>APFE031321555.1:742702-753711 GCA_000404065.3 Pinus taeda
GGGCTGCTTTGAGAAGAGCGAAAACAATATTTTCCCGACTTGAAAATTCATGAATAGAAAAATAACCCTCTAGCAGATTTAACCATTTATCTACCGCATTTGCGTCTATTTTACCCTCGAATATGGGGATTTAAAAATTCACTTGTACCTTAAAGGGCGTGGCATTTCCAGAGTAGCTGTTGGAAGCCAATGCGTCACCTCTAGGTAGCTGCTGAAGGATCTGCGCGAAGCTATCCATCATCGCGTTCCTTTACCGCTCGAGGGCTTCTTTGAGCAATATTTTGATAGGATCTCTTACCCCCTCGTCTTTCTTCTCATCCGCCATGGGAGGCCGTCGGGACTTTCGAGGCTGGTCTTGCAAAGGTTCGACCAGTTCAAGCCCTAACTCCTTATATCCCGACCTCGTTGGGGACATGCAAAGAAAAAAAGAGAAAAAGCATACCGCTCTGATACCACTGATCCGGATTTAAACAGGAATGCAATAAAACATAGAGATAACCATATACAAAAAGATGCAGCAGAAATAATGTTTCATTTCATTAATGGGAAATACTGAAATATGCTTACAACCAGAAATGGAAATAAACCAGCTAGGGCGATGGTAGCTTATCTCTGAGAAGAGATGTGTGGCTACATGCCTCCGAACTGTTCTGAACTGAGTTACAATGAGGCTCGAAGGCCTTTTATTGTTGAGAAACAATGGAAAACCCTTCACATTCCAAAACCTAACCCTAGAAGATGAAACGCCAAATTTTGGGCCCAGTTTTTGGGTAAGTTGGTACATCAACTTCCCGGGGTCGCGAATTGGTCGTATTATCTCCGTTTGACGTGCATGATAGCCCGTTGGAAATATCTCTCCGAGGACTACAACGGAAAAGACGATTTTTAGATTAAAAAAATCGTTGGCGGGTAGATTTCCCAAAAAACGTCGTTTAGCGCCTCAAAACGGCTCCGGAAGTTTCGGACCCTAAAAACTGCTAAAAATAGTAAATTATGCTATAATTAAGGAAACTGAAAAACTGAAAGAGAGTTGTGGGGGTCCAAATGGGATAGGTGGGTGGCCACCAACATCCACCTGGATCAGGTGTTTTGGTATGTTTTTTTTTTCCAGGGTATTGAAGTCTGGGTTAGAATCTTACAATCACTAATGATACCAATAGAAGTATTCCAACAAACTACTTTGCACAACGGAATATAATCAACAATAAATTAATACATGCACAAATATAGACAACCTTTTACAAATTCTAACTACCTAACTTTTTTATATTAACAAACTATAATACAACTGTCTAGGGCTCTTGTATCAGGGATAATGACCCTCATACATCCACTGATACAAGACTACAACCAAGACTTGGTGTCAACAACTATGAAAACCAAACTGCTGAACAAGATACAACCCAAACTACTTGTTGATGGTGGCCACACACAACCCTTTCAGTCCACATATCCTAAACACATCTTCCTGGTCCTTCGGCTCCGATCTGCAACAACTCCAACCTTCCTCTATCAATGAACCAACTCCATTATGTCACTGAACATGGATCCAATTTCTCTCTAGCTTATCATTAGTCCTTCAACGCATCAACACACCATGACTCCTATTGATTTGTTCACAAATCCATTTGTTAACAACTCCCATCTTCCCATTGCTGCTCCTCATCTCCTTTGGGACTTCGTGCCCACTAGCTACTCCTTGGTCCTTCAAGGAAACAACTCTTAGGGAATTTCTTTCCACTAGTGTCTTCCTATGTTGCCTAATGAAGACACACTTAGGGCATGAAGGGTTGCCACCTATCACTGCTAGAAGTCCTTCTCCAACAATGAACTTGTGCTAGTAAACCAACTCCCTTTGACCTCCTTTTTTGTCCTTCAAAGATCAATCCTGAGCTCACATATTTCGGCATCTTCTAACAATCCTCTTAGTCCTTCAAGAGTTTGTACTTAGGGCTTGGAGCAATACACTACAACCCTCCTAACACTTTCTCTTTTGTATGCTCCAACATTTGTCCTACATTAGGACAACATCCACTAGCAAATCACATCAACTGAGGAAGATAACATAACCTTCTTTGCAAATCTTTGTTGCACCTCTTGACCTTGGCATATGTGAAACTAATGAATATGAATTTGCTTCTTAGGATATAAAAACCTTTGTCCAATGCTTGAACCCAATCCTTCTCCCTATCTACCTTGAAATCATCTTGCACTAGCCCTCCAAATGCTATATATTTTGACCTGCAATTTCCTAAGGTATGTGATACCTAGTTAGGGCATCCAATGCCTATACTAAAGCCACACAAAACCCTCACGAGTTTCCTCATTTCTGCATTGGTGCCTTAGAAGAGTGCAACCTAGTTTTAGAAGGACTAATAGGCTGTTCGGCCTCCAAAACAAGACCTCCTTTCCCACCCGCAATCACACTGAACCTTAGCTCCTTTAATGAGAGAATATGATCTGATTTTCAGCCCATATCTTCTCCTAAAGTTTGGCCCTTTCCACATTTTCTTATGCTCAGAACCTATCCCTTCTTCACTACCTTATTCTACACAAAATCACCCAAAATAGTCACCAAAAAAGACCTCCAGTAGGTTTCTAGGGGCACGTCTCTTCCAGAAGTGCTTGGCCTCCTTTAATAGGCTTCACACGAGAGATATATGCCTTGAGTGGATGAGGAATAAGGCTCCTCCTCATTCCTTTTTATACATTTCCTTGGGGTGTCATCTAATCCATCAAGAAGGTCGCTTATGCTAAGGCCGACTTGAATTCTAGGACCTTTTCACCCACACAATCACTTAAAAATAAATATCTCCATTTTTACAAGGCATCTATTGGTGCTACAAGCAACTCCTTTCTCCTTTAAGGATGCTCTACACACTCCAAGTTCTAAGTGTCCAAATCTCCACATGGTTTTGACCCCACACCTTTGGGTACAAAACTAAGCTTGGGTTCTTAGCCCACAAGTGAGATTAGGAAGCCAATTCCTCCAGAAGCCTCTACCCTAGGGTTTGGAGTACCTCCCAAGGTACAAATATCAACACTCCCTCTTAGAAAGGGAGGTACTTCCAACACTAGGAAGTATCCAACAACATCACCGATGACATTAGCGTAACTGGTGTCTACCATTGCAACATACTCTAAAGAATGAACCACACAATATCGGTAGTGTCTCTGCCTCATCTAAACCTAAAGGTATCAACACTTCCATAGGGATACCCTATTTGAAGCTAGACCCCCTTTGAGTCTACACAATCTCCATTGACTCAACCTACTACTGATCTCGTTTCCTACAAGGTTAGTTCGTGCCGCAGTTGAACACAAACTATCATCACCACAACCTAGTCCTGCAAGCCCTCATCCTTCTGTATCAAACACAACTCATGCACATCCCTCCAATATTCGATATCCAACATCAATATTTGGTGAAGAAACTATCCTGCCAATGTTCAGTGCATCACATGAAGCAATCTTGATCATACCAATCTCGTCCATGCTAAAGCAAATTTTCAAGTTATCACAACGATCCATGGCAAGTCAAAGGAATTCCATGAGTAACAACCTCTACTAAAACAAACTGTTGTTCATTAGGTTCCTCACCAATCCACCAGAAATCCCAACGTATCCCACTGCCAAGCCAGTCAAGACCACATCTCCATGTCTTCAGCTGAATCCTCTGCTCAGTGACCTAGACAATCTCAAATCCCTCAAAGTTGCTTCACCGTGCACACTTTGATTCACTGGCCCTTCAAAGTTGCTCTAATACCATGTTGTTTTTCCATGGTACTATATTCTAGGTTAGAATCTTATAATCACTAACAATACCAATCTAATTATCACAACAAAATACTTTGCACGATGGAATATAAACAACAGTAAATCAACATGTGCACAAATATAAATAACTTTTACAAACTTTAACTACCCAACTTTGTTATATTAACAAATTGTAATAGAATTGTCTAAGGCTCCTGTACCATGGATAATAGCCCTCATACATCCATTGATACAAGATTATAACTGGGACTTGATGCCAAAAATTATGACAACTAAACTACTCAAACAAGACACAATCTAACCTACTTGTTGATGGTGGCCACACACAACCCTTTCAGTCCATTTATCCTGAACACATTTTCCCTATCCTTTGGTTTCAATCTGCAACAACTCCAACCTACCTCTATCAATGAAGCAACTCATTTAGGTCACCGAAAAAGGCTCCAACTTCTCTCTAGTTGATCATTAGTCCTTCAACGCATCAACACATCGATACTTTTGTTGAGTTGTTCACAACTCCGTTTGTGAACAACTCTCATCTACCCATTGATGCTCAACTCCTTTGGGACTTGTTGCCCATTAGCTGATCCTTAGCCCTTGAAGGACACAACTCTTAGGGAATTTCTTCCCACTAGTGTCTTCTTGTGCTTCCCGATGAAGACACACTTAGGGAACGAAGGGATTCCACCTATCATTGTTAGAAGTCCTTCTCCAACAAGGAACTTGGGCTAGTCAACCAAATCCCTTTGACCTCTATCTTTTGTCCTTTTAAGAGCAGTCATGATCTCACATAGTTCTGCCTTTTCTAAAAATCCTCTTAGTCCTTCAATAGGTTGTACTTAGGGCTTATAGCAAGCCACTACAACCCTCCTATCATCTGCTCTTTTGGCTGCTCCAATAACTGTCTTACACTAGGACAACATCCACTAGAAAATCACATCAATTCAAGAAGATAACATACCTTGTTATGCAACTCTCTACTGCTCCTCCTGACCTTGGAATTTGTGTAACTACTCAAGATGAATTTGCTTCTTAGGATCTACAAACCTTTTTTCAATATTTGGACCCAATCTTGCTCCTTCTCTACCTTGAAGTCGTCCTGCACTAGCCCTCCAAATGCTACATATTTTTATTTTCAATTTCCTAAGGTATGCAACCCCTGGTTAGGGCATCAAATGCTTGTACTAAACCCATATAAATCCCTCGTGAGCCGCCTATTTTCTGCGCTAATGCCTTAGAAGAGTGTGGCCTAGTTTTGGAAGGCTTACTAGGTTGTTCAACCTCCAAAACATGCCCTACTTTCCCACCTGCAATCACATAGAACGTTGAGTCCTCTCATGAGGGAATATGCTTTGGTTTTCAACCCAAATTTGCTCCTAAAATTTGGCCCTTTCCAACTTTTCTTATGCTCATAACCTGTCCCTTCTTCACTACCTTATTCCACCCACCATCACCCAAAATGATCATCAGAACAAACTTCCTCTAGGTTTCTAGGCTTGCGACACTTCCAGAAGTGCTCAACCTCCTTTGCTAGGCATCACGTGAGAGAGAGATGCTTTGATTGGATGAGGAATGAGGCTCCTCTCATTCCTTTCTATACATTTCCTTGGGGTGCCATCTAATCCATCAAGAAGGTCACTTACGCTAAGGCCGACTTGAATTCTAGGACCTTTTCACCCGCACAATCACATAAAAATTAATATCTCAATTTTTACAAGGCATATGTTGGTGCTACAAGCGAATCATTTCTCCTTTAAGGATGCGCTACATTCTCCAAGTTCCAAGTGTCCAAATCTCCTCATGTTTTTGGCCCCAAACCTTTGGGTACACAACCCTAAGCTTGGGTTCTTAGCCCACAAGTGAGCTTATGAAGCCAATTCCTCCACAACCCTCTAGCCTAGGTTTTGGAGTACTTCCCAAGCTATAAATCTAAATAGTGTGGTCAACACACAAGATGTATAATAGGAGTAGAAAACAAAAAGAGTCCAATGGGAAGAAACTAGGGGTATATGAATTTATGTGGGAGGAGTCAACTAGATGGGAACAAGAAGACACATAGAGAGAGTGGTATACTCTCAGATCGAGGAGTCACATGCACAATGACAGAGGTTCAAGAAAACAAGCAAATTTCAGTCACAAGGAGTATGATGGGATAGGCATACAAAATTTGTGAAGTGAACTTGTAGAAGGAAGGATCTCAAGGGAAAAACAAGTTCAAGAGAGAAGTATATAGGTGAAGACACTTTATTTACAAATACTTGCGAGTTAGCAGGTGGAACAATGTGTTCTCTATATTCCTAGTTGGAAAAGTTGTGACTCTGTGAATACAAATCCGTGCAGGGGTTTATAGGTGAAAGTACTATTTTCTATGAATCCCTATTAGGTAGGTGGAGACAAAAGGGTTATGGCTCTCTATAGCATTCATCAAGAGGAGACACCATGTGCTTTGGATTCATGTAAGCAGGTGGAAACAATGTGAGCTATGGATTTCCGTGTGATCTGGTTGATTGACATTGGTGGGATTTCACTTGAGAACTTTACTCCTAAGAATCTGAATTCGGCTCAGGGATGGTCAATTGCAAGAAATATTGAAGTGAAACTGTGCTATGGTTGCGTGGAGAATTAAAGTCCCCCCTTAGTTTCCAGTCATTTAACTCATTCAGATAAGTATACTTACTTATACATATGTTGCATTATGAATGGTGAATTATATTACGTGTTATAACAATGTATGTATCATAAATGATTGTAAAGGAATGTGTTGTTCATGGTTGTCTATAATGGAATTCTTATGTGAATGATTCTCATGGTTACGAGGGACTTGTAGATCCATGTGGTTGTTGGTATGTTGCTAAGTTATAGATCCATTTACATGGTCTTATATGAATGCTTGATGAGCTCAGATAAACTACTATTGTGTGATTTCCATTGTTTGGCATGTTATAGATTTCATGTACCTTTGCCTTTTTAAAACTATTGAATGTATTTCCTGATAAAGGAATCATGATATAGAAATGTATGAATTACCAAGTGGATCTGATAATACTGTCTAAGATCTATTTTGTGGCAAGATATGTTACTATTGTGCTAAGTTGACCAAGTGGTATTAGTCATGGTTTTGGCTTGTTTCTATGCATGTTAGTAGCCATGTTGATAACTTTGATTACTGTATTATGGTTATGAAAAGATAAATATATTTTGTGTTGGAAGGGGGAGCATGGTACTCATAATTGGTAGTGGTCACTGAATATTTAATAATTAATAATGTTTTTCTTCTCCTAAAATCCCTCCAACATTCACTTGTTGAGGACCCTCTCAACTCAAGACATTCATATAAATAGTGACCCTCATATCCTCTTCTAGTAGGGATCACTAGGCTTCATGAAGAGCTTGGGAAGAGTCCTTGGAGATTATTTATACACCTCAAGTCTGAATTCCTACAGAGAGCCAAACTTATATCCGGGGGATAGATAAGTCTTTAGCAACAATTTGAATTTGGGCTAGATACATTTTAGACTTGGAAGATGTCTTTGGGATTCCAGGCATCTCGGACATTTTTACTTATGCATTTTTCAAAGAGCACCAAATTTGGAAATGACTTGGATGAATTGTGGGGAAAGCAAGTAAAAAGGGTTATATTCTGGGTGGGTCCCATTTAGGTCTTAAAAGGCATGAAAATAGATGTGGTCACAAGCCATTCTTGGTAGGGGTATTCAGAGTGGGGCATGTTTGGTGGTGAATCCACACAAGACTGAATTACCTAGTGAGTGGTAGATGTATCTAGGAATTTTATACATCTAGGGGTGAGGGAAAGGCATAGATACGTGTAGCCCTAGATGTGGGCCATGGCTGGATTTCATGAGTATCCAAATGCTATCCAGGGAGGACCCTGTATAGTGGGGTAAAGTGCGTAGAACCGAATATGTTAGTTCATGGATGTATCCAAAAATTCAGAAGGAAAGGCTTGGTGTGAGCTTGGAAAAGCTTCAATGTTGGGCCATGTCTGGATACATTGACGAAGGTGATATTTGGGAGTCTAGGAGGATTTTTAAGGTACAAAATTCAGGTGCACCTAGATCTTCCCGAGAACTAGATACAAAGGAATTCTTCACAATGCACAAAGAATTTGGGTTCCATGGGACCTGCAATAGAAGTTGAGGTGGCAAGTGCCACAAGGGTGTAGTGAGGCTATGTGAGAATTCCAGAGATACATGGATCTTCTAATGTGGCCAAACTATTGACATGGCACGTTTTTAGTTGGACATGTAGTAGTTAGAAATGGCCCTTTGGGTTGGTCGTGAGGCCAATTTTCAGATGACACATGGCACTATTAGGGACACCATTTGGTAGGGTGATGTCACCATGACGCTAGTGTGACATCAACAAGACGCAGATGGAAGGGTGACGTGGAGATTAAGTGACATGGACATAACGTAAATACCAAGGTAGAACCACATGTACACAAGTGTGGTGGGGGCCGTAGTTGTGTACAAACAGCAACCCCCCCTAATTTTATATCGAGAATGGGGCTACAAAATTTATTCTTTCTCGAAGTATGAAAAATTAACTTTTGACAACATTATTGCATCTGACTCGTTAAGAGATTTTTGGTGATGTAAATTTTACCCTAATTTGATCTATGGATTGAAATATATACCCCTTAACAGTCTAACCAATTGGGTAGTACCATGTGGCACTCGAGTGGCTAATGGTTAAACCCTTTGTAGCTTGAAGCCCTCATTCAACCAACTTGATTAGATCAATGTGCTATATTAATTGCGCCCCCCCTGCCTCTTCGATAGTTAACAAGGTAGGGGTGCTTGCAATTAATATAGATTGTAGATCTAACCAATGCAGTCATGCGAGGGCTTCAAGCTGCGAAAGGTTTAACCATTGGCTATGCGGGTGCCACATGGAACTACCTGATTGGTTGAAGGGGAATATATTTCAATTTAGAGATTAGTTTGGGTAAAATTTATATCGCCAGAAATCTCTTGACCAGATGAATGCAATGGTGTTATCTAAATTAATTTCACCAACTTTGGGAAAGAAGAAATTTTGTAAACCCATTTCCATAATGAGACCATGGAGGTCCGCCTAGCTAAAAGTAACACCTCCCATCATCTTGGAAACGTATAAGGGTGTGGGAAGGACTGTTACAGAGTGGTATCAAAGCAATCAGGTTCAACACTGGTACTGAATGGGTCTGGGAGGATAAGGTTAGAGCTTTGTTACAGAGTATGACATTTAAAAGATGATTGTTGCTAAGCATAAATGTGTGTTGATTATGGAATTTGATTGGTGATTGTGTGTTGTATGTAAGTGTTGATATCATAATTGTGAAATGATGTGAATGATAAATTATGATATGTTAGTTTGCTTCTAATTGGCATACTAACTTGCATATGTCATGACTACTAGTCTTGGTGAACGATTGATTTCAAACCTAGTAATTGTAGGAATATAAGCATGATGATCTGCACTTTTGATTCCCACAGTATGTGGATGGCATAAGTTATATCAATTTATTATCATACATTGGGCCAACATGTATAGTGTTGGCGTGGCAAGGTAACATGTCAATTTGTTTATGCTAATATAACCAACAATTGGGTGTGTGTGGAAACACACAAGAAGACCCAATTGCGACAAGAAATACAAGGATGGACAATGGTATGTTGTAGCATAGCATGGACCAAGTCCATTATGAACAAGAAGGGGGAAGTTCCCATCATGGGACATAAACCTTCAAGAGCTTGAAATCTGAGTTGAGGAGAACCAAGGAAGATATTGAAAAGGCTAATTAAAAATCAGAAGGTATAGGCAAAGATTGAGTGCAATGTTGCTAAAACACTTGTCATACATGCAAGATTTGTTGCAACAAGAATAAAACTATGAATATATAGAGAAATGTCATGATGAAAGGCCTACTAAGAAACATTATAAGGCTAGAGAGAAAAGAAAATCAGTTTCATGTTGGCACTATGGAGAGGCGCATCTGAAGAAAGACTTCCACAAGAGATAGTGAAAGAGGATGAATAGTTCATGTGAATTCTAGACACATGGACTAACAATATGTAATACATAAAGAGATGATGGAGCAACCCCTCAAGCTCTCTAAAATACTAAAAAGTTCCTCCTTGAACTATTTAGAGGGATGTTGGAATTTTGAGGTTGCTATAAACCTTGGAAATGATTCCGACTAAAAATTTGTGCATATATTAGTGATGGACACACTGAACATTAGAACTCAAGGGATTGAGTTATTATGGACTAATGGATGAGGTGTAGAGGGAATGTTTTGCATGTCTATGTTGTTATTATTGGCTACAATTTTCTTGTTTTCTTTTTTTTGTTTCTTGACTTTGAGCATGACCATGTTACCTTGTGTTGTTGTCTTGTATTAGTATTTTGGTCTTTTCATTGTTTTTGTTCTTTCTTCTGGCCTCTTGTGGTTTTCTCTAGTTTAGTTTTTTTGGGTATCGGGAGGAAAAGAAAAGGAGCACTAGAGGAGAGCTAAATAAATCCCACCTATAAGTGAAGACCCTAATTAAGTCTTGTGCATGGGATAAATGATAGTAGAGGGAAGAAGAAGATAATGACCAACTAGGTGGACCTGGATGGGTCCACATGAACAAAATGGTCAGTGACATGAAAACTATGAAATAACATAACAAGGAAGTTTCATTAATTACAACTATGTATGGATGATATATGTGTGTGCGTGTGTGTATTCTATACTCTATTAATATGAGGGAGATGATAGAAAGTAAAATAAAGGTATGAGGATGCTAATTATTCCGAAAGGTCATTAATTGAGAACAATCATAGTAGAATTATAAATGATTAATATTTAAAAATATGATCATTGTTATGAAACCAGCTCAAAAAAGATAGAAAAGATAGATCAACACCTTAGAATTCAGCCTCTTCGAGGGGGCAACCTCCTTTACATTACATAATGAACAATTCTTGGATGATACAAATGATAAAACCTCCTTTCTATATATAGGAGTCTAAGGAGTCACAATATAACCCAGCCGACCTAACAATAATAATATAAAGCCACGAAAATAACAATAGAGGGATTCTATGGGGCACAGTAATAACAATATGGGGGCAATAGGGGCACAACAATATTAATAAGGGGTATAACTACAATAGTAATGGGGTAATCACTAGTATTATAGGACCCAACATGCCCCTCTCCTTCAAAAAAAGTGTTGTCCTCA
>APFE031321555.1:755559-803224 GCA_000404065.3 Pinus taeda
TTAAATCCCATGGCCATATTGGCTAATCTTGGGATTCTGATTCCTATCCCTCCTTTTTCAAATGGTAAGATTACTTGGTCCCATTTAACAAGGCTGAACTTTTTGGAGTCTTGCCTTCCTCCTTGCCACAAGAAGCTTTTGAGAATTAATTCCATGTGGTTATGAATGCTGGCCGGGGCGAGAGTGATGGCGAACTGATAAATAGGGAGGGCTGAAAGGATGGCTTTTATTAGAGTTGTTCTCCCAGCAAGATTGAGCCATGACATCCCCCAGCTTTGAAGTTTGCCTCTTAGCTTCTCGATTACTTTCACCCAGATTTTGGTCTTGATTGAGTCCTTGGCTAAAGGTAATCCCAGGTACATGAAATGACTCCAATTCCTTTGTGCAGGGATGTCCAAGATTATGGAAATTCGTTGAGTGATGTGCCTGGGGACGTTCCAGGTATATAGCATGCACTTATTATTGTTGAGCTTTCCCCCAGACACTTGTAGAAAGAGGTCTAGCGTTTTCTTAAACCTTCTGGCCATGAGACTAGAGGCTCCTCCTATTAGGAAGGTGTCATCTGCAAAGAGGGAGTGGTCTATCTCCTTGGTTCCACGTGCTATGTTGATGCCTGTAATTTATTTTTTCCTGCGCAACTTTTCTAGGTGTATGCTTAGAGTTTCAGCCATAATGATGTAGAGAAATGGGGAGAGAGGGCAGCCTTGTCTCAGCCCCCTCGAACTTCTGAAAAATTGCTTGGTCTGCTGTTGATCAATGGAGCTGTCTAAGGCAAGGATATGCATTCCATGATCCTACTGATGAAGATGCTGGAGACCCCGAATTTTTTGAGGATTGCCTTGAGGAATTGATGATTGACTCTATCAAATGCGTTGGCCATGTCTAATTTGATAATCATCCCCTTTTCATTTCTATTGATACTGCTGTGAATTGCCTCTTGGATGAGGATCACATTATCTGTGATGTGTCTTTTGGGAACGAAGCCTCCTTGATTCTCAGAGATGAGGGAGGGAAGGAGCTTTTTAATCCTGTTAGCTAGAATTTTGGTGATGATCTTATAGGAGACATTGCATAGGGAGATTGGCCAGAATCGATCGAAGGATTGAGGATTGGGGTCCTTGGGGATGAGAGCTAAATGGGAGGATTTGACGTTGTTCCCCAATTTGCTCTTAGAGAAGAAATTCTTTACCATTCTTACGAAGTCTTTCTTGATGATTTCCCAATGGGTTTTGTAGAATGCCACTGTGAATCCATCTGGGCCCAGGGCCTTGTCCTGGGCCATACTGAAGATCGACCACTCTATTTCCTCTATTGTGACCTCTTTGTCCAGCTCGTTGTTTTGATCAGCTGTTATTTTATTTTCAATTGAGCTGAGAAAATCCTCACTATCGACGGGCTGAGGATCTGTTGTTAGGAGAGCGCTGAAGTGGTTGAACGTAGCCTCTTTAATTTCCTCTTGGTCTTTTAGTTCTCTCCCCTCTATCATTATTCTCTCTATGTGATTTGTTGCACGCCTGATTTTTAAGCTATTGTGAAAAAAAGAGGTGTTTTTGTCGCCGGCTTTGAGCCAGAGGCAGCGAGATTTTTGTCTCTGCTCTTCTTCCTCCTCCCTGTGCTGTTTGTACAGGTCCCTGTACATCTCATTCTCTTTGGCCTGATCTTCTTCTGTGAACTGGGTGTGCTCCTTGTCCTGGTTCCACTGTTCCAGCTGAGTTTGAAGGGCAGCGTTTTTTTTAGATTCCTCTACCGCGTAGTTTTTTGCCCAACGTTTAATGACATTCCTGAGATTTTTGATCTTGGATTCCCATATGAAGTGTGGCGAACCAATAACCTCTTTTGCCCAATGTTCCTTAACCAAGGCTCTGAATTCCTCTTTGCTGTCCCAGGCCTTATTATATTTGAAGGGGAGAGGCCCCATGTTTTTTCCTTTGTCTAAAATCAGTGCCATTGGTTTGTGATCTGAGAAATAACCCAGGATGATTTTGCTTTGGATATTTGAGAATCTGGCCACTATTCTTTCATATACCAGGACTCAGTCAAGTCTCTCCTTTATATTGTTGTTTCCAATTCTTTTGTTGCTCCACGTGAATCTCCCATTGTGTGGAGGGATGTCTACTAAGTTATGAGTCTGAATTATCGCTTTGAGGGAGTCTCTTGATGGGTCAGCATAGAAGTTTCCTCCCAATTTCTCATCTGCATTCCTTATGAGGTTTAGGTCCCCTCCAAGGTAAATATTCCTTCCCTGAACTGTCATGAGATCTGAGGTGATTGTATCCCAGCAAGAAGCTTTGTCCCTGTAATGGTTTGGGGCGTAAATATTGTAAATGGTATATTCCTCTTTTGTGGCTTTGTCCCAGATGTTTGTTCTTATCCACCAGTTGTAGGCCTTTTGCTCCTTGAGTTCCCATTTGTTTTTGTCCCAAAGTGTTCCTATGCCTCCTGAGGCGCCTGCTGCGCTTGTCGCTACACCTGCATATTTTTTGCTTTTTTTTATGTGATTTTGGAATTCTTGTTCCGTGATTTTGGTCTCCTGAAGTAGTAGAAGGTTTGGTTGTTCAGATTTGAGGAGGTCCCAAACTGCATTTGTTTTTAGGGAGGAGCCCATCCCCCTACAATTCCAGGAGACCAAAATCATCATTTACCTTGTTTGTTGTGAGCCCCGCTTTTCTCCTTCATTTTTTCTCCGCTTCCTTTTGTTTTTTCTAGGAATGTATCCATTGGTTGCTGCGTTCCTGTGGCCATTTCTTTTGCTGCGTTTTCATCTCTAATTTCCTTATTAGACTTCCTACCAACTTTCCTGGGTGGATCAATGGAGAGGTTGTTTTCCTCAGATTTATTTCGGGTTAAGATTCTCTCCACTGTTGGGGGAGGGGAGGACTGAGGAATGGAGACAGGGGAGGAGATAATGATGGCAGTACCTTTGGGGGAAGGAGGAGGGGATGGGGGGTCCTCTGCGGACAGGGTTTCAAAAGGATTGGAGGAGGAGGGAAAGGAGGGAATACGGCCAGAGGGTTGAGAATGAAAGGGGGGGGTTTCTAGGGAGACTTTAGAGTTTGGACCATGAGGGGGGTTTGGTTTTTTCTTTTTTACTTGCTCCCAATTTTCCTCGGGGGTTTCGTTGTTGCCTTCAGGAACATTATTTTTAGATTTGCTACATCTATTAGCGAAATGCCCGTATTCATGACATACCTTGCACTTGAAGGGAAGCTGCTTGTAGTCCACTTGCTGGATGTGCGTCCATTGGTCGACTTTGAGTTTGATTGCTTCCGGAAGTCCTTTGCCCAGATCCACTTCCACGCAGATTCTTGCGCATGCATGCATGTTTTCTTTTGGTTTAGATCTGTCTATGTATTTGCCGACTGCGTTGCCTATAGCTTTGACAGATTCATCCCCCCAACAATGTAGCGGCAGGTGGGGGAGGCGAACCCAAACAGGGACCGCATTGGGAACGTCCATTTCTGGGTCGAAGTTTGGAGTCCATCTGTTTAGGTAGAGGCCTCGGGAATCCATGAAATAGGGGCCATTCCTGAAGATCAGGTTCCTGTCTTCCGTTGATTCAAAAAGAAAGTTATAAAATCCTCTGCCGCAAAACCGGATTGCTATTTTACTTTGCACTATCGAGTTCCAGTTTCGCTCTACCCAACGCTGGACAGATCTTGGTGAGGGCCATAGGCCCGTGAACTGTCCGACCAGGCCTCTTTCTGCTAACGAGATTGCTGCTCTCCTCGGAAGGGACGGAGGGAGAGAAACTTCTGGTATTTCGTCTAACTTCTTGATAAACTTGGAAGCTGATGGTCGTATTTTCCCTGCCTCGTGCTTAGGAATGAGGGAGGCAAAGATCTTCTCATGATCTTCTGGAACCTGGAGCAGAGGATCCGATTCCACCATTGGGAGATCAGGTCAGGGGAAGGATCGCGTGAAGGAAGCCGGGGGGATACCCCGGAGCAGGGGGAGGGCAGGAGGCCCGGGAGCAGAGAAGGGGAGGACAACAGAGGGGGAGCACAGCCCAGCAGCAGCAGCGCTGCTAGGCGCAGGAGCGCAGGGACGGGGTCAGGAGTCTAGGGCGCGCAGGTCCGCCAGTCCGCCAGTCCGCTAGTCATCCAAAGCATTTTCTTTCTTGATAATTATAAGCTAATATTTAGGTTAATTTAAACGCTTAGTAAAATCTGCATGATAAGATTAAGTAGGCATTACTCCGGCTTCTGCAAATCCTCGTAGACAACATTGTCACCTTTGAAGAAGAATTTGGCACAGCGTGCAAATTTGTTAGCGAGCCTTCTCTTCTTCACTCTTTTGTTAGGGTACTTCCCACCCATTCTTTCTAAGCTTATCAGTTTGCCTCCCGCGTCGATAAAAAGACAGTCAGCTTGTGAGCCCCAGTTAACGTGCCCAAAACTGGTCAGCAAACGAAGTAAAGTATGAAATACAACCATTTTTTTTAAATGGGCGACATGATTATTTTTTTTTGAGTTTGGTTATTTCAATTTTTTTTTTTTAGCTAGAGATGACCAATGTTTCCCAGTTTTAGAGGAACTGAGCTTATTGAGATAAAAGCATAAGACCAACAAATAATTTGTCCCCATACTTTTGTAGCAGTCATAATGGTAGGGTAGCGGTCACAATGATAGTTTTTTATATAATGCATCGAAATCTAGGACATAACAGGTATCTGACCAATGGTACTTGGAACTCTGAGAGTTGAATTGAGAGATGCCAATTATAATAATTTGCATTTAAATAATTTCATGAAACATTTAGTAGCATAAAAAAATTTAGTTAACCTTTAACATTATACAAGTTCTATAAAGCTCTATTCTTGGACTTTTACTTTGGGCACACGTACCTGTTACTTTTAATTATACACCTTAAAGACTTGAATAGAGTCATGTACCCAATGCATGAGAATATTTAGCGACAACTCAAATTTTACGTGGCTTTTGTTTTAATTTGGGAAGAAAATTGCAATGGGTAGTGCTTCTGAATCTCATAACATATCAATCAATCACAACGACAACTGCTGCAAAAACATTACTATGGCTAATGGCTCGGAATTTTTTTTGCATCTATACCCATGTTTGTTTGTGTTTGTTTTTTTTTAATTATTATTTCTCAAATGATTAATGTTATTTATCTAGTGTTTTACACCAACAAATAATGCAAAAGCATTGAGGCCTTAGCAAAAATAAAAAAGAAAAAAGAAAAAAGAAGAGAAAAAGATAATAATAATAAAAAACTAATAATTTGGTGTTAATAATCATTTAGAGAATTATTAATAGGTACATTGCACTAGTAACCTAGCTAGTATTCAAAGAAAAATTGTAGGAGTTCACACATAAGAGGATTTAATAAAGCCTTGTGGATCTGATCAGTATTAGTAATGCTCGTTTACAAACATAGTAAAAGAAAAACTTATGACTATCGTATATACATGTGCGAGTCAGCTAAGAATGGACAAGTCCTAAGTTGTGCTAATAAGTCTTAAGTATCATACAGATATTGAACAATTCAAAATGTTGAGGACTCGAAGAAATCAAGGTCAAGGAGAGTCATCACAAGGACCTCCTACAAATAACCCATTACCTTCACCAGCGTTGACTCTCATCTTGAGTTCCCTAGAAGCAATTATTGAAACCTTAAAAGGGCGCCAAACAATTAAAGTGGAAGTTGAGCACCCTCCGTTAGGGTTAGGAAATCTTGAGGGATCAAGAGAAGCTGATAGAGGACCTCCAAGCGAAGACATTACTAGGGAGCTCCAAAAGATTAAACTCCCAGAGTTTGCTAGAGGTCGTGCCAACGAACGTGTAGAAGCCTGGTTAGAAATGAGAAGGTGCTTCGCACTAAGGGATTATAATTCCAATTCAAAAGCTAAAATATCAATATTCCAACTCAGAGATAGTGCTCTAAATTGGTGGGGTAGCTTAGAACGTCAACTACACCTCACTTCAGACATAGTTACTTGGGAGTTATTTGAGGAGAGGTTCAGGGAAAAGTACCTACCAACATATTATGAAGAACAACAAGTAGGAGCCTTCCATGCCTTGGTACAAGGAAATCGTATGGTAGAAGAATATGAGATTAGATTCATGGAATTGGTCAAGTATGTCTCCTACGTGGATACAAACCAGCGCCAAGTGGAATGTTTCATTTATGGATTTGTTATGAAACCAGCTCAAAAAAGATAAAAAAGATAGATCAACGCCTTAGAATTCAGCCTCTTCGAGGGGGCAACCTCCTTTACATTATATAAATGAACAATTCTTGGACGATTCAAATGACAAAACCTCCTTTCTATATATAGGAGTCTAAGGAGTCACAATATAAACCAGCCGACCTAACAATAATAATATAAATCCACAAAAATAATAATAAAGGGATTCTATGGGGCACAGTAATAATAATATGGGGGCAATAGGGGCACAACAATATTAATAAGGGGTATAACTACAATAGTAATGGGGTAATCACTAGTATTATAGGGACCCAACAATCATTGTGTGAATGGTGTGAAAATATAGTTTGTACTTACCATGTTTTGGGTAACACGGTGAGGTTACTCAATGGATTACATGTTGTATGGAACACCATTGCGTAAGTGGGCAGGAATGAATTATTATCGATAAATATCATTATTAACATGTTATGTTTACGCTCCCGATATTTGTTGTGAGCATGTATGAAAATGATAAAGGTTGGAAATTGACAGTGTATGCTTAGCATGGATGACGATATGTTTGAATTGAATGCAAGTAAAAGTTGCTTTATGAAGTTTACATTGAAATCTATGAATGAATAAGTTGATGAATTTACGACTAATGTGTGAGACTAAGATCATTTCATGAACTATTGGGTATTGCAACAATAAGAATGTTATCAACCGGATAGACTCTTCAAAGGCCTCAATTAAAAGTGACGGTAGTGACAACCAAGAAAATAAGGCAAGCAATAAGCTTAGGTGAAAAGGGTAAACCAAAGGAATTGGATAAGAATTATTTTAGATAAATTTGAATACTATTTTTTCAAATTAATGCATGCTTTACATGAATACCAGGAAGTGGTATGGTGAATGTGAGGAGCCTTCAGTATGAAACATTGCAATAATTCTTGTAATGCATGTTGAGCGAAATGAAGGGATAAAATTCTAATGAATTTAAAGATATGGATTTCTCATTTCTGACTCATTGGTTTGTTGGATTAAACATTTAATAACTTTATGAAATGCATGGAATCAATGTAATGCACAAATACACTACAATGGCAATATCATTTCAATTTATTTAAATTTAATTGGAGTGATAGAATTGTTACGAGTGTAATACTTTTGAAGTCACTTCATGCCATTGTGACCTTTTGTAATATATATATATATAAAGTGTTGGTTGGCAGTTGTAGGAAAAGTGTTGGAATGGTGTGTGAGACCAAGCTACCATGACATATCAACAATATTTGTAAGGAATCCCAATGACATTACTACATGCTTCATGTCTGTGAGATCAGGCTTCTAGGTGAAGCAAAGTTGGGAAAATGAAATTTTTGATTATATCTTATGGAAAAATATATGTTGTGACATAGGTGAAATAATGGAGCTTGGAGCTTAGGAAGAAGATTGCCATGATGACATTACAGCTTGTGGCACTTTGTTTATCTGATGGGAGCAAGTCATAACCGGTACCTTGAATATGAGACTCCATGAGTAGTATAGTGGAGCATGCCAGATGGGTACTTGGCCATGAATCCATGCACATGTTATTAGACCATGCCAGATGGCTATTGGTCTATAAGACTCTAATGATTTCCTTATGTAGGGAACCTTAAGATAGGTAGACTACCTAGACAAGTGGTTCCTTGGGCTTGGATAAGCAAGTAGCTGATGGGGTCCCATATAGGAAAGCCTTGGGATAGGGAGAGTGATCGAACTGGTGGTTTCCTGGGCATGGATAAGTGAGAAATTGGTGTGAGAATAAATATGCCCATGCTCACTGGGATGTGAGGATGAGGAAGCTAGTTTGGAGTTGTACGAAAAGATTGCATGGAGTAGTGTGATTGTCACTGATTGTTTGCTTCAGTTGAGAACCACTCAGTGAGTTGGATTTAAAGATGAAGCTAGTAAAAATTTGAGTGGAGAATTTGACTCATCAGTGCTCAACAGGTGGAGATGTGTTCTGGATTTATGTAATGTTTATCAGGTGGAGATGTTCTCTGGTTTACAATAGTGCTTAGCAGTGGATTGCATGGACCTTGTTCAGTGAAAACAGAGTGAAAGACTGCATGGAACTATGGAGTGTATACACTACTCAATGATGTAAAAATCAAAGAAGAAAAGAGTAACCATAAAGATAAGTATCAACTACCAGATTGAAGAAATTCTCTATTTAAGTTGCGATTTAAAATTTTGGTTAGACTTTGAAGGGGTATATCTTCCAATCCATAGATTGGATTGGGGTAAAACTTATATCGCTAGAAATCTCTTAACAAACTAGAAGCAATGTTTTTATCAAAATTTTGGTTAGACTTCAAAGGGAAATATATTTCAATCCATAGATCATATTGGGGTAAAATTTATATCGTTGGAAATCTTTTGACGAGTTGGATGGAATGGTGTTATCCAAAGTTAATTCTGCCAACTTTGGGAAAGAAGAAATTTTGTAACCCCATTTCCATAGTGATACCATGGAGGATGGGCTAGCTAAAAGTAACACCTCCCATTAGCCTGCAAAATTAGGGATTGTTACACATTATCTACAAAATACAAAAAAATACCATTAACTATTTGACTGAATCCATGCATATATGTGGGAATCCATATTATGTGCCCTATGTCATCTCATCATCTCTCCACCCTACTTTTATCCACACGAATTTCCTCAATCTGAGATTGGTCATGGAACCCTTAGTAGCCACAACATTCTCTCACTTGAGCCTAGGTGAAGATAAGTGAAAAGAGGAAAGCAATGATGAATAGGCCTTAAAAACTAGTCACTTTCAACGAGTCAAATGATCTCTAGTTCCTTTGAAAGGAAGACAACATAATGAAGGTGGTTTCTTAAACAATTGAAACCATACATGATACAATGGACATTTAACCAAATATCCTCATTGTGTCTCCTATTACAAACCGTCGCTACATAATATGGTGTCACAATTTTTTTGGCTTGGCTTAACACCCTTATCTCATCTCTTTCATTTAATTGAGTATTATGAGAAATGAATTTGGATATTAATACAATGAAAACGAGTGCTTTTAATGGTTGTGTTAAGTTTAGGTATGTTCTATGCTAGAGCAATTTATTCAAATTTTCACAGTGAGCAATCACATCAGCATAAAAGTAAACTGCAGATAGAACATAAATATAAATCGCAGAGGACAAGCCAAGACAAGAGGACACAAGATGTGGCGCCAGCTAGGGACAAACCCCACAATGTGGTGAAACCCTTGATCAATTCTTCTTTTATGTTCTTCAAAGTTCAACAGAGAAAGTGAGAGAGATAGTACATTTACAATAGAAGTCAACACTTTGACTTTTGATATCTGCAGGGATCAGTTGAAGACATATTGCTTCAACTTATTCTCTAAGGTGACTCCTTCACCTATCATAGTGTTGCATCTCATCCATTTGCTGCACCTTACCGTGTAGTACCATCATGCTGCATCATGCATCACTATGTTGCCCATACATCATGCTGCCCATGATCTACTCACTATGTTGCCCATACATCATGCTGCCCATGATCTACATCATGCTGTCCATACATCATGCTTCCCATGATCTACATCATGATGTCCTCTGCCATTATACATAGTGTGCCTTCCATGCCATGCTATGCCATGCCATGTCAATGAATACGCTGACACAATCCCATTCTAGATTATACCATTGACTGCTATATGCATCAACATTACTGCCCATCAAGTCATAGTACCTGAACAGGTCATAATATTGAGCCGCAGATGATATATGTGATCACTATTATTATGGTAGTGGCTATATGTCAATCCATGAGCAGAGGATGAACATGTCTCTTCTAACTGCGTGAACATGTTTCTCATGACAATGATTGTGTGAACATATCTCCCAAGATTGCGTATTAGTGTCCCTCATACCAACGTATAAGTTTCTCTATAACTTTGTTAGGATTACATCATTTGACAGTGTATCTGTCTTCAAGGTCATGAGTCTTCATGACTGCATATTAGTGTCCTAGTGACCAATGTTTTAGGCTTGTTTGTATTGCAGCTAGGTTTGAGGTTTCCTCATTGCGGCCATTGTAGCTAGGGCTTCAATGCGGCCACTGTAGCTAGGGCTTCACCGCGGCCACTGCAGCGAGGGCTTCATTGCAGCCTTTATTACTTACTGCGTACAACGGTTATGGACAGTCTTCTCCCATGCGTTACGGTTGCGACTCTTCATGAATGTCACCGCATGTAAGGAGTCTCTCTTCCCTTCATATAAGTGACTTCTAGATCAATGTATGAGAACAACGTATAAGGTCTCCTCGTGATCAATATAAGTCTGAGTTGGATTAGGGCATCATCTTGTAGTTAGGGCTCCTTCTAAGCCAATGTATTCTTTTGTTCACTCCTTCTCCAAAAATCCAAGACGTGGAGAGGAGATCACCTCACGAATGTGTGAAAAATGACTTCAAGTCCTCACTAATTTATACTAAAAATTGGATGATGAATAGACACTTCTATTGGGCTTCTGAGCCTACTCAAGTTGCTAGTCGGCTTGATAATAATTCCATAATCAAAATAAATTCATATCTCCATAAATAATTATCGAAATCAGATGATCTTTAGATCAATCCTACACCTCTCGATGAGAGGGATCCAATAAAAATATCAGCTGCCATAAATAAGATGACCCACATGGAGTTTGGCCCTAGTTGCCAATTTTAACACTCCCTCTCAACTAGGGAGAACTCCATCCGCTAATCCATATATCTGACTGTACTATCTTTGCCATCAATGCCCTGCACTGCTCTGCTCAGCTCTACTAGCTTTGCTCAGTTCTACTGGCTCTGCTCAACTCTGCTGGCTCTGCTTTGCTTTGCTTAGCTTTGTTGAACCATGAAGAAGAAGAATTGATTGAGAATGTCTCATACCATTCTCCACTAACCCGAAGTCAGTCTCAGAGTGCGTACCACTGGTCCCAGACTAGTCTCAACCGACCCAAAGTTAGCATCATAGTGGGTACCACTGGTCCGAGACCAATATCATCAGTCTTAGAGTGTGTACCATTGGTCCTAGACCAGTCTCAACTGACCCGAAGTTAGCATCATAGTATGTACCACTCTCACTAGTCCCAGACCAGTCCTTCACTGACTCGAAGTCAGTCTCAGAGTATGTACCACTGGTCCCAAACCAGTCTCAACCAACCCGAAGTCAGCATCATAGTAGGTACAACTCCTACAACTGGTCCCAGACCAGTATCATTGATCTCAGATCAATGAAGGTCATCCTAGCATAGGGAGTACAGTAGATGCAACGATGTGTCCATCGGTACTACTATGGTCCCTATCCTCATTTCCCTGCTCATTGATCAGATGAGAGGTACTTCCCATGAGTCCCATACTACATGGGTAAGATGCCTTGACATGAGAATTAATCAATCCTGTCCTCACAAGAGAACTAATCATCCTGCTACACAATCGTCATGGAGAACACATCATCGAGAACTCACAGGATAACTAATCATCTTGCTACATAATCGTCATGGAGAACACATCATCCAGACCTCACAGGAGAACTAATCATCCTGCTACACAGGAGAGCGAATCATCCTTTCCCACAAGACAGCGAATAATCTTGTCCCACAAGAGAGCGAATCATCTTGTTCACAGGAGAGAGAATCATCCTGTCCACAGGAGAGCAAATCATCCTGTCCCACAAGAGAGCGAATCATCTTGTCCCAGTGTGCACCACCAGGGGAGGGTGAGTCACCCTGTGGTTGTATGTTGCTCCAGTAAGAACCACAAGCCATCAGAGCTCCTAGAGCTCAATGTATGCAACATGCAGGACCCTTTTACAAGGGTCTCTCGACGACTCTAAGTCGTTCGGGAAAATCAAAAATTTGATCTTTCCCCGGGGCTTTGACAAAGTGTAGCGACTTGTACATCATCTCAGTGCGATGGAGCCTCCTTTCTCATCGACTTACCATATCCCAGATAAGGCAGTATCTAATGTCTATCTGCTGGAGCAATCATTGAATACGAGATTCCTCAATAATCAAATCCCACCTCTGGTTGTCACAAAGAATCAGAGTGGTATTCATCATGTGTACTCACTGAAGAGTTTCCACAACCAGGCAACTTCATACGAGGTCATACTTGTAGTTATGTATCCAATCTCGGCGGTACATATAATAACCAACTTCTGCTTCCTGCTCATCCATAATATCGAAGCAAAATCCAAAGAGAACCAGCACTAAAAATTGCTCTAGTGATCCTCCACATTGCTTGCCTAGTTAGCATTCGAATAATCATGCATTTTTCATATTTCCAAAAGTGTATCTCAATCCATGAGAGATTGTGCCCTAAAGATATCTCAGAAGATTCTTGGCACCAATCCAATGAGGCTCAACCAAATATGAGCTCACCATGCTAACTGCAAAACATATGTCTAGAATCCAACTCCCTCTTACTTCTGTAAATGAGAGGGTCTGCACCTGTCAGAAATAGTTCGTCTGGATAAGGTGCTGGTATGAGAGGTTTATCACCCACAACCTTCTAGTAATGGTTTGGATTGGTTTCACTCCTAGTGAATCTTAGCTTCATCGAACAACTATCAATCCTTTCATACTATGCCTGGGGTGTTTTGCTTCAAGCCATAGAGGGCTTTCTTCCACCTGTATACATGAGATTCCTGTTCATGAATCTCAAACTCCACGGGTCAAACCTGTGGACTTGCTACATGAGGGCAATGGTCCCCTTGTAAGATTTTCCTTTGGTACATCTCAGACATGCACCTTCATGCTCTTTTTGAATTCAGGCATCCTGGTCACCATCTGACTCACAGACCTCTGGTGCTGAGTCAATGGACATGGTCCCAAGTGGACTTGATACAACCCTGAACTCTAAAACATCTTTGAAAAATCTATTTTTAAACACGTACCTTTCCATCAATGAGTGCCACCATGAAACCTTTGACTTCCATTTCCGAGATGGACACCAGGTTCTTCTTGTGATCAGGTACATAAAATATATTCTGTAAATGGATCGAGTTACCCTCATTCAATTTAGGGGTAACATTCCCTACACCCTTTCTAGGATAGGTGGTATTGGCTCCAAGTATAATCCCATAATTATCTATCCAATGCAGTGCCTGGGGTTCCTTGCTTTCTTTGAAGAGTTGACCATTTCTCCTTGATGAACTGTATTACCTGTCATTCCCTTGACCCTGGAATGATTTTTTTATCTTCATCTAGAGAAGTGTCTCTTCCATTCAAACACTCCTTCACATAATGGACGAAATTATTTTAACCAATGCATCTATCTTTCCTTCCACCCTTAGAGCCAATCTTCCCAATGAAGTGATCTTTAGGTAGGCCATCAAAACCTTCCGCTGCACCATTCTAATAATATTCTTTGCTTCGACTTCACCCTGGGTGAATTATGAGGAACCCATTGATCCTTTTGTCTTGTCCCAACTGTCTTTGATGATTGCTCTTTCACTCTTGCTTGGGCATTGTCTTCACCTTAGTTCTGATACCATGTTAAGTTTAGGTATGTTCTATGCTAGAGCAATTTATTTAAATTTTCACAGTTAGCAATCACATCAGCATAAAAGTAAACTATAGATAGAACATAAATATAAATCGCAGAAGACAAGCCAATACAAGAGGACACAAGATGTGGCACTAGCGAGGGACAAACCCCACAATGTGGGGAAATACTTGATCAATTCTTCTTTTATGTTCTTCAAAGTTCAGCAGAGAAAGTGAGAGAGATAGTACATTTACAATAGAAGTCAACACTTTGACTTTTGATATCTGCAGAGATCAGTTGAAGACATATTGCTTCAACTGGTTCTCTAAGGTGACTCCTTCACCTATCATAGCGCTGCATCTCATCCATTTTTTGCACCTTACCGTGTAGTACCATCATGCTGCATCATGCATCGCTATGTTGCCCATACATCATGTTGCCCATGATCTACTCACTATGCTGCCCATACATCATGCTGCCCATGATCTACATCATGCTATCCATACATCGTGCTGCCCATGATCTACATCATGCTATCCATACATCGTGCTGCCCATGATCTACATCATGCTGTTGTCCATACATCATGATGTCCTCTGCCATTATATATAGTGTGCCTTCCATGCCATGCTATGCCATGCCATGTCAATGAATATGTTGACACAATTCCATTCTAAATTATACCATTGACTGCTATATGCATCAACATTATTGCCCATCAAGTCATAGTACCTGAACATGTCATAATATTGAGCTGCAGATGATATATGTGATCACTATTATTATGGAAGTGGCTATATGTCAATCCATGAGCAGAGGATGAACATGTCCCTTCTAACTGCGTGAACATGTTTCTCATGACAATGATTGTGTGAACATATCTCCCAAGACTGCGTATTAGTGTCCCTCATACCAGCGTCTAAGTTTCTCAATAACTGTGTTAGGATTACATCATTTGACAATGTATCTGTCTTCAAGGTCATGAGTCTTCATGACTGCATATTAGTGTCCCAGAGACCAGCGTTTTAGGCTTATTTGTACTGTGGCTAGGTTTGAGGTTTCCTCACTATAGCCACTACAGCTAGGGCTTCACTGTGGCCACTACAACTAGGGCTTCACTGCGGCCTTTATTACTTACTGCGTCCTCACTTACCATTATTGCGGCTTCATACAACGGTTATGGACAGTCTTCTTCCATGCGTTATGACTGCGGCTCTTCATGAATGTCACTGCGTGTAAGGAGTCTCTCTTCCCTTCGTATAAGTGACTTCCAGATCAGCGTATGAGAACATCGTATAAGGTCTCCTCATGATCAGTATAAGTCTGTGTTGGATTAGGGCATCATCTTGCAGCTAGGGCTCCTTCTAGATCAACGTATTCTTTTGTTCTCTCCTTCTCCAAAAACCCAAGACGTGGAGAGGAGATCACCTCAAGAATGTGTGAAAAATGACTTCAAGTCCTCACCAATTTATACTAAAACGTGGATGATGAATAGACACGTCTATTGGGCTTCTGAGTCTACTCAAGTTGCTGGTCGGCTTGATAATAATTTCATAATCAAAATAAATTCATATCTCCATAAATACTTATCGAAATCAGATGATCTTTAGATCAATCCTACACCTCTCGATGAGAGGGATCCAATAAAACTATCAGCAACCATAAATAAGATGACCCACATGGATTTTTGCCCTAGTTGCCAATTTTAACATTATGCAATGAATCCAAATTGGAGTCTAGAGTAAATGATGGTCAGTGGATTTGTGCTATAAGACTTAATATTGCATTAACAATCACCAACTTCATGGTCACTCTATGTTACAAATATAAATTCCAACCTTGCTACCAGGGTTGGAATTTAATGAGCAAAATAGCCATCACAGGACATTTTTTTCATCAAATTTTGTTGAATTTTTATCAAATCATTTGATGGTATGAGAAACAACTTGTTATATCATATTTATGAGGTTTAATGATTTTTGTAAATTGTCATTAATTTTTACCTAGAGTGGTGATGTATCTTTGAAATGTTGGTATTTTTAGCCATGGCCTCAAGTTTATTGGAAGAAAATGGCCATTAATGCAATATTAAAGCTTCTAGGAATGATCCACCAGCCACACTTTACTTTGGATTCCATTTTGGATTTACTGCATAATTGGTAAACTCTTACTTTTAGTTAAGTAATACCCAAATTCCACTTGCAATACTCAACCTCAATATAAGAGATGGGATAAGGATAGTAGGTCAAGTTGAAACAAGGCAAGCCGCATTATGTAGTGATAACTTGTAAATGGAGACTCCATAAGCATATCTGGTTAATTTCCCATTGTATCATGTATGGGTTCAATCGTTAAAAAAACAACCTTATTTTTATCATCCTCCTCACAAGGGGAATATAAATTGCTTGATTTGTTAAAAGTGATTGGATGCTAAGGTCTAGTAATCATTACTTTCCCATTTTTCACTTACATTCACTTAGGCTCAAATGGGAGAAATTTTCTTCGATGCTAGCAAGTTCATGACAAATAATTAGTTGAGGTAGTCGGTGTAGAAAACAATAAGACAATTCAGGGTACATAATTTGGACTCCCACATATCTATAGCGATATATTCAAACACCGAATGAATATTTTTGTATTTTGTTGATAATATGTCTATTTAATTGTTAGTATATATTGTTAGATCTAAATATTTTTTTGATACGCACACACACACACACATTTTACCCAAATATGATGGTTGGTAGCTTGTCCTCTTCTTCCTATCACATGGATATAATCTTTCCTATCATTTAGTTCTTTCTTGACAATATTGGAGAACAATTATGAGGTCTTAGGCCTTCTAACATCTAATTTAGCATTTGAATTGTCATCAACATTTCTATAATCACTTCAACATACCCAAGATTTGCATCTATCCTTATTTGTTTTCTAAAACCAAAATCACATAAAACTAAGATTAAATTAATAGTTTAAATGGTATTGATAATTAACACCTCATAATTATTACACAAATCTTATGAAAGATTGAAAATTTAAATTTTTGTGATGACGTATCCTGAGAGATAAATATTTGTGTGAATTAAAATGAAAGCAAAATGATTATATAATAATAACTTGATAAAAAATTTTAAGATTTTTGAATTACCATAAACTATTAACATGCAATGTATACAAAGCTCTAAGTAAATAGAATTAAATTATCTAGATTCTCACCAACCCTATACATTGCAAAATGGAGAAATGATTGCACTAAAATGTTGACTAACTCATCGTTTGTTCTTATTTGGCTTAATATGCTCTTTATCATCGTTAAGACATGAGTATAATACACTGAAGTTGTGAGACTTTTTCAACCTCTTCCATTTTCATCACAACTCTCAATATTATATAAGCTAATAATAGCTCAATTTTTTCTTTGAGGATGGGCTACAAAGAAGAAAAGAAATTAATAAATTAAATATAACTTAAAATAATGCATAGCACCCGAAGGAAAAATCAGGTCCGAAGAACTTGTTAGACATGTAATACATACCTTTATTTAAAAATCTTCCCCATCATCCCCTAAAGATTAAGCTTTTATCAAATTGCAAAGCATTTCTAGTCCCATTGATTTCTTCACCCTCGAGTCCCATTGATCTCAAATGACTTGTAGCTGGACACAAAATTCCCATTTACAATAATTTTGCTAATTTAATATTGGAAAATAATCCCAGGAGTTTATGCCTTATAATATCAAATTTAGGATTCCAATTCTCATCAACATTTTCGTAAGCACTTTAAGTTAGCTAAGATTTGCATCTATCCTTCTTTGAATTTTGAATTCACAAGTCACATACACTAAGATTAAAATAGTGAAAGAGATCGAATGGTATAAAAAAAATTAGTACCTGAAATATCCTATAAATCTTATGAGATATTAAGAACTTAAATGATTGCAGTAATAGAGCTAAATAGTTGTGTAAAAATATTGTGTAAATTTTCTTTCGTTAATGAATTAGAATGATTATATACTCAATTTTTTTTTATAGCAATTCTTCATAATTTTATAGATTTCAATTTAGTCATTTTATGCTTAATAAACCATTAGGATATATTATGGTAGTTTTTATGTCATCCAATTAGAGATATGTCAACACGTTTGTATGATTTTTACAAACAGTGCTTATATATATAGAAATTCACTCAACAATTATTAGCACATTTTTTTTGGTATTTTCTAGTAGTATGTCAATTTATATGGTTAAATATATTTAGATTTTTTTCTTCATTTATCTTTTTAGGTGAGTGGTTTTTTTCTATTCTTTCAAATTATCTTTTTGATTCTAGAGGATCTTTTATTCATCATTACGCATTGGTGGGATCACATGATCGACATCAATAGGATTGACTAAATTTTATCAATTACTCTCGAGGTTCTAGTCCTTCTTTCCTAACTAAATTAATAGTTATGAATTCAACCTTAAACTAGTCAATCTATTGATATACAACTACCCTTGCACGAGTTTTTGATCACCTCGGTTGAAGCACCACCCATTGCAGGGAGAATAGAGATGTACATACTACTTAGCTTTTTCCAATTTTTTTACTATTCCTAACAAATAATATAGCTCACACATGGACACAGGCCTATATGGCATAGGCATAGACAATAACAGAGTCAATAGGGGCAAGGGAGGTTTCACTCGCAGGGGTAAAATAAGGGAATTTGGAAGCCAACTATATACACTAGAAATATCTTATTTTTAGTTATGAATAGAGGTGATAAATAAGATACTTCGAAATTTTTGTTAGGTGGAATTTGTTGTTGTTTTTTTATTATTATAACATACTATACAATTTTTAATAGGTGAAAATTAGTTTGTTGAAAGATGTAAGTGGAAGTTTTTTATTAACAGATATAGGTTTTTGTGTATAGAAAACAAAATCAAACTTCTAATTTCATACCTTTCATCTCCTTGAAACATCACCCTATTAACTGTTCCACTCATGCCTTATACCCTATTAAGTGTTTAAGATTGTCACTTTTTTTATCATTTTATTTTAAGTGTAAGGCTAGTAGCATTTTTCATGGATTCTATTTTTGCTAGGTGTGTGGGGTTTTGTATTAAAATATTAGGTATTCTTTGACTATGTTACAATATTGTTGATTTATAAGTTATTGTTCTAGTTTCAAAGACTACTTTCTTATTTTTATTATCTTGTATATACGAAAATTATTTGAATATAAACACATCTAAAAATGAATGATCCATTAATAGTGGACAATTATTCTACAAAATAACAAATTTCTATTGTTGCAAATGTTTCATAAATTCTTGATTTGAATGATGAACCTAATGTAGAAGTGGATGCAGAGCTTGTTGATGATTTAAATATTCTTCGCCGTGATGAGGAAATATAGGATGGTGGATCAAGTAGTCTGAGGAGAAGGAAGACCTCTTACAAATATGAATTTTGAGAAGAGAGGAAGATAAAACATCTTTGGGGATGTAGTATCAATGCTCTAGATGGAAAGACTTGTATGAAGTGAAAAAATTGTGAAAAATACAAGGCTTAAGTTCATAGAATATTGGAAATTGATGTAATGAAATTCAATATGATGATATGACAACTCATGTAAAATCTTATGTTCATCAAAGATTAGTTCAAAAGGAATTTTTTGAAATTGAAAGGTGGACCAAAACCACCCTAGAATAAATAGTGGCTACTTGTGAGTGGCTTTTTGCATGGTTTCTATTTTTGCTACATATGTTGGGTTTTGTATATAATATGAATTGAAATATTAGGTATTCTTTGACCACATTACAATCTTATGGGTTATATGTATTTTTTTTTCTTCTAATTTCAAACATTACTTTACTATTGTTATTGTTTCGTCTATAGACAAATTATTTAAATATAAATGCCCCTAAAAAAGAAACGTCAATTACCATTGGACAAATTTTATGGATACTATGCAATATCAAAAAATTCTAATGTTGAAGATGTTTCATATATGCATGATGGACCTAATCAAGACATGGATGCAAAGCATGTTGATGATTTATAAGTTTTTGGCCATGATGAGGAAGGACGCGATGGTGGATCTACTAGTTCAAGGAGATGAATTTTGAGAAGAAGGGAAGATAAAACATCCTTGGGTGTGTAGTATCAATGTTGTAAATGACAACAATTGTATGAAATACAAAATTTGTGAAAAATACAATGTTCAAGGTCCGTGGCGTATCAGAAATTGATGTAATATAATTCAATATGATGATATGACAACCCAATTGAAATATTTTATTCATTAAACATTAATTTAGAAAAAAATATTTGAAAATATAAGGTTGAAAAAATCTATTCGAGAGCACACATTAACTATAAATGGGACCAATACGAAAATGGTGATAACCACGATGAAAATGGTATATTTGATTGCCAAAAATCATATTACAATGATGATTTATGAAGATTTATGTTATATTCAAATGCATTTACAATTACCTAGTATGTCTTCTTGAGTCGACTCTTCTTCCTACAAAAATAGAAAATTGCAACTGAACTTATTCATTGTATATTATATTACCTTGAAGAGATGCAAGCCTAGATAAATGTTAGAAAATCCATTTTTCTGTATTATGATAGATGAAAGTACATACCATGGTTTATAAAAACACTTTTGTTGTATATTCTACATATACAAACATAAAATAGTTTGTCTCTCTGATATCACAATTTATGAAAATGATTAGTATTTCTAATGAAAAATGAAATACTATATATGATACCATAATTAACCTAAAAGAAAAAGACAATTCAAGAATGAAAAACTAATAATAGTTTTCACTCATGGTGCTTCATCTATTGGTGAATGTGAAAATGGATTTGTCACATTGCTAAAGAATAGTCTACCAAATTCTCTTGGTACTCATTACATTACACATTATGAGGCACTTGTAGCATCAAATGTTTTAAATAAAATACCAAAAATTTTGTATGTCAAGAAAATAAAAAATAAAGTGTATTTAGGGGTAGGAAATTTAGCAAAGACAAATAATAAAATCATTGCTTTACTAGAGACACAATTAAAATTCTTATGAGTTCTTCAGATCCATGGGATTAGATACCTATTTAGGTGTCAAGTGCTTGAAATACTTGTTGCATTTATGCTTGCTATTTTGAGCTTGTGGAAGAAAGAAAGAAAAGACTCATGATATTATAAGACAAATATTTTCATAGTTAAATTTTATTCAATATGATTGATGATGTTTTGATGGGGTTGAATAATTTAAACAAAAAATTCCAAGAAATATTATGAATGACACATTGCTTGTTATAGTTGTTGACCATACATTAAATACCTTCAAAATATATTTTTATAGGCTACATTTTTTTGTAGAAGGTGTATTATATCTTTTGAAGTTATAGAAAACATCTAAATATGGTTTCCTTGAAGCTATTGACAAAGAGAGGACTATATATAGACATGATTTGTTGTATATTCCAATCCATGATGAACAAATGTCACTACTAATAATAACTTGGTTTGATGACTCCAAGATTTGCATGCAACTTACAAGAAATTAGGTTCAAGAATTGATTGAGAGTTTGAATTCAATATTTCTAGATCTTCATCTCTTTAATGCAACAAAGTTGTTTAGTCTTTGCCATTATCCATCATATCTTTATGTGCGAAAGAATAATGCAAATAATTAGCTTGAAAGAATTTTTTCACATTTGTAGCACAAAACAAGTGCTAAAGGGGAAAATGTACCAAATTTTTAACATTGTAGCTTGTAAAAGATTGATACATGAATTTTCCATAACGTTCTTACCAACATTGGCATGTATCATATTTCTTAATCACAAATTTCCAAAAGATGTTTTTCCTTGTCAAAAGATTATTTATTTGGTTGGCTAGGAGTTCTAACAGGTTTTAATTTTTATTTTATTGTTAAGAATGTGTTGTCGGTCAACTAATCGAACATGGTTTAGCCAGAAATGGAAAAACAAAGAGAATTTATGGTCACATCTTGCAGAAAACTGTTATTTTTCCCCAAAATACAAGTTAAACATGAGCCATCCGAACGATTTTCTTAACCAATGTTGAGTTAAGCCAACAGAAGGTGGAAATTGCTATAAATATCCGTTGCCAGGAACACTCTTCCTAAAGAAAATACGTCAACAAAAAATACATATAATTAAGATAGTGGCTAACAACAGGGTGACGTAGTTATTAACAATACTTGGTCCTGAAATCAAGAAATTTGATTGATGCTGCAATCATTCATTATATAACATATGGTGAGTAACTTCAAAAATTTCATTGATGGATTTACTAAAAACATCTTGTCCCTTTTTTCTAAGCTCACATGCCAAATCATCTCAAAAATTTCATTGATGGATTTACTGAAAACATCTCGTACTTTTATTTTAAGCTCACATGCCAAATCATCTCAATGAACTACTAACATTATCCCCGGATATATTGTAGTTACATGTTCAAAAGAAAATCCAAACCATAATTGGGCTCAAAAATTGGAGAAGTGATATCAACTTCGATTTAAAAGATCGGTAATTTGTTCTGACATTCATATAATATTCGTTGGGTTTAACAATTTTTCACTCAGAATTCTTTATCTGATTTTTGTGGTGAATTTTAGTTGGTAATTTCCTCATTATCGATATACATCCCTTTGCCATTGATGGCTAGCTATTCATTGCCTTTAAACTGATCATATTATATGTGTTATTCATCTACTAATGCATAAACTATAAACAACATTGTCATAATTGAAAAGAATGGCTAAAATACTATGTTTGTTATGAAAAAACAGATAGAAAACTATGAAAAGTCATGATAAGTAGTTTGTAGCAATGTTATCAAAATTGATATTTCTGAGTCTTTAACTAAATTTGACTAGTTCAATAAAATGCATGCCCAACCCTCATTCTTGAGTATTTTTGAGTGATTTTGATAGAAAATTATTTTTCTTTTAATTTGACACATTCGTTTACTTTTAATTATCTAATTTTGGATTTAAAAAATCATACTGTGTAAATACACTACAAGCCTACCATCTAAATGTGAAATGCCCACTTAGTTGACCAAAATGCAAGCTTGAGTTCTATCCTTGGGTATTTTTAAGTCCTTTCAATTGTAGAGAATATGTTTCCTCCTCCCATGGTCTCAAACAAGTCCAAATTTGTCTTATAAAATTTGCAAGAAGCTCATAACTTTATAGATTTGTCTTATAACTATAAAAATGAGTTTAGAGAAAATGCCAGCCACAAGGTTTACAGACACATTTTTAAAACATAAGAAGCATATATATATATATATATATATATATATATTATATATATATAATATATATATACAAAAACCTCCTTCATAATTTTGAAACTATTTCTAACTTGTCTGGAACAATGTTCTCAAAATTAGTATTATTCACTTTTTAACTGAATTTGACTAGTTCAGTAAAATGCACGCCCAATCCTCATTCTTGAGTATATTTGAGTGATTTCGATAGGAAATGATTTTTCTTTTAATTTAACACCTTTGTTTACTTCTTGTTTCCTAATTTTTTTAGGGTCCAAACCTAACCCATTTATTTATGTAACAAGCCCAAAGGGCCTAGTCAGAGTCATAGTTACTTAGTTGAGTCAATAAAGTCCGTAAGCAATTATCCACATTAATAATAATTGTAAGTGGTCGACCTGAATTATTGAAAATGGACCACAATTAGTTATAAATGGACCATAGCTAATAAAGAAAGTGGTTAATCGTGTTATGCAAGGGACCACTAGTAGTTAGGGTTTTGGATGTCATTAATGTTGAAAATTGGCAACAAGAAATTGCTAAAAATAGCACTGTTAAAAATAGTAGTTTGGGCATCAGTGCTGGATTGGGCAATAGGGAATGAAAAATGGAAGTGCTAAAAATAGAAGTTCTATTTTTAGCAGTGCAATGTGGATTCCTATTCTAGTCAATCCCTAGACTAGAAATAGGACGTAAAATTTGAATTTGGTCTTACCAGTAGTTTGAATATTAATTAATTAATTCAGTTTGAGTTAATTAGTTAAGGAAAATCAAACTTGAAGTCTTTGTGAGAACATGCAATAATTTTTCCACTGATTAGGGAATGTGTCCTTGATTTGCTCCATTAATTGAGGAATTAAGGATGAGTTCTATATTGATAGGATTAGTTGACTTAGTTTAACATAGTCAAGTCCAGTTAGATTAATTTAACAAGTTGTTAAATTAATGAGATTCAGTTTGTTGATGCTTGCATGCATGTGATAACTGGTATTTTCAGATAACTGAGTATTTTCTCATGGATAACTGATGCATGATAGTTCAGACAGAGACACAGTTGAGATCAAATGTGGGACAGTGTATTATCAGATGCTAGGATATTTCTAGTATGTATTGGTTGCATGGGGAAGGAAGCTTCTTCCTTCTATGACTACGTAGTTGGACCTGAGGTGACAACAAGTATGATCAGGCCAATTTACATGTGTTTTGTAATTGGACCCCAATCAAAACTGCGAAAGGAAATACGAGCTTGGACTTGAGGTGAAACCTTTATATATAGGGCTAGGTAGTCCATGAGCTTTATCATCAGAGTACAGAGAGAGCAGGATAGCTTTTGAGCTAATTCTTTTTGTATGTTGTTGAGGATTTCCACTTGATTGATAATAGAGTGTTGGGGTTTTATGCTGGTGCTTTCCCCAATGATATATTCTGTGTTATGTGTGATTGATTCCTTCTTATCAGTTATATGTGTTCATGCTTGATGTTGCTCATGGTTGATTAGCTTCCGCAAAGTTTATGGTAGATGTAGATCTAGTATTATGCTGTAGTACATTGCATATATCAGTTTGATCTGCAGGTGAAATTTCTACATGATATCAATGAGTTAGCTGATTTGTAGAGAAAATTCTACATGGTATTAGAGCACAAGTGATCAAGGAAGAACAATATACAAGAAGGAATTCGAAGTTTATTATTCGGGATATAGATCTCAAGTTCTTATCACATCTATTTCACTGATGGCATTCTATGGTTTGAGGCTTGAGTATGTCCTTGATGGTAGCTCAAACTATATCGCTTGGAAGGATCACATGGAGGCAATATTGGAAGATAACGGCCTTAAGGACTTCATTGATCAAGAAGTCCCTAAGCCTATTGATGCTACTCAACTGGCAGAATGGAAGAAGTGTGTGGCTAGAGCTAGGAGAATTCTCTTGGAGGGAGTGTGAGATCACATTGTCTCAAGCCTCCATGGGAAGGAGACTTCATTTGCAATGTGGAAAACATTGAAAGATTTATATCAGAATAACAGTGATCAAAGGAGGTTGGCACTGAAGGACAAACTTCGAAAGATCAAGTGTGAAAAGGATGAGACGATCTCTATGTATCTGACCAAGCTCATCACATGCAGGGATGAGCTTGCAAGTGTAGGGGTCATGACAGCTGATGATGATATGGTGAGTCTAGCACTCCTTGGCCTTCCTAAGAGCTGGCATAGCTACCAAGGCTTGGTTAATGGAAGGGAGAAACTGTCAAATTGGGAACGATTGTGGTCAGATTTGCTGCAGGAGGAAATCAGACGGAGCACCAGAGACGGTTCTTCATCCATGGAGGATGAGGAGAATTGTTCCTTAGTGAGTAAGGCAAAGAAGGGGGAGGAGAAGGTTTCTCTTCCAAAATCCAGTTCTTCCCATGGTGGGAAGAAGGTTGACAAATCGAAAGTACGATGCTTTCGTTGTCATGAGGTGGGCCATTTTGTTACAAATTGTCCACTGAGGAAATCCAAGAAGGGATCTGGGGAAGGATCTCAAGGTGAGGCACTTGCTTCATAGTTCAAGTTGGATTTCACACTCTTCGCATGCATGGTTTCATCCATGGTGGGAAGTGGTTGGTTTCTTGACAGTGTAGCTTCTTTCCACATGGCCAGCAACAAGAGTTTTTTCAATACTTTGGAGGAGAAAGATCTCCAGATACTCATAGTGATGGGTAATGATGAAAAGTATAGTGTCTCAGGTGTAGGCACAATTGTTTTTTAGAGGGAGCATGGAGCTCGCATTACCTTGACCGATGTCAAGTATGTACCAGGACTGAATAGAAACTTGGTGTCAACCACGATGCTGGAAGACAAAGGCTATGATGTAGTCTTCAGTAAGGGAAAGGTTTTCCTTAGACACATCATCACTAGATAGGTGAAGAAAATTAAAAGATATCATAATAGGCATCACTGGATGTGTGTTTGGCTAAGGAAAATTGGCAAAGGCAAAGGCAAAGGCATTGAAAGGGAAAAATGCATTTTTGGCACATTTATTTATGAAAATAAAGGGAAATTAGGAGAAAAGTAAGGTGAAAGCTCATAGGTTGCATGTGAGGAGGAAATTGAAGGAAAGTAATGGAAAATGAAGAAAATAGAGGCCTCATTAATAAAAAGTCTTATGAGGATAGTGGCTAACCTTTTGTCAGTTCAAGTTTGGAGCTCTCTCTCTGTCACTCTTGGTCACTTAGAGTTTTCTTGGAGCACTCTAGTTCTGGATCAAGGAAGGAAAAGCAAGCAAGGGAAAGGAAGGAAAAGAAGGATCAAACATCTTGAGCAGGTAACCTTTTGTATGTGTGATTTCCTAGCTGGTTTGGACATGCATGGCTTTGCATGTTGGTGTATGGTTCTCTTGTTGTTGGTGGCATGGTTTTTTCGGGTTATGACAGTGGTTTTCAACCGAGCCTTGCCTTTTTCTGGATGCCATGGTTTTGAGATGTTTATTTTGGTTTTTGAGCTCTGGTTTGCTGGATGGATTTCAAAATTCGGGGCGAAGATGGTCTCAAGCTTCATTCCTAAAGGCCGAGGAATCGCTTGATCGGTTTTGGTAGGATACACATAAATCCTAAGGGAGAAGCCTCAGTTTAGGGCCTAGTGATCAGGGTTTGGATTGTCATAAAGCCTAAGAGACTGGTCTCGGTTTAGAATCTAGTGATTAGGGATTGGATTGCGGTAAAGCCTCAAGACAAGGAGACGGAAAATTCCTCAAGGATAGTGATCAATTCTAGATGGCATTCCAAGTTCAGTTCGGTTGTGATCGGAAAACTGGTTTTGGTGTGATCATGGTTTGATGAGGGTGGAGGTAGTTTAATCTCTGGAATCCCTTGATTGTTCTTGGATTGGTTGTTCTATGAGATCCCACATTCATGATTGGAATATGGCACATGGGTGACTGGTTGAAAGAACGATTTGGTTCAGTCATTTCTACGACTCGGTAGTATGTGGAAGTCCTGAACCTGGTCATATTTACGTATGATTAATAAAAGCTAAGTTCTCTTACTTTTGCATTGGTTTATATGTGGATTTAATGGTTGTCATTTCTATGATATTTATATGGTTTTATGCTGGTTATAAGCATGATTATATGACTAGTTCATGTCATGGTTATTTCATGTATTTACTTGTAATTTTTAAATGGATGGATGCAAGACATAATTGAGGTTATAACAGTTCAATGGAGAAGGTGGTGATCCTTCTCGCTATGTTTAATAAGTTATTTCAGTGATTCATGCTCAATCTTGTATCCTAGACATGCAGGTTGCATTGATGCCAAGTGTCTAACAGAATGTCAATCTCAGTTGGGGATGTTCAGGCCTAGTCCTGAGGTTGAATTTTGATTTGTGTTATATTATCATCATGTCTTTGATGGATTCTGGAGGTTGTAACAATTTTTGGGCAAAGGCCAGGATTCTAAGCTAGAAAAGTGTCTCAAATATTGAGGACGCTGGAATAGGTCTGTTGAAAAGAGTTCAGGAACTCTAGCACATAGGTCTGTGAGAGCGACTTTGGGTTCTGGATGCTATCATGCGTATAGCATGAGAGCTATCAGGGGTTAAAAGGATTAAAACATTAGTGGGACTCAGGGACATGATGTCTAAGTGGCTTACATGTCTCTTGAGGGTGTTATTACTGGTGTGGATGGGTTTGTTTGATATGTTCCATCGATTCCATTTCCTTAAGGTCACCAAGGAGGTTGATTCCCTTATAGTGACCTCTCTCTTCGCATCTTTACCCCGGTTGATCGGTTGCTTGGGTAGACCTGGGAGGAGAGGGTGTTACAGTTGTGTTATGATCAGACTGTACCTTCCCACAATTCCTAGATCTGATTTCAAAGGATCAAATGAATGTATTTGATGTTGATTAGACATATGTGGTCGATAAAGTAATGAGGAGGGAGTGTAGTATAATGGTCATGAGTGTAATAGCGATTTCATAAGGTCTTCGACTTTATTCTTAAATAAAATCATCCATGAATTAAAACCTAAGTTCTTATATGAAAAATAATTTCAAAATTCTACATACCTTTACTTCTATTAACTTCTTGACATTCTTTTGTTGTGGATTTTCTAATGTAGAATTCAGATGTGGCTGCATAATTGAAGATCGGTTGCATAATGATATGAATTATGTTTTTTGCTTTACCATTTCTTGAATTTTCCTTGTTTGATCAAGAGAATACTTCTTTATTGTTGTTTTTGCTTCTGATGGCCAGTGAAAATACCAATCCTTAGAATTATTGCTTGCCACCTTAAATTTATTAGAAAAAGAAATATAGAAAGAAAGAGGGGATTATGAAAATATAAACCACCAAGAGATCTTGTTTTTCAGTTAAGATTTTATGTATAAACATGCCAAAATAGTTGGTTTCCATGTTTATACTTTTTATTATTATTATTATTATTATTCATTTTTATTTCTTTGGAAAAATTACAATGAAGTTGGAGAGTGAGGAGAAGAATCTCCTTTCTTGACCAACTTGAATTCAGAATTCTCTTACAAATATTTGACAAATTCTTCCTTTGTTAGTGGTTTATGATACAACCTTAATCTATGACCATTAATAAGGAAAGTAATTTGTTCATCACCAATAGTTTTGATTTTGACTAATCCATTATAAAAAATAATATCAGTCTCATAGGGCCCAAGCGAGTGAGTTTGAAATTTCCCTTGAAAATCTTTGAACTTGGAATAAAAAAGAAGAGTCTAGTCACCTTGCTTGAACTTTTTAGCTTTGATGAATTTGTCATGCCACTTAGACCTTTGTTGTTGAACTATGTTGTTTCTTTGAATAAAATCTTGTTGGATCTCATCTAGCTCATTCAGTTGTGTTAATCTTTGTTTCTGAGCTTTTGATAGATCAAGGTCCAATTTAGTTGTTGTTCTGAAGGTTTCCACTTGGAACTCAATAGGAAGCAACATTTGTTTTCCATAGACAAGCTCATAAGGAGTATGTCAAATTGTGTTCCTCCATGTAGTTCGGTATGCCCATAGTACTTCTGGAAGCTTTTCTAGCCAATCCTTCCTATGCAAATGCATAGTCTTGGTAATAATTTCTTCAAGTACTTTATTGGTGGATTTCACTTGTCCATTGGCTTGTGGATGATATGGAGTAGACTTCTGATGCTTGATCTTATATTGCTCCATGATCTTTTGAACCAACTTGTATGTAAATTGAGTAACTTGATCTATTACAATTTCTCTTGGAACACCAAAATGAGTAAAAACATCCTCGTAAAGGAATGTAACTACAACATTTTCAGTTGCAAATAAAAGAGGTTTAGCTTCTACCCATTTTGTAACATCATCTGTGAAAACAAGTTTAGATGGAGGATTTATTGGTCCAACAAATTCTAGAGCCCACTTCTCAAATGGTTCTACAAGTACCTGTGGTTGTATATGCATTTCATCTGATGGTTGGGCTTCCCCATTATTTGACAACTATCATATCTTTTGACATATTCTTTGGAATCCTTGAAAATGGATGGCCAATAATATCACAAAAGAAGGATTTTGTAAGCAGTTCTTTTGTCGGAAAAATGTCCTCCACATGGCTCATCATGGAAATATTTTAAGATTTCAGGTACTTCATCCGCTCGAGCACATCTTGGGATAATTAGATTAGGCCCATTTTTGTACAATTCTCCATCTATCCAAGAATAAGGTGCATTGGTTTTGTTCACTTTTTACTTTTCTTTGGCTGATAGTTGTGGAGGTAACTTTCATGTAGCCAAATATTTAGCAATATTTGCAAACCAATGTGTTTTAGTAGATACTGCAAAAAGATATTCATCACAAAAGTTATCTTTTACAGGAACATCCTCATTATTATTCTGCATTCTGGAAAGAAATGAGCAACTGTATTTTATTTTCCTGCTCAATCAAGAATAATAATGTTACATTCTTGTAACAATAACAACCATCTTGTAATTGTACCCTTAATAATATTTTGTTCATTAGATATCTAATCGCAGCATGATATGTGTGAATGAAAGTTTCATAACCAGTGATATAATAACAAAATTTAATAATGGCATGCACAACAGCTAAAAACTCATTTTCTGTTACAGTGTAATTGAACTCTGCTGGAGTCAATTTTTTTCTTGTATAACAGATATAATAAGGAGTTAAATCTTTTTGTCCCAACACAACTCCTAGATATGTATATGAAGCATCAATAGAAATATGGAAAGGAAGAGCGCAATTAGGTCCTCTTCAAATTGGTGCTTCGGTAATCTTTTGTTCCAATGTCTCAAATGCTTTATGACAGTCAGAATTCCAAACAAATTCACAATATTTTGTAAGGAGTTTGAAAAGTGGAGAGGCTATTTTTGTGAAATTTTCTATGAATATTCTATAATATCTAGTAAACCCGAGAAAACTTCTAACATCTCTTTGACAAACAGGAATTGAAATTTTAGAAATTATTTCTACTTTAGAAGTATCCACATTAATTCCATCACTTGAAATATGGTGTCCTAAAAAAATCCCTTCATTGAACATCATAAAACATTTCTCATGGCTTAATGAAAGGTTTGCATCTTTACATATAGTAAGAACTTTTTCCAAATTTTAAATAGCTTCTTCAAAAGTATCACCATACACAGTAATGTCATCCATGATTACTTCCACACGGTCATGAATTAGATCAAAAAAGATACCTAAGACTACTCTTTGAAATGTGGCAGGTGCATTATATAATCCAAAGGGAAGAACCCTATAGGCATATGTTCCGCATGGACAAGTAAAATTAGCTTTATCTTGATTTTCTGGTGCTATTTGGATTTGGTTATATCCACTAAAACCATCTAAAAATGAAAAATACTTCTTTCCTACCAAGGTATCTAATACTTGATCTATAAAAGGAACTGGAAAATGATCTTTCAAAGTAGCTTTGTATAATTCCCTATAGTCAATACACACTGTCCATTTTCCATTTTTCTTAGGAACAATCACTAAAGGTGATACCCATTGAATATATGATATTAGATAGATGAATTTCACATTAAGTAACTTTTGTAATTTCTCCTTAACAATTTCTCTCATATCATGATTCATCCTTCTTTGAGGTTGTCTAATTGGTTTGGCATTTTCTTGAATATGAACATGATGCATACAAGTTTTAGGATCAATCCCTTTCATATTAGTGTACTCCTATGCATAAGGAGAATAGTGTTTTTGTAGCATTTGTATCAATTTCCTCTTTTGAAATTCTTCCAAATTATTTTTAATATTTAATGTTTTATCTGGAAAAAAATCTACTTGAGAATTGCCAAACTTTTCCATAGAATCTAAATCCGTTTGGTGAGATGATAGATATTCAATATTGCATTGTTCTTGAAAACTTTGATCTTGCTCACAGTACGAAGAAGAGTCATTATTATTCATCAAATTTATCAATTGATCTCCTTCGTTTAGTTATGAAAGAGTATAAATTGGTTGCATATCATCAAAGTCTTCATTATCATCATCTATCCAAATTTCACTTTCTACTCCAATTATTGTTTTTGTAGGAGGATGCAATGTAAATTTCTAAGTGGTAATTCCATCACAGATATACAAATCACTATATCTACAACTTATGAATGCATCAGTTGTAGCTAGCCAAGGTCTACCAAGGATCAATGGATGGCATCCTAAATTATTCCTGGGAATTAAAATCATGAAATCTACAAGATATTCCTAAGAATCTAGAGAAACAAGCACATCTTCTAATGATCCATTTGCTTTGATAACAGATCTATCTATTAATTGTAATAGTGTAAGAGTTTATTGAAGATTAGGAAGCTTAAGTTGCTCCATTGTTTGTTTACTAATGATATTGATGGTTGCTCCTAGATCAGTTAAAGTGTTTGGAATTTCAACACCATTGATATGAATTTTCACAATGGGACTACCAGAATCTAGATATTTTTTAACAATAGGTTTTCCCATCATGATATCAGCGATTTTTCCTACCAATTGGATATTTTTAACATCTTTTCTCTTTCTTCTTGGTTTTCTAATGCATAGCTCCTTAATAGTTTTTGCAAATACTGGTTTTTCCTTTATATCTTAGAGTAAAGGAATTTTGATGCAAATATTATTAATTTCATCTAGCATATCATAATCTGGTAAAACAATTTGCCTTTGTATTCCTTTATCAATTTTGAGTCTTTTAGGAAAAGGTGGATCTTGCAAAGAAATAGAAGGTTGTTCTACTAGAGGAACTCTAGGGGCTTGCTTTATTTTCTCATCCTTCGATTGTATAGGAACATCTTCCTTTAGAGGAATATTTTCTTGATAAAGATTTGCATATTTCTCATGAACTTCATCCTCTTTAGATTTTTGGATGGCGATTGTTGGTGATTTCTTTTGTAAACCCCTACCAGATCTAAGTTGAACATCATTTAGACCTAATGGGTAATCATACAAGCTTGAAAATTTTGCCCTTCAACATTATAAACAACTTGTTGATTTTTATTGTTCAGATTTGGAAGTGGTTGGGCAGGGGATTGATTGGGCTTTTGAGGAAATGGTAATGAAAGTTGTTGATCTGGATTTTGAAATTGAGAAGGTTGAGTTGGTTGAGGAGGATAATATTGTAGTGGAAAAGAAGGATAAGGTTATTGGAATTGAGGATATTGAGGATATTTTCCATAAGGATTTGCCAACCTTGTCCCCAAGATGGATTTTGAGATTGTGGGGGCCAAGGTTACCATGGCATGGGTGCAGTCCAATTGTTTTGTGGTTGTGCATATGATTGAGTATTGAAATCTTGAGTCATATTTGATTGTTGCTTTTTCCATTGTCTTTAAGCAATAAAACAAAGAGATTCAGCTTGGCTTGTTCCAACTTCATCTTGAAAAACAACTTTAAGACCAGGGATTGAAGGGTATTCCTTTGTATTATGATTTTCAGCACATATGACACAAATTTATATACTATCAAGGGGACATTCTCTTAAGGCATGTTTCTTCCTACACTTGGGACAAAAAATAGATAATGCAACATTCTTGGATTGTTGCTTGTTTTATCTTAAGGATATTTAGTTGTTCACCAAGACTCCCTAGGATATTTGTTTTGAAATTATCAAGCAAATTCCCTATTTTAGCTCTACTTACAGTTCTAGTTGCAGATTTATTAATTTTGGGTATCACATGATCCCTTGGATTTTTTTCCAGTTCTAGCCTTACCCCTTGAAATATGTTTACACAAATCATAGATTTCTCCAAATGAAAGTTGTGAAACATCTCCCTTGCCCATTAAATTAAGAAGATCAATCCATTCATCTCTAATAGATTTTAACAAAATATCTTTTAGTGTTTCATCATCCATATTATACATCTTAGCCCTTTTGATGTTGTAAGCAAATATTTCAACTAGGTCTTCAAGGATTTCATCCTCTTTCAACATCATCTTAAGTACTTTATCCTTAAGGTTATGGGGCATGCAATAATCCTTATATTTTTCTAAGAACATTTTTTTCATTTCTTCCCATGTTCTAATAGTATGTGTTCCTAATCCCATGAACCATTTAAGTGCCCCATCTTTAAGAGTTGTTGGGAATAATTTCAATTTTTGAGGATCAAGTAAGTAGTCATAAGTTCTACATAAAATTTCAATCTCAAAAATAGTGTTTCAAGTTCCTCATTTCTCAAACCATGGAAATTAGGAAGGATGGAGGGTGAGATGTTCTTAATTGTGGTTGTGGTATCTTCATCAAAGATGGGAAATCCATAAGGATCCGATTCTCCCCTACCACCTCTACCACCTCAACCTCCACCTTCTCCTTCATTTACTCCTTTGCCTCTTCCACCTCCAATCCTAGGTTCACCATTTACATTATGTACTTCTCCTTCTCCTTCCCCTGCCATTCTAGGTTCTTCAAAGCTAATATAAGGTTCTATAATAGGATTGTCTAGCTCTTCTTCTGGTTCCTCTATTAATGGTATATTATAATAAGTTTCTTCTTCTTCTTCACTAGGAACCTCTAGTTCTTGTCCTAGAAGTTTCTCTCCCGTTGAAGAGAGGAAAATTACTCCTTCTGTTGGTAATGTAGGTTCTTCAACTACAACATAGGTAGAGGAAGTTGGTGAATATTTTGGTTGGATTTCAGATCTATGCACCTCAGTGAATATTTTGGTTGCATTTCAGATCTATGCACCTCAAGAAGTCTATGTCTACCTGCCAATGATGGACTGCGAGTATGAGTGGACAGTGTGACACTACAAGGTCTAGCAGCGGTGATTGGTGATGTTGGAATTGAACTTCTACCTCTACTTACAAGTATACCCCCAGAATCCCTTTCTCTATGCATAAATGGCTTTTAACATGCTTTAATTATGCATCTAAAAAGTTGAATGCACCTAAATGATATGCAAATCAGAAATGGAATCTTATATACACCTCCCTGGCAACAACGCCAAAATGTTGGGTAATTTAACTGTTCTTAAATTACTTCATTAATTGTCAACCAAGGTTCGTGTACTTGTGAGATGAATGTGCACTATATATGCTAGGATTATTTCTATGGATTGGTTGTTTCTAAAGATGAAATTAACCTAAGAATGGACAAATGTTTGTTATGAGATTTAGAGAATAATTACACACATGTTCTTTCAATTTAAAGTTATATTAAAACCTACATTACTTTGCAGAATTGAAAATCTATCTTAATTGAAGAATTCAAAACCTACTTCTACTTGCATAAAAGGAAATGCTAAATTGCAAGAAAAATAATCTAGTTCTCCTTGCAGAATTGAAAAACACTACAATCACTATTTTGCAGAAAAGAACATCTACACTAAATTGCAATAAGCAATTTCTATATTAATTACGTAAAAGGAAAGTACATCAAAAGGACCTAACTTTTAATTGCAAAAGAAAGATTAGATGGAAAACTTATAACTCTAAAATGATTACTTCTGTGCACAATTAACTCTAAAGAACTCTTCTTGTTATCATCAAAGAAATTGACTTGAGCTATGAAATACAGAAAGAGAATGTATATAAAAAATATTTTTTTTGGTATTTTCCCTTTATGAGTACTCTAAAATCAAATCAACAGTTGGTCAAAATATCTTTGTAATGAAATTGGTTAAGCAAATTATGAAAGAACTACTATGATACAAGCAAACTAGAAATTTAAAACAAAATAAAAGAACCTCACAACTCGAAAGGGGGCCTTCCCGTGAGCGCAGGTCTGCTAACAATCAAATGATATTTTATGCACACATTGAGAACAAAGTAATTGTATTAATATGGAACAAAGTACCACTAGTCTTGAAAATAAACCATGATAAAACTTAATAATTGAACTGTCTTTTGGGTCTCCCGTTTAGGCCTTTATACAGATTTCATTAAACAACTTTTAAGAGTTTTATTTCAATATGAAATGATCTGATTCAACATCTATGAAATGGATTCTATTTAACCCTCTATCTCCTTATGACTTGCTACTGAAAGAGAAAGTCATAAGAGATTATTCTTGAACCATATCCTAACGATTGAACAAGCCTTCAACACGCTCACTTGATGTCGTCTTATTCTCCTGTTGCCTTTACTTAACCGCTACACCGTCATTCTCAGAGTTTAACTTTGAGTTTGACTCTTGATCTCTTAATCTTCATGGCCTTCCAAGTCATGTTGATAGGTGGTCATCCATGTGGTAAACATTTGTCATCTCCATACACTCTTCATCCTTTTGCTGAAGCACTACAACCTTTCTAACCATGGATATTGTTGCGGAATTCAACATTAGCTGCAGAATGTTTATGATTTTTTATTGTAAGAATGTTTTTGTTATAATTCATAAAGAAACATAGATTATAAACATGGATGATAAATACCTTTTTATAATTTGAATTTGACCTTGAGCATGCTAAGACTGCTACAAAAATGGTGACAAAAAGGTGAAACAAGATGGAAATGGGTATTAAAAAAGTAAACAATTTTAGACTTCAACACATACACTAAAGCAAAACATTAAAAAGGACCAACAAGGGAAGAAGAAATAAAAAATTCATGCTTTCCTGCAGAGCTTCCTGAGGCTACTTCGTTGAGGTCCAGGATGAAATTTGCCTCAATTAGAGTTCAAGTGCCAGATATTTTGAAAGAAGGATGTAGTGAAGTACTCTAGTCACAAAAGGATAAACTTCAAGGAGTTAACTCATGATAAGATCTATATTTTCTTGCAACTGGCACAACATATTCCATGGTGCACCAACAAGTCAAGTGTCAACTTCATATACACTAATAAGCTGTAAAGAAGAATCTGTTTAAAGAGCGAGGTACAACACAATTCTACCACCTCAACTTCCATTTGTGATAAAGCTTGCTTAATTAAGGTGTGGGGATGAAAAGCCATCTTGAAGGTGAGGAGAAAATGGGAGAAAACCAACAACAAAGTATAGAAATGCATAGGGAGAATAAGGACAAAAGGGAGTCGAGACACATAATCAATGAGAAATGACAAAGAAAGGGAGCAGAGAAATACTAAATCAATCCAAGAAATAAAATTAATGATCTATACTAGCCATTTTTTTATGCAATAGTGCTCCATAATTTCCGAGGATGACCACAATATTTGTAGGGTGAAATATCCCACCTCGACTCATGGTAATTTGTGATTTTGACATATGAAATGAGGCGAATAATGATGGTGTTAAATGGGGTGACAAAAATCTCATCACTTGCATGATCCACGAACATTTAATTGACTCTATGTGTTTCTTTGAGTGGATTGTGGGATGTAATAACAATCTTATTAAGGATTGGGTATATTGGAACAATGCCCATTGAAAACCATAACACAACATTTCCCAACAAGGCCATGTTTGGTTGCATATCCACAATAGAGTTATTTGTACAAGGGGTGAAAAATAAGGCAATCTTGGAAAGGAGGAGTAGGAATAAGTGAATCTAGGAAAAGATAAGCCCGAAATATAGATTAGAAGGACATGTGTCTAAATGCATATGACATATTGTATTAATTGAGTCCCTAATGTTAATACTTAGGAAATTATTATAAGAAGCAACTTTTATTCCAAAAGGAGAGCATAGGCTTCAACTTGATTGTTGGAGGTTGTGCCCAAGTTTCATGAGTAGGTGAATTCCAATATTGCTTTAGAGTCACAGAGGACACACCCCCTATCCTCTACACACCTAGCTCAGGGAGGATCCAATCATCGCCTAGTAAAGCTAGTTATCGAATGTTTTCCAAAATGTGGGCCTATTCCCTTCCAATATAATATGTTATAGGAAAATGAGTCTGAATTCAAAGCCTTAGTCAATAGTGCATGATCCAAATGGATTATGGGATCACCTATATTCATATGGGAACAAAAAATAAAATGCCTTAAGGAGGAAATAAAGAAATGGGTCTTTCAATGGTCCCAATCTAAATTGGGTGGCTTTCACATCCTTAAAAATCAATTAATTGAAGCCCTCGAACAAATCGAATATCTTCCAGTGACCAAGAACTTAATCCATAAAGAAAAAGAAATATATGAAAACTTGCACAAGAAACTAATAGATGAAGAAGAGATGTGGAGACTCAAATTAAGAAGCCTATGGTTAAAATCTGGAGACGGGAACATTTTTTTTCCACAAATAGACCAAAATGAGGGAGCATAGAAATAGGGTCATTCAAGTCCAGGTGAAAGGAAATATCATTACAAACCCCCCCAAAATGAAAGAAGAGGAGTTTATGTTATTACAAAATTTATATAGGGAAGAAGGAGATTTGGAGCCACGCAAGGAATTAAATTTCTTGGACCACACCCCACATCTGGTCACTCCTGAAATCAATGCCCAGTTAATGAAAGCTACATCTATCGAGGAATTCTAGGATGCGGTTTGGTCCTTTGATCCTAACAAGGCCTCAATACCTAATGGCTTTACTGGCTCATTTTATTAAATTTTTTGGGAAGTGATCAAATTCGACTCATGCAAGATGGTCTCATTTGTTTAAAAGTCAGAACAAATGGGGGGAGCTCTCAATTCCACCTTCCTAGGTTCCAAAAGAGGTAAATCATTCCTCATTTGAAGTATTTTACCTAATCTCACTATGTAATTTTCCATACAAAACAATTACTAAAATCATCTTGAAAATGTTGCACCCTATCCTCCCCAATCTCATTTAAGAAAACCAAGGTCGATTTAGAAAACGAAGGTGAATTTTGGATAAATATTGTTCTAGTCCAGGAAGCAATTCACTCCAACAAGTTTAGAGGGGACAAAATAATGATGATCAAACTTGATCTGAACAATGCCTTCAATAGAGTAAGACAAATGCAACATAAGCCTAATCACAATTATTTTGTATTTGTAAGAATTTAGAACTATAGAGAGAACCCAACTATAGAGGATCATAAATTCTACAACATATTACCATTTAGTCAACAAAAGATATGCAAAGCAAGTAAATACTTGTTTGATTCACAAGCAGAGTTCCAAGGCTACTAATTATAGGTGAACTATATTTCTCCCAACCATAAGTCATTCCTCTATAAAATGCCACCCCCGTGCTAGGTTATGAGACCATGAAGGCAAAAGAAGAAGACTAACACAAAACTCTTGGGTTAGTCTCTCCATCCCCCAAAGCAATAAAAGATTGACCTAACAACTAACTATTGAGTTCATTAATTAGACCAACATTTGGTAAAATTAATACTTACCCAACACAACACAAGAAGGGTACTTATTTTTTTGCTCGGCAATGTCTTTATTCTCTCTGATGCTCTTCATGTGTGTGCAAAAAATCCAAAGTGTTGTCTATTTCAAATTAAACTACAACAAAATTTCTATTGGTTCTTGGGCATTTTCACATTCAACTTTCTTAAAGGATTATAAGGGCGTCTCTCTACTTAGTTTGGTTTTTATTGCCACACATTAGTGCCTTCCTCTTTCTCTTTGTGGCTTGATCTTCCTTCTCCTATTCCCTACTGGATCTCATGGATTCATTTCATGGGTTATTTAGTCCCATATTCTGACAACTCCCTTTTTCCAAGGTGAAACCCACTTTTTATCTTCCCTAAAGCTTCCAAAAGGAACCTATGTTATCCCAATTTGATTTTTCCTTGGCATAAGTGAAAGGTGCAAGATAGTTTTAATCCAACTTATCTTAGTTCCAATAATATGACAGACAAAATCCCATAATATAGGAGGTTGTTTCCCATTATAGGAGATAGTTGGGCTAACTTATCCTATCTCAAAGAAGATTGTAGGTTAGGCTTAGTATTAATATTATAAAAGAGTGAAGGGCTAGAGGAATGTGAAGGTGGGTTAGACACTTATGAATAATTGACATAGTAAGTTACGCATATAAATATTCTATTGGATCCCTTACCTTTCTCCTATGGTGGCCTCATAGCACCATCAATATTATGTCCCAATCAACCTTGGAACTTTTTTTATTCTGTTAGGTCCCTATAATACTAGTGTATTCCTCTTATTGTTATTGTTAATATAGCCCCCTCTTGTTATTACTGTGCCCATGTTTTTATTTTTGTGCCCCATAGAATCCCACTATTATTATTGTTGTGCCCTTACATTTTTATTGTTATGTAGGCTCTAATTATATTGTGACCCCTTAGACTCCTATATTTTATATATTTATTATATATATATATTTTATATATATTATATTATATATTATAATTATATATATATTTATTTATATATATATATATATTATGATATATATATATAATTGATATTTTTTGGTTGTGGTTCACGGACACCTTGGTCAATGGGTGGTCACTACATCCACCGAAAAATCTGGGTTGATCGACCTTGAAGGGAATCTAGCCCCGTAGCACACTAGCAAGGCCTAACCCCAAGGGCTTCGGGCAGAATGGACTCTGTGACCTCCCGAATGGCGAGGCACTAATTTTGACCAACTGAGCTAACCCCTGGGCCTATTGGTCATGTCAAAATCTTAGAATCCTATATATACCAAGGAGGTCTTATCATTTGTATCATCCAAGAATTCTTCATTTATGTAATGTAAATTAGGTTTCCCTCTTGAAGAGTCTATTTCTCAATTCGTTGATCTATCTTTTCTTCTATTTTTTGAGAGGGTTTCATAACATTTGGTATCAAAGCTTTGGATCCTAGGGTTTTGCTTCTTCAAATAGGTCATATTGGAATTTTCGCTATAAATTTTTTTATACTAGGCTTAAGAAGCTTAAATTTCAATCACGTGAAGCCAAAATATTGATGAACTTTGTATACCAATTTCAGATTTTGTTTCACTATATTTTCAGAGATATTATCTAAGGAATTTAGGGTTTTTACAAGCTCTAGAATTCCATCTCAAACAAGTGACCTAGGGAAAATAGTCATAACTTTCTCTCCAAGCATCGGACTTGAATTTCATAAAAAGCGACTGAAAGCGCACATATTGTAGCTTTTTTGTATCCTTTTTAGAGCTGAAGGTTGAAATAGTGACACATGGCACTCTGTACAAGATCGCTCTACTGAACTAATCTATAATCAGGTCATCGTGGGAGATTGGACATAACTCTTTATTGAAGAATCCAATATTGATCTAACTTGTGGCATTGGAAAGAAGACTCAGATGGATACCACAGGAAAAAATTTAAGATCTTGGGAGGTTGAAATTACAAAGATAAATCTTTTTCAATATCGTACTCCTAAAAGCAAGAAAAAGGTAGGTATTTTTTAAAGGAAAATTGCATAAATTTTGTTTAAAAAAATCCTTTTGAAGTGGTTCAAAGGGCATAGTGAAGCATAGATATCATTGTTTGATTCCAAAATGCCTCAAAAAAAAAATGGATACACCTAGTAAGAAACCAGAAATATCTACTATGATGCATGAAGAAGAGGAAGAAATGCAACATGATATATCAAAATTACAAGACCAAATGCAACAAATTTCACTCTCGCAAAGAGTAAATGGATTGGAATCTAAGATGGATGGTTTATAAGAAAAAATAAAAAGCAACATGGAGGTTTTTAAAGTAGACATGGACGCGATGAATGTCAAGTTCGAAGGGTTGACAAAGTTGTTGCAAGAAAGGCTTTCTAGTGATCAAAATATAATCCAAGAAAATCGCGATGAGGACAAAAGGAATACGAATTGTGATTTTAGAGACTCCAATGTGGGGTTTAAGAACCACCACATTCTAAAGATAGATATGAGGAAGTTTGATGGCAAGGATCTGATAACATCGATACTACAGATGGAACAATATTTTGATCTACATGATGTGCAACACACACAAAAGGTACGCATTTCATCTTTATATTTAGAACCCAATCAATTTGTATGGTATTGACGAATTTGTTCTCGTAAACAACTTGTCACTTGGTCAATTTTTATGGAGGAAATTATAGCACATTATGAGGATACAAATAGCAACACCTTCTTTAGCCAGTTGATAAATATCAAAATAAGGGTTCAATGGCAGAACACAATGAGGACTTCCAAAAATTGAATATCAGGGTAACTGATATTCTAGAGGAGCATAGAATTGATGTCTTCATAGGGACTTTGAAGGATAACATCCAACATGAGGTTCACCATTTGGAACCCGATTCATTGGAGAAGGAATTCAGGGTGGAAAGAAAAGTTTAAATCAAAATAATGGCATCAAGGAAGTCTACCACTCACAACTATAAACATGGAAGTGTTGTTGCTCCTAGCCTTCCACAACCTACAAGGTAGACACCACAAAAGTTGGAGGAAAAAGGAAAAAATGGCTTTGTTACAGTTGTGACAGTGAATACACTAAAGGTCATAAGTGTGTTGAGAAGAAATTATTCTACATAGATTGTGAAGAGGAGGAATAAAAAGAACAAGAAACATCAAAAGAGGAGGAAGAAAAGAACAAGAACATCAAAAGAGGAGGAAGAAAAGAACAATAAACATCAAAAGAGGAGGATATACATAAGGAATCAACCCAAGGAAAATAAGAAATGAATCTGACCATATCTTGTAATGCATTGGCAGGAATTACCACTCCTTAAAATCTTAAGATAAAAGGATATATCAATAAGAAAAAGTTAATAGAGTTGATTGATTCAGGAAGTACCCACAACTTTATTCATTGTAAGATAGCTAAGGAATTGAATTGCTTCCTATATCCAGCACCATAGTGTCAATGATGGTTGCAAATAGAGGAACTTTAAATTTCGCTAGAAAGTGCCATAATATAAAGCTAACATTAGGGGAATATGTATTGAATAGTCCAATTTTTTCCATTCCAATGGGTGGTGTCGATGTTGTACTATGAGTTCAGTGACTACAATCTTTGGGGGCGATAGCTTTTAATTTTCAAGAATTTTTCTTGAATTTTTTTGGGAAGGAAAGGAATTTGAATTAAGGGGTATCGCAGGGAAACTAGGAAAGATAATCAACTCTAATGGCATGACAAAGCTTCTAAAGAAAGAACAACATGGCGTAATTACACAATTATGCTCACTAGAGGTTCAAACATCGAAATCATCTATTTCTCCAGGTCTCCAAAAAGTCTTGGACAATCATTCCAAGATATTTGAGACTCCAAAAGGCCTCCCACCTATCTGTGATCATGATCATGCTATTCATTTTATTCCAGGAAGCGTTCCTCCAAACATCAGAACTTAGAAATATCCCTATGCCCAAAAGAGTGAAATTAAACGTATGGTTTCATAAATGCTAGAGGCTAGTATAATTCAAGTTAGTCAAAGCTATTTCTCTGCTCCAATAGTATTGGTGCACAATAAGGATGGATCATGGTGTATGTATCTGTATTATAGGGATCTTAACAAGCTCACTAATAAAGATAAATTTCCATTCCTGTCATTGATGAATTTTTTTTTGTAAGATTGTTAAGACTACACCTTCATCATGTCTAATATATCAACTCGATCGGGGCGGGGAATTGAACTAGTGACTTCACATCAAGGATTTGCTTAACAGAGCACCCAATCATCGTTTATCCAAGACCCTATGGAGTCATTGATGAATTGTTGGATGAACTACATGGAACAATTTACTTCACCAAGTTGGATCTTCATTTAGGATATCATCAAATTAGAATGAATACCGAAGACATTCCGAAACAACATTCAAAACTCATGAGGGTCATTATGAAATTTTGGTCATGCCTTTTAGCCTTACTAATGCGCCTTCCACGTTTCAAGGTTTCATGAATTCCATTTTCAAACCCTTTCTTATAAATCTTATGTGGTATTTTTTGATGATATACTAATCTACAGTAAGTCTTGGAAGGATCATGTTCAACATGTTGATAGGGTGCTCAAACTATTGGAGGAGAAACAATTATATGCAAAAACCTCCAAATGTTTTTTTGCAGTATATGAGGTGGAATATTTGGGTCATATTGTATCTCATGAGGATGTTAAGGTAGACCCTAACAAAATCAAAGCCATTAAGGAATGGAAAATCCCCGAAACCATAAAGCATCTTCAAGGATTTCTTGGGTTAACAAGGTATTATCGCAAGTGTGTTAAGAAATATGGGAGAATAACAACACCTCTAACAAAATTACTGAAGAAAGACGCATTTTCTTGGACTCCAAAAGCAACTAAGGCCTTTGAACCTCTTAAAGAGGCAATGTGCCAAGCATCGATATTAGCTACGTTAGACTTCAAAAAAACCTTTGTTGTGGAATGTGATACCTCAGCAAATGGAATTGGTGTTGTTTTAATGCAAGAAGGAAGACCCATTTCTTTTGAAAGTTGTCCAATCAAAGGAAAGTATTTACAAAAACCTATTTATGAGAAGGAAATGTTGGCAATACTACATGCACTAAAGCAATGGAGACCTTACCTAATGGGAAGACACTTCAAGGTAAAAATAGATCATGATAGTCTTAATTACTTTTTGGAACAAAGATTATCTTCAGAACAATAGCAAAAATGGGTCACAAAGATGTTGAGTTATGACTTTGAAATCATCTACAAAAAAGGGAAGCAAATTTTTGTTGCAGATGCACTCTCAAGAAAGGATGAGGATGCAAAAGCATTCCTTTGTGCCATTTCTATTATCCAACCTGATTGGGTAATCGAAGCAAGGGATGAATGGAAGAATGAAGAAGAGGTGTGGACACTCATTCAAAAGTTGCAGCAAGATCCCAGTACATCTGATACATTTAGCTAGAAAAATGATTCATTATGGTACTGTTAGACTCCGTCTCACGTCAGAGATTGATTCTTCTTCAAAACCCTGTTTTGAAGAAGAAAACATAATGTATTGTTTTAAATTATGTAATTTATCTTCAGCTCTTCAAAAGGCGGCAGCAACTTCAACCTCCTATCTCTGCAAAAGCACAAAACAAAACATCATCGGCAATCCCTGCATTTGATCATTTCTGGTAAACAGAGTTGTTGCTAATGTGACCTTGGCAAAGGTGGCTACTGTTCCCAAAACCTAGCTGCTTGCCTCTACACCAAGTAAAGGAAGGACAACGCACAAACCAAATAAATGAGGCATTTCTCCAGTTGTGTACTATCTCAAGGGATATGAATATGAAAGTAAGAAGTGAAGCTCTTTATTCTCTTGGAAGAATGTGTCCCTTATCTGAAAGTGTGTTGTTTCAAGCTTTGAATAAGAAGATTTTGGGGCAAGCAGCGAAGAGGGTATCAAATAACTTCTCTAGTGGAACTCCTGAGGGTGATAGAAACCTAGCATGCCATGGCAGAGGATTAGATCTTCTCACTTTTAGCGCTGTTGAAGATGAATTCTCAGAGGTTCGTATAGCTACCATTGACAATTTGATAAGGCTCAGTGGATTCTCTAAGAAATTTGCTGATAATGCACTGGACTTATTTGATGGATATGTTGAATGATGATTCTACGGAGGTTCGCATGCATACCTTGCATGGTTTGCTACACATGGCTCATGTTAACAGTTCGACAGTGCAGGAAAAACACATGCATATGTTTCTTGGTATGTTCGATGACATCAACTCTGATATACGTTCTGCAGCAAGGAAACTTCTTGGTCGAATAAAGCTACCCAGCATATCTATGTTTAAATGACAATTGAAGCTCTTATGACTAATCTGGACAAGCATCCTCTGTTTCTAACTTAGCTGCAACCAATGAAGGAGCTGATTATGGGATTCGGTCAACATCTCGTACAGCGTGTTCTGACCTGCTGCAATCAAAGACTCTTGCACTTGATATGAGTTCTGAAAAAGGAAATGCATCTGCTCATGACCAATTCAAGAAGACAAGATTGCTTTCAGAAGATACTCGTAGAGCTTCTGATTTACAAAATTTACCTGATTATATTAGAAGATTAAAATTGGAGAATATGGTTTTCCAGTCTCTTCATATGTTGCGGCAGTCACAGGAAACAGAATTCAAGCTCGCTCAAAAGAAACTATTTGCTCAGAAGGATTTTGTTCTTAGTATCTTCCGACAACTGGAGGGGACATTTTTGGTCAGGGATGGATCAGTGAGATGTATGGTTACTCTTTCGGTGCTGCAGATGTTGGACTCCGCCATAAAATAAGTGATGATTTGATGATTTATCCAGGATATGTTCCACGAGAAGGGACTGAACCTATTCTTTTACATTATGGTCTGTCATTTACTGTTGGAAATTGGTACTTTGATAAGGCAGAACATCAGGATGATGACATTGTCTGTGACTGCAACCGTTTTTTTTTCCCTCCACCACCTTATCCCAAAAAGGTGCAAATTATGGAACCTGATTTGAACAAGAGGCGAGGCTTATTTCTTAGCATTGAATGCAGCTTTATGATTCACCATGAATCACATGGATGCTCAAAGCCATTTCGATCAAGATATTTGGAATTTTTGAAGAGGACATTTTCTTCCTCAACGATACTCATCAAGAATGGGCGCATGGCATCCAATCTTGGTGAAGAACTCCGATAAGAAGACATAAAAGGAAACAGGAGACCGAGAAAAAATAAAAGGAGATTACAGTTGGGTCAATTGTATTTTTTGTTTGGACAAGGAGCTCAGATTTACAAGTTTACTGTGGCTAAGACTATTTTTTGAACTCAGAACTGAGGAATAAGTGCAATACAATAACCTATTAAGGCTTGGACCTCTGAAAAATTTGTGGACAAGTGTCTATAGATCTTGGACCTTACCTCTTTACCTCGGACATGTACAGTCACTCATATTCTCGGGTGAAGTGTCAACACTCTTATTTGCTGGAAGGTTCAAATTGGAAATAAAATTACAGATGTCTGCATATATGGTCTGCGAAGGAAGGAAGCGGTAGAATTTATGATGTCTGCTGGAATATCAGACAAACTGGGCATTGTAGGATTCGTTTTGGAGGTGGCCGCTTAGTGGAAACTCTGGCTAGAGACACGCAATCTCATTTTGGTGCCGTTGTTTGTTCCTATCGAACAAGATTCGATCCATAGGTTTGTTATGTCAGATGAGAAGTCAAATAAAAGGATCATAAGTCTGTGTAAATGCTGGTAAAGGCCATGGTTTTGCTCACCGTCCCAATTCTCTTAAGGAAACCTTCCAACAGAAAACATTTTGAAGGGGCACATCACCTTGTGAACGAGTCTCTTATTGGTGATATATGCTGCTATCATTTCCAGGTTCTGTTTCTTTGTTTCTGACACTAAATCATCATTGAATCATCGTGGCAATGTAGATGGAAACGGTTTAGACAGCGCAGGCAGAAACAGAGTATCTATATATTGTAGATAAGTTTGATGGTGGCGGTGGCATCAGGTGAACATTTCAAATAATCGAAAACGTTGATATATTGCTTGGTCAAGAAACCACAGGCCTTCCTAATCAGCAAAGGTTTGAGAATTTTGTTCAAGTGGAACTTCTTGAAGATTTCTTAGAACATTATTTATACTGGCATCAATCATACACATGCCAAAGGACCCTTTTCACTGCACATCAACTAATGTCAATGCCATGAGGGATGCATATCTCTAAAACAGGTTAGAATTTAAGCTATGTGGACCTGCCACAGAGCATCATTTGCGTATGTATCAGCGCCTGGCAACGTTCATCAAAGATGTGTGCCAGATAGCGCTCTCCCTGTGCCAGATAGCGCTCTCCCACCCATACAGATGCAGATTGGTTTATTGAACAGATTACATAGCATCCAATGACACCAACGATGGATTATAAAAGCATTTGCATTAAAAAAAAAATTATTATTAAATTTTTATTCAAATGACAAATGTAAAATAGGGAACCACGCCTAAATTTGAAAGAAGACATCGATCATAAGCAGAAAAATAGGACTTAAAGCCTATTTTTATTTTCTGTTGAGATTTAGAGTGACACCTGTAATGCCACCTATTCACCAGATTCAACCAAATTTGAGTGGACAGAGCGCTATTCTCTCTTCAGGAAGCGCTGATTTTTTTTTTTTTTAAGTTTATTTTGTTAGTAATGATAAGAAAGAAGGGTCAGGTCTTGGGGTTGATGGTTTCCCCCAGCTGTGTTTTGTTTTCATATATTAAAAATTTATTTGTATAGAGAGAGAGGAGATTTTTTTTTTTTGAGTGCTGAGTGCTGGGAGCGTAGCAGAGCTTTTTTGTACAGTCTTTGACAGAGAATTTAATGGAATTTCACAGCTCTGTTTGCTGAGATTCATGTGGTATGTTGATTTAGCATAGGTTTTCCTTTGTCTCATATGTAAACTGTTAGACTGTCATGT
>APFE031321555.1:805435-820768 GCA_000404065.3 Pinus taeda
ATGGAGGTATTTGTCCACACGATAATACCAAGCCCTTAGAGCCTATTTAATACCATAGAGTGCCTTTCTAAGTCTGCATACAAGTTTTGGATCATTTCCAAGGATGAATCCATCTAGTTGCTCAATATGCACTTCTTCTTCTAAGTCTCCATTCAGAAAGGCTGATTTCACGTCCATTTGAAATACTTTGAACTTCTAAAAGCTTGAGAGAGCAAGGAACATTCAGATGGCCTCAAGTCTAGCAACAGGAGCAAAAGTTTCTTCAAAGTCTATTCCTTCTTGTTGAGCATACCCTTTACAAACAAGTCTGGCCTTGGTTCTAATAACTTCCCCATTTTCATTCAACTTGTTCTTGAAGATCCATTTTGTTCCTATGACATTCTTATCTTTTGGTCTAGGAACCAACTCCCAAGTGTTGTTCTTTTCAATCTGCTCAAGTTCTTCATTCATGGCCTTGACCCAGCATTCATCTTTGCATGCTTCACTTATATTTCATGGTTCAACAGAGGAGAGAAATGCTAGATAGCTTGAAGCTTCTGTAATAGTTATTCTTGTTTGTACACCTGCCTCTTTCTGCCCAAAAATTTGAGTCTCTGGATGGTTCTTCTGGACATACTTGGATGGAGTCTTTTCTTCTACTCTTATCAATTTTTCTGGTTCCCCATAAGTTTCTTCTTCGACATTTGTGTAATCTGATGTTAAAGGACAGTCCTCTTCATCTTCAGAATCTTCGGTTTTTATCTGCTTTGGATTGTCGCCTACTTCATCAACCACAACATCAATACTTTCAACAATTTTCCCTAGTATTTTATTATAACACTTGTATCCTTTACTTCGGGAAGAGCAACCAAGGAGAATTCCTTCATCTGCTCTAGGTTCAAACTTGCCAAGTTTTTCATCAGTTCTTTTGATGTAAAATTTACTTCCAAAAACTTTGAAGTATTTAACAGTAGCAGTGTTACCATACCAAAGTTCATGAGGAGTTTGAGTATTGTTTACCTGGACGTTTTTTTTGTTGAGAATAGTGACGGCAGAAAATGCAGCATCACCCTAGAAAGTTGCAGGAGTTCCAGACTCATCAAGCATAGCACGAGCTATTTGTTCAACTGTTCTGTTCATCCTTTCCACCACTCCATTTTGCTGAGGAGTCCTTGCAGTAGAGAATTCCCTTCTTATTCCATGTTCTTCACAAAAGTCGAAAAATTCATCCGAGGTAAATTCCCCTCCTCGATGAGACCTAAGGCATTTGATTTTGCAATCTGATTCATTTTCAACCAAGGCTTTGAAAGCTTTGAATTTTTCAAAAGCTTCGTCTTTATGCTTCAGAATTCCTATCCAACACATCCTTGAAAAGTCGTCAATGAACAATATAAAGTATTCTTCTCCATGAGGTGACTTTTTCCTTGATGGACCACATAAATCAGTATGGACAAGTTCAAGTGGCTTACTAGCTGAAACTTCCTTCTCAAGGAAATGTGTTCTGGTTTGCTTACCAAACTGACATGATTTTCATATTGTATTGTCTGGAATTCTGATGTCAGGAAGATCACGCATAGCCTGATATTTGCATGCTTTCCTTATCTGAGGGAAGCTTAGATGCCAAAGCCATTGTTCATCATTTTTTCTTAGATAGCATTGTTGTTGTCCTCCCTTGAGTGTGTATAAATTTTTTGGAGTTCTTATGCCTTTGATCACTATTTCTCCTGTATCAAGCTCACGAACAATACATCCATTTGATTGAAATACTACCTCATTTCCTTGATCGCACATTTGACTAACACTCAATAAATTATGCTTCAAGCCATCAACATACATAACAATTCCAACTTTGACCTTTTCTTTTAAAAGGACAGAGCCTTTACCTTTTATGAGTGCAGGGGTGTCATTTCCAAATGAGACCTTTCTTTCCTTTTCTAAGGCACTATAGGACTGAAGTTTTTCTTTATCACCTGTCATATGTTTTGAGCATCCACTGTCGATGTACCACTGATTTTCTTGTCCTTCCACATATAAGGTTATACCACATCTTTCTGGTTGTGGTTCTTTCATTCTCCATGTTTTGGGACCCAATGAAGCTTTCTCCTTCTAAGATGTTTGTTGAAACTGACTCCTGCATTCAAAATATTCATGGCCGAAGTTGTTACAAATTAAGCATTCTATTTCATTTTCAAGAGAAGAAAAGTTATTGTAGATCCTCTTCATGATCCCAGTCACAATCCTTTGATTTTGTGTTTCTCTAGTCATGATGGTCTTGTAGGCAACACATTGAGTAGCATCGTGTCCAAAATTATGACATGAGAAACATTGGCCATTAAAGAAATTCCTGCAATTATCAAATCTACCGACCAGATGATTGTAGTTTCTATTTCATCTTTGAGGCAAATTGAGAATTATTTACTTGCGATTAGTTGTAGCTTCTGTTCATCCTTAAAGTAGATTGACCCCCATTTACCTGGTGATCTACTTTATGCCTTTGCTGACGATTGTCAACCTGTTCACTTCTCCTTGCTGCATCAAGATAGCTTTTGGAGGTGGATGGCTTATGTGCTTAAGATGCTTCTTCAATATATCCAAGACCTGTCTTGATTAGAGGAGAACGATGCACTTTGATAATCTCATCTAAAGTTTCAGATCCTTTAGCAAATATAAGATTAAGAGCTTTTGTTTTCTCAATATCTTTTCTAAGTCCCACAATTTCACATTCTAACTTTTCATTTGTTTTTCCCTTTCAACAAGTTGGAATGTCAGAGTATCTATGATCATACTCTTTTCTTCTAAACAGATTTTAAGTTTAGAAATTTCTTCATAGAGATCATCTTCATCTATAGCATCCAAGAAATCATCATGTTCAAAAGCCATCAAAAGTCTATAATCATTACCATGTTCATCTTCATCACTATTTGAAAGTCCATCATTGTCTTCATGCGTATAATAACTCTTCTTACTTACGTTATGTTTTCTATTCCATTTAACTGGTTCCTTACCTTTATCAAGCTTATCTTTATGAGGACATTTGGTTGCATAGTGACCGACTCTTCCACAAGCAATGAATTTGAAAGGTAGTTTACCTTTGAATCTTCCGAAAGCCTGTTGAAGGTTCTTGATAAAGTTTGATTCTTCCTCTCCTTCTAACGTATGCCCTGACTCATTGTATCCTCCTTTTCTGATATCCCAAACTTCTTTACCAAGAGATTGAAGATAGATTGTGGTTCTTACCTTCCAATAGACGAAGTTGCTCCCATCAAAGATTGGTGGCCTAATGGATGCCTCTTTTTCAAAGTTTCTCATGATGATAGATCTTCCTTCAAGCAATCAAGCTTCTTCTGAAGGATCTGCTCTGATACCAATTGTTGGAAATAATACTGAGAGGGTGGGGGGGGGGGGGGGGGGTGAATTCCGTATTATAAATTTAACAATCTTCCATTTCCATAAACAAATTGATATACACTACTTCTCCTGGAAGGGAGCTACAACCCCCTTAGCTCTTCTACTAGCTGAAGTACTAGTACGTAGGTGCTGACCTACAGAAGGCTACAACCTTCTATTTTCTTCCAGGGGCCACATTGCATAAATTTTTAGACTAGATCCATCAATAACATCAATCAAACATCAAATAATCTCCTTTGCACCAAACAAAACTGAATCTTACAATCACTTTTCTGAATGGTGTAGCCAGAATACAGTAATAGTGATCAGAAACCAATCCTGAACCCAGAATACTGCAGTAATAAATAGACGTAGCTAAAACATATTTTATGAGACGTACACTACTTCAATATGTAGAACCTGTGTGCATACACTGTTGTATTAAGGCAAACCTGCATATACGCTATTTTTGAATTACCGAACCAGTGTGTATACGCACCTTTGCTATGTCAAACCTGCATACAGATCTATAAAAGATAATTTACCCTTTTCAATTATTTAGACATCAGTTATACCCAGATTATCAGATTTATAGATCAAGTCATGCGCCAAATATAACAGATCAAAATCACACAAAGATACTTCTCTTCAAGCCTTAAGATCTTGACCCATCAATAGAACTTATCCTTCTTCTAGCGCTCAAGTTCCTCCTTGATTCAAATCCAACTATGCACCATAACCTAATGACCAATATTCTAGATCTTGCTCTTCATAAGATACTCAATCCTTGAGTGCATTTGCCTAATGATCTCCTTCCCCTTTTATAGTCTTAGGCCTTACTCTATACCATGGTCCAAAACCACTTAGAACCAATACTTGGGTCCAAATACCTGGGTTCAACACTTCGGACGAGATACCATGGTCCAAAACCATAGGTCCAAATACCAAGGACCAAAAACCATGGACCAAAAACAAGTTTTCCCACATGTACGTGCTTTTCCATCCATGAAAGTGCGTGCATACGATACGCGCCTTTTGATCAGCAATCCAGCATGTAAACGCAGCTTGGCCAATGGGAACCTACATATACCTTATTTTCCTTTATTCTGAGAGCCTATGAGCCTGAACTGTCATCTGAATGATTTTTCGAGTGAGTTGCCATCAAGGACAATACTTGTGCCATAGTGCCAAGCCTGTGTCATAATGCCAACATATCATATTTATCTTTATGAGGACATTTGGCAGCATAATCACTGACTCTACCACAGGCTAAACATTTGAAAGGTAGTTTACCTCTGAATCTTCTGGAACCCTGCTGAAGCTTCTTGACAAATTTTACTTCCTCTTCTTCTTCTAAAAGATGTCTTGATTCATTGAGTTCTTCTTTTCCTTTTGTTGAAGCTTTAAATGTGGCTTCTCTCATATCTGATGGACCTCCTTTTCTCATCTCAAAAGCAGTTAAGATTTTGTGTAGCTATGTCATAGTAATAGTCTGTAGATCCTACTTTTCTTCTATGGCAGATACTTTTGATTCAAACTTACCAGACAAGGATCTTAAGACTTTTTCAACTAAGGTAACTTCCTTTATCTCTTCACCTAGATTCTTCATTCAATTAACAATCTCATCTATATGTAAGAAGTAACTAGCTATACTTTCATCATTGTGCATCTTGAGAGTTTCATATTGAATTTTGAGCGTTTGCAGTTTAGCATGTTTTACCTAAGAGTCTCCTTCGTAGTTTAGAATGATTTTATCCCATATTTCTTTGGTGGATTTGAGTTACATAACTTTGACAAACTCTGATAGTGACAGACTTCCGAATAATGTATTGACAGCCTTGGCATTAGTTTCATATTGATTTTTACCTGTCGTATCTGTAGGAATTACTAATGGAAATGTATATCCTCCTTCCATGATTTCCAAGACATCTGTTCCAAGTGATTGAAGATAGGTTGTGGTTCTTACCTTCCAATAAACAAAGTTTCTCCCATCAAAGATTGGCGGTCTGATGGATCCCCCACTTTCTTGATTACTCATGATGATGGATCTTCCTTCAAGTGATTAAGCTTCTTCTTAAGGACCTGCTCTGATACCAATTGTTGGAAACAATACTAAGAGAGGGGGTGAATCAGTATTATCATATCAATACCTTAATTTTCAAAATTGATTTGTATATGCTACTTCAACTTAGTGAAGTAGCGTGTATACGCAACTGCACTTAATGCGACCAGCATATATGCAAAGATCTTTTGATTTACCCAAATTATCACACATTGAACTTTAACCAATATATCAAGAATTCATTAGATAGTGCAGTAAAATCAGAATAAGGCATCACACACAAGAAACACACATGAACGCCAAGATATAAGGTGGAAACCCAATGTGGGTGAAAACCACCTGTTGTTGTTGTCTTTGTCTTCTTTTAATAATAAGAAAATTTTGTTTACAATTTTTGTACTAGTGCAGTCTTATACAAGTACGCAGGATTCTACCTGCAGAAGGCTACAACCTTCTCTTTTTCTCCATCTTCTACTAGAACACTAGCTCTTGTACTAGCTTATATATTTACTAGTACGTAGGTGCTGACAGAAGACTACGACCTTCTTTCTTCCTCCAGGGACCATGTTTCATAAATTTTTAGGCTGGATCCATCAACAACATCATTCAATCATCAAATACATATGTATCAACCAATCATCTTTTGAACCATCCACAACCTAATCAATCATTCAATTAGACAACTCATTAATCTGATCATTCAGAGTACTGTCACCAGACTACAGTATCCAGAACCCAGAACTCTGCAACAACAAACAACAGCAACTAAAACATATTCTATAGGGTATATGCTACTTCCATGTGCCGAACCTGCTTGTACACGTGCTTTTCACAAAGCCAACCAGCGTATACATCTACAAATATAAATTCAGAGTTCTACAACTATTCCAGACTTTAGTTATACCTAGATCATATCATTTACATAATAATATATGCATTAGTATTCAGATCTAGAATATACATGAGCTTCAACACAAAAGATAGTTCATTTTACAGTTTAAGATCCTAATTCATCATTAGATATGATTCCTCATCATTAGCTAAGGTTCATCCTTGGTTCAGATCCAGCTATGCACCATAACCCAATGACTTGCATACTAGATCTCATACTTCATCATATATTTGATGCTTTCACGCTTTGGCCTAATGATCTTCTCTTCCTTTTATAGTTTGTAGGCCTTTCTCAATACCATGGACCAAAACCACTTAGGACCAATGCCTTGGACAAAATACCTAGGGTCAATACCTTGGTCCCGATACCTTGGACCAATACCATGGATCAAAATACCATGGACCAAATACTTCGGACCAAAAACTTAGTTTTCCAAGGTATACGTGCTTTTCCTTTTGTTAAAGTGTGTGTGTACTTATACGCGACTTGTATACAGTGAACCTGCATGTATACACAACTTAGTCAATGATGAACCTGCATATACCTCTCTTTCTTCATTCTATGAAGACTGATCTGTAAGAGTGAGTTGCCATCAAGGACAACACCTGAATCATAATGCCAACATCTCATATTGAACATCACTCATTCTGCAGACCCCATCTCTCATCAATCTCCTTGTCTCTCTGATGTTATCTTCCATCAATGCAATCTGGGCACTTCTCTTATTTTCATTCCTACATTTTTTTAGTGTGATTCATCTCCTCCTCCTTGCACTCAGATAGTTGATCAATCCCTTCCAACTAAATTCAATTTGTTGGTCATTCATTCTCCTCTGTTTTGTCTGTATCTGGAGTGCCTGAGCTTCATTAATCTCGATTATGATCCCCTCTTTTCCTTCCAATATTTAGCTATCCATGCAGACAAGTTCCTTTCCATTTTCTTCTTGTTTATGTTCCTTCCATCAAGCTATAAAGGGAAGGCAAAACAACGAGGCCACAAAAAGAAAAATCAGAGGTGTCATTCATACAAGGGTAGGGGAAGTGTAGCATGGTTTTTTACAAGAATAAATCTCAGGAAGCATCATCACAACACAGAGAACCAAATTGTGTTTCTCACGAAATCTGAAGACCCTAAAGAAATGGAGTTCAATCCAGTTGATAGAACCTCCCAAAACGATAGTTGTGCCACCTGCAGAGCCAATAAGTTTATGATTAGCAAGATAAAATAAAGAATACAAGATCTAAGGTTTGAAATGATGGCTGAGAATGGCTATTTGATGAGACAGTTGGAGAGACAGAAGGTAGAAATTACTTCACTCAAAAACAAATCTACTCACCTGGAGGAGACAGTTACCTATCTCAAAAACATCACGCTGAACCAGGAGGGATAAAATTCAACTTATCAGAGCAACAATTAGATGTCTCAGCAAGACCATTCATTCAACCAATAATAATTAGTATTTAAGTGTTTTCGAAGTATTTTAGAAGTATGTTATGCAAATGTATTTTACTTTTGTCTCAGTTTGTAAGGCAATATGCCAGAGTAGTAATAGGAATCTCTAGAATTTTGAGAATCATGTCTAAAAGCTTCAAGGACTACATTCCCATCCTTTTATCCTTTGGCATGAATCCAGTCAGCCTCAAATGTAATAGAAGCTTGCTCATCCTTCTCTTTTTGGAAATATAAAAATATAACCGATCTTTAAAAAAAAAAGGACATAGACGACGACAACAGTGATTTTTTCCCACATTAGGTTTCCACCTAAAATCTGTGTGTTTTATCTCTGTTGCTTGTGTTCTATGATTTATCTATTATCTATTGCATTCTGGATGGTTAATGAATTAATAATTCAATGGTTAAGTTAACTCTCTGATGAAAGTTATGGAAAATTAAGTAAACTGGATATACGTGGTTTTATTTCACTAAAGTCACGTACACATGTAGGTTTCATAATGAACAGTAGCTTACAAAATTATGAATGAGAAATTGAAAGTATAAGTGAATTAACAATATTTATTCACCCCCCCCCCCAGTATTTTCCCTAACACATGTTTGAGTTTATTGATTTGATTATTACTTATACTTCCTACATGTATATTTGAGTATTTGGATACTTATAACCCCCTGATAAGTTGTGATAAGTGGATCCTTCTTGAGGATCATGTCTAGTGCAGGAAGATAAGAGCTAGCAGTGTAAAAGGAAAAGAGGCACTTGATGAAAAGTTGACAAAGTGCTACAGTTTCCTATGTCAAATAAGAAGGTGCATAGGTATTTGAATACTACAAGGTATGTATGGTACTTTATTTCAATGTTATGTTTTAGCTGCAATATTGGATGGCAAGGTAAGACCTAAGGTATGATGGGAATTTCACCTTCATAAATGGCTCATGCATATGAAAGTTTGATTCATGATAGTTATGATGAGATGGTGCACTTAGTATTGGACACGTATCTTACATTCTATTAAGTCATGGTAAATCTACATAAAAACATTGATTTTTTTATATATTGGTATGCTTGATATTTGGAAAGCATCTTTTATTTTAGACATAATGGATTTCATAATCCTATAAAGAACGCTAGCACATTGATCCTTATGTATGGTACCTTGATACTATTGATAGTATTTGTGATAAGCGTGATAACCACGATGATAGAAATGTAATAATAAGATTATTGCTCAATATCTCCTTGCTGACCTTGGCTTAGTAATGATGACAGAAGGTAAAATTGGATGCCTAGATTGATTATTGAATAAATGTAAAAGAAGTGATGAAGTGATTATGATCCTTAAAGCTTGATGAAGTACTTGAAAACTTCCCTAATTATACGGCTCTAACCCTTAATGGAAGTTTGATGTCATGTTCATATGTGATGATGAAGTAGTTGATGTTGACATATTATGACCATGATGTATATATGTTTTAGAATCTAATATAATTTGATGATTTAAAAATTCGATTGATGCATAACAGTAGTATAGATAGGCTAATTCCTTGAATTATGACGACTGAAGTGGCTTCCCATTCAAAGGGAGAAACTCCCCATAAGATCTGTGCACCTATTATCACTTGCATTAGTTGTATAGAAGATTCTTTATTTTTGAAGTTTTTTGGCATAAAGAGACAAATATTTGATGTTGTTGGTCTAAAACAAGTCCTAGTCTGAGAAGAGAGGGTTTTCCTTAATCTAATACCCAACCACATGGAAGAAATCTTGTCAGTGCGGTTATAGGCCTCTAGCCACACAGAATAAGGTCTATGGGTGCGGTTATGCCTATAGGTCACAAAATTTGAAGCCTCATGCATGAAATCAAAAGTGCACCTGGAGTATGACAGCCCTACCTATATGGACCAGACAACAAAAAGTTCTATAAGTAGGGAACTTTGAATGTTCGACTTACTATAGAGAAAGTGAATATGTTGACTAAAACTTGTGTTTGCAGGGAACTGGAATATGCATATTAGTATTTTATTTTGATTTGATCATCGAAGTTAGTATATGATTACAATTGTAAGGGTTTGAAAGTATTTGGCTTATTTTCTTGACTTAGAGAGCATATTGTCTTGGATGATTGATGGCATTTTAGAACCTTGACATAATGCTTGATAGATATGTTTTGGTTTATGGATTGCTTCAATAAACGGTGATAACAAATTAAAGTTTTGATGTTATAATTGATGATTTTCCTTGATGACATTTCTATGTGGCCATAATGATTTTTAGTAATTGATGTTGGCATTGATTTTGTATTGACTTCATTAGATTTGGCACATTGGTTGAACTATAATCAATTTTGATTTATCCTTGGTATATGCATTCGTATCTAGTGACAAAAAGAATTCATATTATGATTATGTGAATCGAATGATGGAATTTGATATTGCTTAATAACAATTTGTTGACATGAAAATAGATGAAGTCATAACAATAGTAGTTGGATGTGAGCTCTACCTAACACCTCATCTGAAGAGTGTGCCACAGTGATATTGGTAGATACTTTTATGACTTTGATATTAGTTTTAATTTTGCATCTATAAGTTGACCTTGTTGATTTTATTCCATAATATTGATTTGTGTGAGGTTGAGCATATTGGTTTGGTCAAGTGTTATGTTTGTAGAAATAACTGCATGAAGAAATCTCCCTGACTTATCAATAAAGCCAGGAAAATGTTCCAACCCAAACCTCTACTTAAAAAAAGGTCCAAGGTATGACTTTGATTTTGGTTTTATATGTTGATGGTCTATTCTTGACAAGTAATGAGCCACTGATGATCAAAGTAAGAGGGTTCTGGCCTCCAAAGCTCAAAATGATGAATCATGGCATGATGAATTACTTTCTCAAGATTGGAAAATAAAATCTATATCGTGAAGCTATTGAAGAGTTTTTGGAAAGTGGAAATGCAAATCCTTGGACACTCTAATTGAATTTCAAGAAGTTATGAAGAGATATTATTGAACCTGACTTGGCAACCAAAAGTTGATTGAAACATTGATGTTCCATGTGAACACTCGTCCATATATATATATATATATATAGAATCTGAGTCAATTCATTGATGCCCGATATTTCCAATCTGGATGATGAAATTGATGATCTTGATTCTGAAATGTCTGATTTGGATGATTCTGATGATTCTGCTGGCCTGGCTTTGGTCCTCACGGACCTACGCAGCCTCCGGAGTCGCTCCGCACAGAGATATATATATATATATATATATATATATATATATAATATATTATGCATAGAATCTCGAGTCAATTCATGAGTGAGCCTCTTCATACACATTGAGTTTCTGCCAAGCACCCTTTGAGATGTTTTCATGGGACGATCAATTTTTGTTTTGAGATCTTCTTCCTATGTTATGTGACTGTATGAATGTATTGATATTGTTTTGGATCGTTGTAGATAAGATGAGAACATTAAGGTGTTGCCTTAGTATGATATCTACCACGATGTTTTGATGAAAAATTCGTAGCATTAAGCATGACCGAGGGTTAGTACGATTATGTTGGCATGGCTAGTTATGATTTAGGTAAAAGAAGCTCTTTGAGAGCTGTTTGAGCAAGTTCTGGATATGATAAGGATACATTATGATAATAATGACTGGGATCCGATTGGAAGAGAATCCCGCATATATATGGGACTGAGATATGTTCAGCTAGAGTTGTTGTATGAGACAAGATTAGGCTTGTGATCGGTGCCTTCATGAGAGGGACGATGAATAAGGTATCCTTTTGGTGATATATATGTTTGTTATAATATAGTATTTGATTTGATGTCCTATATGAATAGGAGATTATTGTTATTGAGACATGATGATTACCAAATATGAGCATGATGATATGTTTTTGATCTATAGGGAGTAGGACTAATCGAGAACATTAAGCCAACTCTTCCCCCTTTTCTGAGCTCCCAGGGTGAGGAATCAAGATAGAGGCCTCCTGGGGTTGAGGTAACTCTAGACAATAGGTGTGTGTGCTCCCTACTCTTGCAATAGGTCAGGTATCTCCCTTATTGTCACTTATAGGGTGTGTGTGATCCTTGTTCATTTTAACAGTTGTGTATCTCCCCTTATCTTGGTCTATGCAAAGTATGCCCCAGTTGGCATCATACCCACAAGTTGGGCTTGTTGGGATTGTCCTTCCTCTTCTAGCCAACGAGTTGAGGAGGCTTTGGGGTGTGTGATCCTTACCTTTGGTAAGTCAGGTATCTCACCCAAGCTCAAAGTATGATGTAGGTTTTCTATCACATGAATATTGAGGGTCATTTTTCGAAAGATCAATGGGCAATAGGATGGGTTGAGATGTGCTCCCCTATATCACCTATTGCTTGATATGGGGTTGAAGACGTTTTTCTCCCCCATGAGATTTTAGGTTGATATATGCTCCTCGATGTGATTTTTGGGTTGAGATGTGCTCCCCTATGTATTTCCGGGTTGAGACTAAGCTCCCCGATGTGGTTTCAAGTTAAGATATGCTCCTTGATATTGTTTCGGATTGAGATGTGCTCTCTGACATGATAGAGGGTGGTAGATTAAGCTCCCCTCCAATGACAAACTCTTCTTCTTTTAGATTCGAGAATGTTCAACATATGATCAAGAACAATCAAGACATAAGCATGAATAAGCATAGATGAATCGAAATGAGAAATGATGACACTTGATGATGAGATATTTGATATTGGATATCATTTGATGCCAGGATAATTGTGATGATTACATGATGCAGTTGGAATTTCTCCCTAGATGAGAGGGAGTGTTAATATTCCAGCTCAGTGACAAATTCCAACCATGGGACGAGATTCCTCTTTTTGAGAGGACTAATAATTTACTATTGATGCACTCAATTTGGACAAGGGAAAGTGTATTTTTTAATTAAATCCCACATGTGCATATTTGATCAGTTTGGCCCTAAATAAAATTGGATTCCCTAGGAAGGCTATAAATATAAGTCAAGTGACCCTCATTTGGATAATCATCTTGGGTCACTTCTTCTATTTCCCTTCCTTGCTTTTCGCTCGCACAAGTCTGAGGTAGGTCCATGAAGAATGGGTTCGCTCGAAGGTGAAATTGCAAGATCTAAAGCTTGCATCTTTTTTTAGGGTTTTGGGTCTCAACCACAGGCATGTCATGGAGAAATATTGGTTGCAACCACATGCATATTGGCACATCCATACGGTTGAAACCTCTCAATTGCATGCACAACACGCCTTCCCTGCAGTTGGAAAGTAGGGTTTGTTTTTATTCAATTGTCACAGTTGACTGCAAATGATTGAAGTTGACTACAGTTTGATGAAGTGATATCTAATTAGTACTCATGCTGGAATCTTCTCTTGGATTTTGTTATATTGATTTTACTAAGATCATCTTAATGGATATCGTTTAGTTGCATGGATGAAGGTATGGATCATTGTACTCTCTTTTGTTGAATCATTCAATGACAATCTAATAAGAAGAATAATTTGAAATGGTTTTCCCCATAGTGAGGTTTTACCTGGTCTCTGACTAACCCTAGTTTCTCTATGTGTGAATGGTTTTCTTTTATTTTTCCTTTATCTTTCGCTACATTGATGATGATGTTGTTATTTCTATATAATTGCATATGCTACTGGATAATGTTGTGAATCTGAAAAATGTTATGATGGTATGGGTTGAATTATATATGTAAATGATGGAATGAACTTATCAAAGCAAAGAACAATATAGCCCTAAGAAAAATTAACAGTTGCTTGGGTTGAAACCAATGACAACCAAATTCCATGGCATTGATGGCAACACACCTAATCCCCCTATCAGTATTGCTCCCCTTGTCCCCATGCTTATGATCTTCCTCTCCTGATTTCTATTCCCCTTTGACATCAATGGAAAAGGGTAACTCTCCCTGATGAAATATCTTCCTTTTCCTTCCTGCGATATGCCTTTTCTATTGTTTTTCCACGATACTTGAATCTAGGTTAGGGTCTTAGAATCACTGACACTACCAACCCAAATACCACAACAAAATACTTTGCACAACAGAATAATAAATAGTAGTAAATCAACATGTGCACAAATATAGACAACTTTTTACAATTTTTAATTGCCCAACTTTGCTATATTAACAAAATATAATACAAAAGTCTAGGGCTCTCATACGAAGGATAACGGCCCTCATGCATCCGTTGATACAAGACTACAACTGGGACTTGGTGTCAACAACTATGACAACAAAATTACCTAAATAAGATACATTAACCCTTTGGTTGATGTAGCGCCCTCTCTTAGCTCCTCTTGGTCGTACCCTGAACACACATGCCTATTCCTTTGGCTCCCGATTTGCAAATACACCTATCTACCTTTATCAATGAACCAACTCCATTAGTTCACTAAACATCACTTCAACTAATCTCTAGCTAATCATTACTCCTTCAACACATAGAGACTCCTATCGATTGTTCACAACTCCATTTTTGAATTACCCTCTGTCACGCGGAATGAGTTATACTTGCGGACAAATCTAACCTTCCTAGGAGTCTAAGACTCTCTAATGACAAACAAACCAAATAAGAGCTATCCTTCTCTAGATACACATCATTTTACAAGAAATCAAATGTTCTCGATCTTACCTTAGGTCCAATGCTTGTTGTAGTAGTCCAGTCTTGTTGATCCGGATGAGCTCCTCCTTCACCTTCAGACCTGCATTCACTAACAAGGCAAACAATTACATAACATCTGAATATTCATTATAAAACAAAATATATCTATCATACTGACCAAGGAATGTACGAAATAATTCATTAACAAATCATTGAGAAGAATGGACTTATTTGTATTAAATAATCAAAGGAACCATTACAACCTGAGCCTTGGTGTTGTGCAAGCTCCTCCCAGGGTCCAGCAAGAGATTTCCTCTACTTTGACAAGCTCACCCACTCCCACTATGGCAACAAAGAAGGATAGTGATCTCTCCTCACAAGTCAACAAATGGAAGTCCTAATTCCAGCAGCATTTACCCTATAGAATGTTCAGCTTTCAACCTCCCCTCCTTTGGCCCAATGCCTGTATTTATAGAATTCTAGAAGAGGTTATTCAGTTCCAACATCAATGGGATACTCCCTCTTTTGGATGGGGTAGCTCCTCTCTTGATGGGATAAGCTCCTCTATCATAGGGGTGCATGAACCATCTGGAGGCGAATACACGTCAAAAACTCTTCTAGAAGGCTCTATAAGTGACCACAAGTAACTTTTTAAAGATGAAACTTGCGCCTTTTGACCTTTACAGGGGTACGCACCCTAGCTTTAGTATACAGAGCGTATTACTACGCATGTCTAATGTATTTGGAGTGCGTACACGCAGGCAAGGTAGAGAGAACCTGCGTACCCAGAGATAAACATGTTTTCAAGTGACTTTCTCTCTCTTTGAAGTTTTGACATGAAGAGCAGAGGTATGGGGCTTGACAAAAGAGGACAATGTGGCTATTGATGAGGCCACATACTGCAGATAGTCAGGGTGACAAAATTCAGTGTAACA
>APFE031321556.1:0-20549 GCA_000404065.3 Pinus taeda
CCTCCATTTCTCATCCCCTCCTTCCATCCCTCTCCTCTCCTCTCTCTCTCTCTTCTCCTATCTCTCTCTCTATCTCTCCCTCCCTCTCTCTCTCTCTCTATCTCTCCCTCACTCTCCCCTTCCTCCCTCTATCTTCCCCCGCTCCCTCTCTCCCATCTCTCTCTCTTGATTGCTCTCACATTCTCTCTCCCTCCTCTTCCTCTCTCTCTCCCTCCCTCTACCTCGCTCTCCCTCCCTCTCTCCTTCCCTATCTCCCTATCTCCCTATCTCCCCACCTCCCTATCACTCTCCTTCCCTCTCTTATCCCCCCCTTCCATCTCTCTCTCTCTCTCTCTCTCTCTCTCCCCTTCCCTCCACCCCCCTCCCTCTTTCTCTTGTGCTCTCTCCCTCTCTCTCTCTCTCTCTCCCTCCTTTTTATATTTAAGTAATAAAATACATTTATTTCACATATTTTAAATAAATAAAACAATTATATTCATGACTAATTTTTTTTTACATTACAAAATTAAAATAATAATAATAATAATAATACATATATAATTAAATAAATGCATATCATTTTACATTATAAACAATCATGTATAAAAAAAAAAAATTCAACTTGCAAAAATATTAGTTTCATATTATATAATTTCAAATCAATAAATAATTACATGAAGATGAATATAACTAAACAATATAAATATGAATGTTATGCACAAGTAGATTTATGCGGCGGAAAGTTGGGTTGAGCTAGGGTTCTGAGAACGAAACCCTCGTCGTCGCTAACAGCACAACGGATCGGGTTCAGGCTCTACACAAGAATCTCTGCAGCGTGACAGCGCCGAAGGGGATCAGCGAAGGACAATGGTTCCGCCTCAGGGGGGGCGTTAAAGCCCTCCCCCTCACGGCATAGCCAAGGACCTAAGGTCATCTTTGGGACGGTTGATCCGGACATTCTCAACAAAGGGGAGAAGCAACAGGGAAATGACAATGATCCACCAGAGGAACAAGAAAATTGGGCGAATAACCCGAAGGTCACCTCATCTACCTGTCGACCGGTAGCCAAGGAAAGGCCGCGAATAGAACTGCCCAGAGATAAGATCGACAACAGGATCGAGTTTATAAAGGACCATGCAATCATTGGAAAATTCATAGGGTTTTGGCCAACTGAACGGGCCTTAAATGGTTGGATTGCAGCAAAGTGGAAGCCTAAGGGAGATGTCACTCTCCAGCTGGGGCCGAAGGGCTTCTTCACTGCCATCTTCTTCTGTCTGGAAGACAAATACAGGATCCTGGGAGGAGGTCCGTATTTCTTCAACTCGGCAGGTCTCTACATCAGGAACTGGATGCCCAGATTTAACCCTGACAAGGAAGATCTCACTTGGGCACCCGTCTGGATCAGATTATACTCACTCCCCGATGAATACTGGGAAGAAGACTATCTAATGGGCATAGGAAATGGGGTGGGACAATACATCAGGGCAGCAAAAGAAACAAAAACCCATAAGTATATTTCCTATGTAAGAATATGTGTATTTATTCGACTGAATGAAGCTCTTCCTGAGTCAGTAACCCTTGCCCATCGCGATGAGGAGTGGATCCATCCTCTCGATTATGAGCATGTTCCTTTCAGGTGCAGGAGATGCCATGCACTAGGGCATCTGTTTCGGGATTTCCCTCTCAATGTCAAAATCAGCTCTCCTGAATCTTCTGAATCCCCATCTCCGGATGGCTTTACCAAAGTCTCAAACAAAAAGTGCTCGCATAAAAAGCCTCAGAATGGGTCCAAACCCCAAAATCCTGCTTCCAAGAATAGCTTTGAGTCCCTAGGCGATTTCTCAGATGATCAGCCCCTTGATACTGACAGTATCCCTGCACGCCCTTCCTCTTCCACACACCCCCCTCCATCCAGCCCCCCACCCAAGTCTAAATCTCCCATTATCATCCCGACCATCCTAAGCAGGCATCAGGAAAACACAGCGGAGATCCTTAAGGAAATGGAGGTGGATGGGAAGTTGATCCCCCCTCAGGATTCAGATACCCATCAAGAGGAAACCAGTCAAGTGCAAAATATGGAGGAAGAACCAGAAAGCATAGATCTACATGGCCTAGATATTATTGAACTGGAGCTATGTTGCAAAAAAAAGGCATATGAAAAAATCTCTGAGTCGGATATAGATAAGTTGGAAGTGGTCAACTCCAGAGCGTTCCACCAACACCAACTGGGCATAGAACCTGGCAGCACTTGGGATGGCAGCCCGCGTCCAAAGGACACCAAAAAAAGGGGGAGAAAGATAGATCTCCAGAGAACAATAGAGATCGGAAAACTCCTGGTATATTCTGGTAGATATGCGAAGCTGACGAAGTACTACAGCCCTGCCCAAACTAGTTAAACCATGAAGCTCGTATAATGGAATTTAAGAGGGCTTAATAGCCCATGAAAATGTAGGATGTTAAAAAACATGATCAAGATGGAAAATCCACAGATGTGTTTCCTCCAAGAAACCAAATGCAATAGTACCACGCTGGGTCGCATACTCTCAAAGGCCTAGCCAGGATGTTGATCTATGGTTGTGGACGCCACGGGTGCCTCTGGTGGGCTTGCTATAACGTGGAACACCCAGGATGTAATGCTCACTAACTTCCATGCCTCCCATCACCTCATTCAAGCCACCTTTCACATTCTAGGCACCAACATACATGGGAACTTATCCAATGTCTATTTTCCGCAGGACTCTGGGAGTAAAAGAGTGCTCCTCGACACCATTGAAGCACTAAGCATAAATAGGCAGCATCCATTTTGGATCGTTGTAGGGGACTTCAACATGATAACAAAAGTAGAGGATAAGGTAGGAGGCAGATCCAGATTGGAAACTGAAGTAGATCGCTTCAAGGACTTCATCCAAAACGCCTCTCTCATAGACATTCCATTCTGCAATGGCACCTTTACCTGGAGCAATCGCAGAGGTGGAAAGCATCAGATTGCTTCTAAACTAGATCGCTTCTTGATCTCGGATAACGCGGTGCATCTCGGAGGTGATCTCACCGCTGCAATCTTGGCCCACTCCGGGTCGGATCACTGGCCAATAGCTTTGCAATGGCAGCGACCAAGGGATAGAACCAAAAGACCTTTCCGGTTTGAGGGATTTTGGCTAATGCATCCAACATTCAAGGACTTCGTCAGAACCATATGGGCCTCCTTCATCCCACCAAAAGGCTCAAAAATGTTCTAGCTACAGCAAAAACTGCGATTTCTAAAAAGTCACCTAAAACGCTGGAATCAGGAGACCTTCGGGAATATTTTTGAGGCGCAACAGGAGCTCAATAAGGAGTTGAAGGATATCCATCAGAAAGTAATAAATGTAGGGCACACAGAGGCAACCTTGGACAAAGAACGGCACATACACAACCAGCTTGAAGAAAGAAGGAAGCAGGAAGAAATTTACTGGAGGAAAAAATCAAGGGTCAGGTGGCTAAAAGAAGGGGAGCGCAACACCAAGTTCTTCCATAGAACTACAGTGCAGAGAAGGATGCATAATAAGATTCCTTTCATCCAAAACGAAGAGGGGGTAAAAGTTGAGGAGCATGAGAAAATAGAAGAAATCCTCCTCAATCACTTTCAGCAGGTACACCAAGAGCAGGCGGTGGATCGGCAGAGGGAGATTGGAAAAATAACCAACAACATCCCCAAGCTGGTTACAGAGGAACACAACGAGTTACTCATGCACCCAATTCAAACCCAGGAGGTTGATGAGGCAATGGCGCAACTCAAAGAAGGTAAGGCCCCTGGACCAGATGGTTTCACTACCACGTTTTTTCATGTTTTCTGGGATTTGATTAAGGTGGACGTTTGTCAAGTAGTTGAGGAATCCAGAGCTCTACGCTGGCTTCTCCCCTCCCTTAACTCCACTTTCATCACTCTCATCCCTAAAGAGGAGAACTCCATAACTCCTGATAAATTCAGACCCATTGCTCTCTGTAACGTCGTTTATAAAGTCATTTCCAAAGTCATTGCTAACAGATTAAAACCTCTTCTACCCATGCTCATCTCTCCAGAGAAATTGGGTTATGCCGAAGGCAGACAGATAATGGTTGGCATTATCCTCACACACGAAATCATCCATTCGCTCAAACAATCCAAGCAAGCTGGTATGTTACTCAAACTCGATCTCTCCAAAGCTTTCGACAAGCTTAGCTGGTCTTACATTCATCATATGTTGAAAGCTTTTGGCTTTTGTTCCACCTGGGTTCGTTGGATCATGAGCCTTATCACCTCCTCCCATTTCTCCCTCCTTGTCAATGGTTTTCCCTCCCGCCCTTTCAAACCCTCCAGAGGCATAAGACAAGGGGACCCCCTCTCTCCCTTCCTATTTGTGATAATGGCTGAGGGTCTTGGCAGACACATCAAGCAGGCCCTCTAGTCTAATTAGCTCAGAGGAATCTCTATCCACAATTCCCCGACCTCCTCTCATCAGCAATTTGTTGATGACACCATGCTCTATGGTTACCCCTTGGCTCAGGAAGCCTCTTGCTTGAAATCCCTGCTCAACGACTTCTCTGAAGCCTCTGGCACTTAGGTCAATAACTCCAAATCACAAATCTTCTTCTTCCACACCCCTCCGTCAGTTAAATCCGCCGTCTCCCGTATCCTTGGCTTCCAAACCGCCTCTCTCCCATCCACTTACCTTGGAGCTCCCCTCACTGCCTCGGCCATAAAGCAGCCTGCCTGGCGAACTCTCCTTGAGAAGCTCGATTCAAAACTCAATCTATGGTCTCACCGCTCCCTCAATCTAGCTAGTCGGGTTGTGCTTATTAAGTCCATCCTCCAAGCCATGCCTCTCTATCTTTTTTCTATCCTTGCGGCACCAAAATGGGTATTAAAAAGATTGAGAAACCTGTAGCGTGACTTTTTGTGGGGAAGCTCTGCGACTAATCGTAAATGGGCACTAGTGAAATTTGACACGGTATGCAGGCCCAAAATCAAAGGCGGCATTGGACTTAGAGATCCAGAGTACAGCAACACCATCATGAATGCCAAAATATGGTGGCAATGGATAACTAATCCAGACAAGTTATGGGCCAAAATATGGACCGCCAAATACACCAACAACATGCCCCAAGCAGAGCTTATAATATTCAAGCCCACAATCAGTGGGTCACTTATTTGGAATGCCAGCAAACAGCATCATCAACTCATCCAGAAACACAGCTTTTGGGAAACACGGAATGGTCACAGTGCTAGATTTTGGAATGACGCTTGGAACCAACTGCCCAAACTCTCAAGTGTTCTTCCTTCAATGATCATTCCGAACAGACAGGAGCAACAACATGCAACTGTCCATCAATTCTGGGAACAGGAAGCAGTAAATGGATTCAGGAAGTGGCGACCAAGCAATTAGATAACCAGTATCACAAGCATTCAGGAAGTAGCATCACTTGAAGACGAGTTAAAGAAGAGAAGAATTTGGTATGAGAACAACGAGGATATCCTCAGATAGGGCTACCTCCCCAAAGGATCATATTCCACTTCCGAGATAGATAAAATTTGCAGTTTTCGTACAATTATATAAAGGTACTTTTCTGGCTATAACAAAGAAAATGATGATGAAAAATATTTAAAATTGAAGGGCTGAGAATTAAAACTATTCACTGAAATTTTCAAGCTTGCTGAGTTACCTATACGACAAGTTAAATATTTTAAACTTCTAAAGATATCAAACAAGATGATGGAAAAATAGGTGTGCACCAAGAAAATAATGTTATAAACATGAAAGACTATGATCATTTTCTAATTCCTAGAGAAATTAAGAGAGGTAGTATAAATAAAATAGGAGGATACCTAGTAGAAATAAAGTAAATAAAAATTTAGATATGAACTCTAGAAGACTCATGAAATCACTGAAATATAAGTGCAAATTTAGCTCCAGAAGGAAAGAAAGACAACTTTCTTCTTTAGTTTCCTGAGGCATAACATTATTTTTGGATTTGATGTTGTCACAAATAATGATTTAGTTTATCTATTTAGTTTTATTTATATCGATTAAAAACAAGTGGGGGAAATCACATCAAAACATATAGGAATGAGATATTGATTGGATGGGTCATGGACTTTGATGAGAAAGGTCAAGAACATTGAAAATTCTACTGGAACTAAAACTGAAAAATAAATCATCAATATGAATAGGAATATGAATATGAATATAAAATAAGTACAAGAGACAAACCTCTCATGGCTGTAAAAAATATCACTGTTACAGCTCTCTGGTTCCTCCTCTCAATTATAAATACCTCCATTGACGACATTGAACATGTCAACGAAAGACAGATTTTAAAACATCCCTTCTCATTGATTAGATTAAAAGAATAAAAACACGCGAAGGAGAGAGTCACAGTCGCATAAACATCGACAACAATGGGAAGCACTTCCACTGCAAATACAATGAAATTCGCTACAAAAGATGAAGCAGTCTTACTGCAACTCCTTAGAATTGCAAATGATAAAACAACTCGGCTCTTCTAGATAATTACAATTTCAAATGATAAAACAACTCCGCTCTTCTTGATCCATATCGAAGAAATCAAATTCAAATTTGAGTAATATAGACACACAAAATAGAGACAATATAGAAAGAAACAGAGGAACCCAACATAGAATAACTGCTACACAAACATTGACATACAGAAGATAAAGCACTTCTAATGCAACTACAACAGAATTCGCTACAGGAACAAGTGATGATGAAGATCGCTTTGAGGCACCCATATATATACACTGCAGCACAACCTCATCTATTTCCTAAAAAAACATAAAGATTCCCTCCCTCAGTATCTCAGAAAAAGATTGATTGACCTTTAGAGGAGCATATCACAGTTAACCACAACATCTATGACAAAAAGAAAGATTGAGATGCCTTTCATGAAATTCTTTCACATCAGTGCAAAGCAGTTGGTTTTCTTAATGAAAAATCTTGAGATGCTTTTCAAGGAATTCTCTCCACATCCACGTCATCTATCCATGTCGGTCCAAAGCAGTTGGGTTTTCTTAAATTTGGAATGTTTTGCGTTGAATTTAAGGTGGAACCTTTGATATTCAGAAATAAGTACTTAATGTGATATTGGCACAGACCCTTTGTGGTCATCTTCTTTCTATTGTTCCATTAATAATTGAAATTGCACTAAATGTTGCAAAGGAAATGGCGTAACGGCATAGCATATAACATTAATTTATGCTTCTTTGACAAATGTTGAAAGAGAGAGAAATATGATGAAAGAGACAATACACAACGCCAAAGAGATCACAACTTCAAAGCATGAAGAATAGGAAACTTCAAAACTTGGTCATTATGAAAAGGATAGAAATGAAGTATGAATTTTCTAATGCAATGTGTGAAGAGAAGAGATATCTTAAAATATTTATTACTTTACTATTGACCAAATGTATGCTTAAGGAGATATTAAATAGAACACATGACACCAAAAAAAATGAGTGAATTGAATGAAAATAAAATTCATACATAAAACAATTATCTTAGACAACTATTGACAACTGAATCACTTGGTAAACGAGGATTTAGAAGAACTACAATAATGTTATCGTCATGAAACGATGCTACGTAGAATTAGTAGAAATGTACGGATTTAGAAGAACTATAACAATGTTATCGTCACGAAATGATGCTATATAGAATTAATAGAAATGTGCTTCTAAGTATAGAACTGTGTGTGAAATAACTGGTCGATGAAAACTGTGTCAAATAAGAATTTATATTTTCAATTAGGTTTCCTTCTACCAAGCTGAAACTAATTTTTTAGATTAGTCCTTTACATTTCATGTGGATTAATACTCATTCGATTTGATGTTGCATAAAGTTTATTTTTGAGTTGTTATGCTTAGATTAGTCAATGAATACATGATCAATTCAGTTTGTTGAGATATGGCTTAATGGTTGCATTAAGTTAATTGCATAGTTAACCTTTGAATTTTCCCTACAAAAAAAAATATTAATAAAATTTTATTTATACTCTTAAATGTTATTAATTTGTTATAAATATAAATATAAATATAATATTTTTAACCAAATTTAAAATTAAAAAATAGACATTTGATGCTTTTGAGCAAGTTTAATATAAACCATTTATCATTTATACCGAAACAAAAGCTCCTATACATCCCATTCCCAAACAAATATTTATTCTAAAGCTCACCGTGTTAGGACAGACATTAATGAGAAAGTCTATTAATTATTCAAAGTTTTTCTATTGAATACTGACATTTATAACACGTCTTAAAGATTTTCCATTTAACAAAACAGTCAAAATACTTTTTGCCTTTCAAATTTTGTATTAGAAAATGAATGGTTTATAGATTTTTTCCATCAAGTATTCTCTTTATGAGAGTAGTCAAAGCATTTTCTGGGAACTTTTAGTTTACTATCTCAAATCAATAGCACTAGAAAAGGATAGATTTATAGTGCAACTACATCATGTAAGCAAAATTCCACAAAAGTAGAAGCCATTTTCTCCACAACCTATGACCAATTAGACGAACAAACAAATGTACGAGTCTCCCATTCATATTTCTGGTGAACTCACCACAAAAATCTTAACACCATGATTTGTAATAAATATTTTTGCTATTCTTAAACATCCACATTATCTCAATTATTCATACATTCGAAAGATGCACACAAAATTTATTTATACATACACTAATGTTAGCTTATTATATGAAATCAAACGAGGGACACTATAGTATCAATAAAAACTAATGCTTCATAAAACTAATGGAACAAAGTAATCCACTGTTGTAAGCCCTGGGCTGATGACAGTTGTGAAAATGTGTAAGAAACACACCATTTATGACTCCACAAGAGGGGTAAATCCAAATCAGATGATGTGAACTTTGAGGACGAGAATGCCCCGAGTTTCTATTGCAAAATCACACAAAGACTCCAAGACTCCACAAAGAATACCCACAATAACTGCTCTGTCAAAATGAAATGCCACTGCAGAGAATCCAACCTAGGCACTTCCAGAAGGATAAGTATAATCTGACATAGACACTATTATAGCAATGAGAGAATGAGATAAAAGTGCAAGAACAAGAACAATGAATCGAAGCATGGCATTACCCATATTTGTCTCCAGCTGCATTCTTTTGTGAATTAGGGACATGGTTTTATAAGTGAAATGGATTTGGTTCATGTGATAGAATGATGTCTAGACAAATTTCATCAAAACCATCTCCTAATTAATCAATCAATCAATAACAGAAAAAATATTTCAGCCATTGATGGATTCAACATGGGAATCACATCATTGATATTGGCGGTGGAAATCATAACAAGAACAACTAATTATAATTACCTCCATTGCAACCTGAGGGATTTGTTTGTTATTGCTATAGGCCATCACAAAAATACTAATCAATACATGGATGAGTCAATATTAATGTACACCTATACTAATTTCTGATGGTTTATATAATCTAAAAGGTTTAGCGTAAAATAATTTACAGTTGTTGTTTTCTAATTTCATCGATACTTCCTAAACAATCTTAGATTCATCTTAACCTAATCACCAAAGTATTAACGAATACCTGGATGAGTGAATCTTAATGTACACCTATACTGGCTTCTAATGGATTATATAATCTAAAAGTGTTAGTGTAAAATAATTTACAATTGTTCTTTTCCAAATTCACTGATACTTCCTAAACAAGCTTACATTCATGTTTACCTCAGATCTATAAAGCGTTAAGAGGGATCTAATCTCTCAAGGTGAAAACCTATTTTCTGCGTGCATAAAACTGAGAGGGATCTAATCTCTCGAGGTGCAAACCTATTTTTTGAGTGCAAAATTTTAAGAAAGGATTTCACCTCGAGTATTTGATCCCTATGAATGCTTGATAGATCCAGGGTTAAGATGGATCTAGACTCATTATATAATACTATATAATATCTATATTTGTATCTATGTGTCTCTTTTGTATTCCCTCTTTCTATCTCACCCCCCAAACATACACATTCTCTCACTATATCTATCTATCTCCCCCTTTCTCTCTCTTGCCATTTTCTCTCTCTCTCTTCCCTCCTGCTCTCCTCTCTCATTCTTTCTCTATTGCTCCCTTATCACTCTCTCTCTCCTTCCACCTTTCTCCCTCTACATATTTCTTCTTCCCTCCCTCTCTCTCCCCCTCTAACTCCAACATTCTCTGCTTCTCTCTCTTGAGTCCTCTCTCGCTTCCTTCCTCTCTTTCCCTTTCTCTCCCACCTCCTTCTTTCTTTCCCACATATCTCTCTCTCTCTTCCCTTCCACTTTATCATTATCTCCTTCCCTCTCTCCCCTCCATCTCTCTCTCTCTCTCTCTCTTGCCTCCAACTTTGTCACTATTTCCCTCCCTCTATCCATCTCTCTTTGTCCTCCATCTTTGTGCCTCCCTCTCTCTCTTCCTGTTATCTCCCTATCTCTCTCTTTTCATCCTCTTTGTCTTCCCCCCTCTCCTCTCCCTCACTCTCTCTCCATATCTCCCTTGTCACTCACACTCTCTCTCACCACCTCTCCATTGTCATTCTCTCTCTCTCTCTCTCTCCCTCTCTCTCTCTCTCTCTCTCTATGTATTTGTTATTTTCTCCCTCTCTATGGTATTATAACAAAGCCCATTCACAAGTATCAATGACAAAATATGTGGTCAATATCTATGATTAAGAATCTTTTCATATTGCTATAAAAAATTTTGATTGTGAAATAAGTTATGATTTTTGGGCATGTGGTATTGGTAAGCCATGGTATTGTAACAAAGCCTATTAACAAGTTAATAATATCCATGGTAAAGTGCGTATGAATATCCATGGTTAAGAATATTTTCATATTGTTATTAAATATTTTGATTTTCAAATAAGGTATGTTTTTTGGGCATGCAGTATTGATAAGCCATGATATTGTAACGGAGCATCTTTGCAAGCTAATAATATCCATGGTAAAATGGATGTGAATATCTATGATTAAAAATATTTTCATACTAATATAAAATATTTTTACTGTGAAATAATTTATGTGTTTTGGGCATGTTGTATTGATAAGCCATGGTATTGGCCCATGGTATTGTAACAAATCCTATTTTTTATAAGTTAATAATATCCTAGGAAAAGTGTGGATGAATATTCATAGTTAAGAATCTTCTATTGTAATAAAGTATTTTGGTTGTGAAATAGGATATGGTCTTTCGGAATGTGGTATTAATAATCCATGGTATTGACCCATGGTATTGTAACAAAGCCTATTCAAATGTTAATAACAAAATCAAAATATAACAGATTGAATTTTATTATTTTTATTACTTTAACATTTTATTATTAATCAAACAAACATTTAAATGTTCACACTCATCCTCCATACTAGGTTAATATTATTTTTAATTTTTAATTTATTAATTTTAACCGTCCCTAAATCATCAATGGAGAAAGAACCTAGGAGTTTTGAAAATGTGGTAAGAAAGAAAAAATCTAGTAAAAAACCCTCCTTGGATGTTGATTTCATTGGAAAATATCATGTAATTGAAATGAAATGTTATCCAAGAACATGGTGGAAACATTAAACAAGGTTACCAATAATCCTAAGGAGTAATCCCACCAGTTATAAGAAAAAAGGGAAAGAATGATATAATGAATGAAGTGAAGAAACAATAATAGTGGAGACAACAAAGACACATAAATGGATTAAGACGTTAGAGACCTAAAAAACTTAGAGGAATGTGAAGATATGGAGCTTAGCAAGCTTGAATTGCAATATTTAGTATTAGAATGGGATGGAAAATACACTAACTCAATATTGAATCAATAAATTCAAATTTTGACAAAAGGCTTGATAAAAAAAGGATAATGTTGGGATAAAAAATACAATATAAGCATCACTAGTCTATCTCTTTAGCAGTTGAAACTAAAACACTAAAATAATGATAAAAATAGGAAAATAGAATAAAAGGGTGTATAAAGAAGAACTAAGAAACTTCTACAAGAGTTGAGAGAAATGCCAGTGAACTTAAGAATAATGGCATTGATGATGAACATGTTCCACACCACCCGCTCAAATGCCCAAAGAATATACTACCATAAATTATCAGATGAATGAATGAAAAAACAAATATTTATTAAAAATAAAATTTTGAAAGAAAATCCTACTATGGCTATTCTATAGGAAACAAAGTGATCATTTGATATGTTATCTAAAATTGATACTACTTGTTCAATAAACTATAGCTCAATGAAATTAGATGTACATGAGGCATCAAGGGGAATTACTTTATTATACATCCACCATGAGATTATGCTTTCAAACACCTTTCCCACTCAAATAATTGTCATAGTAAAGTATCAACTAATATGTTTGACATAAATGGGCTTTATTTCCATTGTTTATGGACCTAATCTAACTAGGAGTATATGTTTTACTTTTTTCACAATATTCAACCCATCCCTTATATTATAAGACATGGTTACCCATTTGTGGAATAATATTTATGGTTGAATCCTTGGATGAAAATAGGGGAGGTTGGTACAGATCTCGACGTCTAAGATTTAGAAACCATAAATGCTTACAGAGAGTAGGAGAGAGAGAATACAAATATGCTCTGAAACAATTCTTATAAAAACTTTAAATAGAAAATACACACAGTGAATACATAACAATATATGAAAATAGAATTATTCTTTATTAAATGGAGAAATCATTTATCCTACATTTTGAAGGACACATTTGTCCTTTTACAAGGTGACACCCATTATTTATGGTATTCTAGGTGCCTTCTTGAGTTACAATACCTTGTGTGGATACTACTTTCCATTAGGATCAATATTTTTCCCTTAGCAAGAAATGGTTCCCATTGTGTCAAGTTCCCTTGTGAGAATCTTTCGTTTAATATGAGCCAATGAATAGAAGGGTTTTGTGTGTTGACCCATAATCATGGTGAGAAAAGGTCAAAGGATATAGTATCCTATAATGCTTATGGGCCAACTTTGATATTGATAGTGTTTGGAATAGAAAATGAACATCAATGGCAAGCGTGTTTTGTATTTGATCCATAAACATGGGTTTGTAGGTGACCCACAATTGTGATAAATGAAGGTCCAGAGATATTGATACCCCATGATAGTTGTGGGCCAACTCTGATACAAATAGTGTATGGACAAGACTTAGATGGGAAAATATCCATTGACATGGATCTATGATGGAAGTTTCCCCTAGAAAGTTATAGTGTCAAATGTCTTCAGCTTGTTGTATATGACGTCAAAACGTTTCACCCAACTAGTGCCAGTGACAAAATTCTTTTTTTGGAGGGGATCTAGAATGATAATATTCCATGGGAATGGGCTATGAAGAAATATCTTCCATTGAGAAGGGCTAATAATATCATAAGTATTCCATTGGAAAAGGATTTGGCAATGGAAAGCCTATGAAATATTACATAGGTGAGGGATTTGGAAACATCCAAAACATTCCAATCGAAATCTTAGTGTTTTTTGAGAAGATCTGAAACCTTCCACTCATTTTGGATGTGACTTGAAAGTTGATCTGAAATATTCAATATGTACAGGCTATAGTCTGAAGAAAGAAGAAGCACTTCACTCTAGGATCTCATGCATAGGTAGTGGGAAATGCATCATTGGGAGAATATATACATGAACCAAAGGCTTGGTTAATGTTTGGAATCCTACCACATGACATCCATACCTTTTGTCACCCCTATTATGGAGCACAAACTCACCATGTATTATGGCCATCATTTTTTCTTTTGTGAACATGCATTTCTATGAAAAATTTTGAACTTCTTGAAACATGTGAGTGGTGGCTAAAATCATGGATGGTATGAGATGAAATATGATGAATTCATTCACACCATTTCCTATGACATTCATGGCGACTATGTCATCACTCATATTGATGTCATTGTAACCTTAAAAGCTATAAAGCCTTGGATTTTATATTCTTGAGAGGTTAGAGAGGCAATCTATGGTTAGCGTAGTGGTTGCCCTTTTGCCAAGTATCTTGGTAAGCAAAGGTTCAGTTTGAATGTTGAGGAGAACCATGAACACTCTAGAGGGTTGATAGGTAATGAGCCAAGTGTAGGCTTTGTCCATGGTATTGTCCACATCATTATAATTTTCAACCTTGCAATCTGGGGTGTGGGGACAGATGAGAAAATACAAGACACTCCCATATTATTTGTGCATATTATCCTCCCAAGCATATGCCACATATTCATCCTTAATTTATGCATGGCTATAATCTCTTGATTCCTTGAAGGTGGGGTAGTATTCTAGGGTGGAATCAATAAAGGAAACAACATAATGAGGATTATTGAGGTCTTTGAGCATGTACCATTGCTTCTTGGGAGAACCATCATTGAGAAAGATACAGGCTTGTAGCTTGGCCATGACGCCATGCCTCCACCAGACTCGAACTTGGCCTAGTGCTTTGTTCTCACAAAAAAAATTATGCAACCTGTTCTTTCCATTATCGAAGGGCACATAAAGACTAACATCATTTCCATTCTATAATTCCTCCACCACATATTTGGTTTGAGGCATGGCATCATTATGTTACTCCATCTTGGAGCTTCCTGCAACCCTTTTAGTGGCTACCACAACCATAGGGTTTGATCCTTTTCCGCTTACCGATGATTTCTCGAGGGATTCACTCGTCACGATCCCTTTGGACCTTGCAGTGATTTCATGAAATCCATATGGTGAATTAATTGAGGAAATAAAAGGCATAACCCTCACCAAGGAGAAAATTTAATCTTCCATCTAAATAATAACTAGAATCTCAAAACAATGGGCTAGACATACATTTGTTAAATCAATTTGGCTCTCATACCACTTATCCAGATCATATGGGCTATGATCTAGGAATAATAAATAATGAGAGAGAGAGTAGGAGAGAAAGAATATAAATATGCGATGCAACTATTCATAGAAAAAACTTGAACACAAAATACACACACTCAATCCCTAACAATATATGAAAAAATACAACTCTCTATTATATGCATAAAGCATATAATACAACTCTCATTTTACCCAGGTTTTTTATTTTTAGTATTCTCGTTGGCTCCTTGAGTTACAATAACACGGGTGGATACCATGGATGGATAGCATGGGTGGATTCCACTTTCTATTCAAATCATGGGTATGAGATGACCAGATGTAGATTTGTGGTTTTTCAAAGTTAGTAATTGAAGACTAATTACAGTTGAAATGGAAACATCCAATGAAACTCACACCTAGGACAATAGAAGAGGGGCCCTTCATCATGTAAGCTCTAGACTAGATGAATTTCCTTATATATTTTTGAATTCGTAGAAGGATTTAATTGAGAAAAATGGAGCATGTTTAGTATAATATCATCCTCAAAGGTAGAACAATGAAACTTATTAGCCACAAAATCCAACATCAAATATAGTTAGGGGAGTGGAACAAATAAGAGGAAGTCTTATGGCAGCAATAATTAAAATTTTGGTGGGTAGACAAAAGAGAGAAGAACACACAATTCTTCAAGTTATCCATGGTTTAGGATCAACATGATAACTTATTTTCAACCCTAAAAGATAGTTAGGGCTTGAAGCTATAATGAGATGTTAACATTGAAAAGGAATTGAGAAATTACTAATAATATTTGCTCACTTAACCTAAGAAGTTTTTAGAGGAGTTTATTGAAAGAATTGCATAGAACATTCCAACTTTGATTACCTAGAAGCACAATGAAACCTTGCTCTTCAACATCATAGTTGACTATGTAGAATGAGTAGTCATTGAAATGTCGAATGGAAAACCCCTAGACTAGACAGGTTTCTGCATAACCTCCTTAGTACTCATAACCTTAATGCCACCTACTTCACACTCATTTCTAAGGAAGACATGATAGAGAATCCTAAAGCTCATATTCTAGGAGAATTCTAGTTATGGTGAAGGTTCAAAACTCATTGATAACATCATTTTGGCCCATGAATTGATTCAATCTTTAAATATTTCAAAATTTGGGTATGGTCATCATACTTGCGATGCCCAATGATTTTGGTCGACTTACTTAGCAATAAATATATCACATCATTTTCCCCTTTGGGTTTTCAGACAAATGTATAAATTGGATTATCTCTTTTATTTCCAATGGCTTCTTCTTGATCCTCATAAATGGGTCACCCTCCTCAGCATCCATTCCACCTTGTGGAGTCATACAAGGGGGCCCATTATCCCGCTTCTTTTTCCTAATCGAAGAAGTATTGAGTTGAAGTATTAATGCTATGGCACCCGAAAAAAACCTCGGGGTATGAAACTTCATGGGGATGATAGAATTGCATCTGATCAACAATTTGTAGATGAACTCTTCTTGTTGTTGCACCAATTGTAGGAAAATATCTTGCCTTCGAATAGGTACTTGAATACTTTATGGTAGCCTTGGGCACAAGTATAAACCATGGAATGTTGCAAAAAGTCCTCTTCAATTCTCCTATTATTATTCAATTACATATGTCAAAAAATATCGAATATCAATGAATTTCCCTTCAGTCTAAATACATGGTTGCTCTACATGTCAAGAATTCCCTTTGGTATGCCTCATGGGAGTATCTTCACCTTTACTTGGTTTTTTTTACATAATCATTGTTATCATCATAAAATGACTGTAAGATAAATTAGCGATGTTATGGTTGGAATCAAAGTTATGAAGCTAATGAAGTGTTGAGATAATGGGTAATATGTTTTCATTTAAAGCATTGAGAATGTATTAGTTGAAGTAAGCATGCAAAACTATATTAGATAAAGCTTTTGATTATTGCATAACAATATCTACATTTTGATTAACCATACATTCACTCTAACAAATAGCAATACTTTCATAACTAATAGATGATATTTGATTAAAAATAAATAAATAATGTGATATAAATAGTTAATGCAATCACCCTCTTTTATCAAACTATGTAAAACTTTAGGCCAATATGGTAGGGATGTTGTAATGTAATGTTCAAAATTTTGACTAAGCCAATTATATGATTAAAAATAAATAAATAATATGATAGAAATAAGTAATGGAATCACTATCTTTATCAAAATATGTAAAACTTTAGGTGTAATTTATGTGTGTATTTTAATTGTACCGCTCTCTAGCCGAGGATGGTAAGGATGTTGGAATGTAATGTTTAACATTTTGACTAAGTCAATTATATAAAAATAAATAATAAAATAAAAGGATTAATATAATGAAATGTAAAAATGAAACAAAAATGACCCATGGTATTGAAAACCCATTGTATTCATGTGAAATATAGCCTATTTTAAGGGAGAAATTAAAAAAACCTAGATCCATCATAACGTTATCAAATAAAAATGAAAATTATCAATTTATAAGATTTGTAAATTATTTAATTTATGTGAAATTTAATTCCTTTAGATTAAAAAATCAAAATTTTGCGATTATTATATTAAATAACTATATATATAGTCTTCTATTCAATATTAAACCATAAAAATATCTATATTATTTAGGCAAACAATTAATATATTTAATATAAAAGCTAAATAGTAAAGTGTTCCATATTGAGTTGCGTTGCTAATTTTTGAAAACGAATATCTAAAATTGTTAATCTCAAATGTATAATTAAGTTGTTAATATCAAAAAGATAATTAACAAATTTGATTGTTTTAAATATTAAAACAATTGTTAATATATTTTACCATATTTATAATTGGAAAATTTCTATTTCTATTTTGATTAATGACTTTTTACTATATGTAAAAGCTAAAATTTCTAATTTCGAACCTGAAATATACACAATCTAAAATTTCTAATTTGAAACATGAAATACATCATAACGGACTTTAACAAATTTGAAATCAGTGCCACATCATAGGACAACGGCACTCAAAACTTGAAAACGGGCATCAGCCAAGTGAGAAAGTATTTAAAACACAAAGTATTTAAAACACACATTTATTGGAATAAAAGATCGTGGAGGGTATCCGAGGCTATCGATTGCAGTGGATAAAACCGCTATAATACAAGATCGTGGAGGGTATCCGAGGCTATCGATTGCAGTGGATAAAACCGCTATGATGTATTATAGAAAATAGTGAATTGAAAAAGGAATAGCATGTTTTCCATCCGTGGAGAGAGCTAGTAGAAAGGCTTGCTGGTGCACATCTGCGTGGGAGTTGCTGCTTCACCCATGTGAGGGCACTATATAGAATCCTCCCCATCCTCTGAACGCTCAAATGCATGTCGAAGGGATCCAAAAGGTGAGCTTATAATCCCATGGAAATTTCTGATCACAGGGACTGGGAGCACGGTGGTTCATTTCGTCCAGGTGATCGAGCATGGGATGGGAGTTCTGGAGCTATGGGTGCAGAGCCTAACCAGGTGGTCCCCATCATAAATTGCAGTAAGTAATGGATACTCTGCAAAACGAAGCGAATTGACCCTCCAACCCTTCGACCACTAGAAGGTGCATGATAGGGCAATTTGACCCTCCAATATTCTAACCCTCGTGGCTTCCACCGAATGTTAATGGGGCTTGACCGACTCTGCATATGTGCTGGGGTGAAGCACATAGAGAGGAACAATCATTTGAAGAACCAGCGAGAGGACATGGTGGTTCAAGTGGAGAAAAGAAAACCGCGTAATGTAACATGGTCCCCAAGGGTTGTTGAACACGGGTTCCCTGTGTATGGAAGGGCAGTTGAGAAACCGCGTAATGTAACATGTACATTTATTTTTCCAATTCCAGGTGATAGATTCATTGCCAGTTTGTTTTCTTAGTGAAATATAAGCGAATTAGGGTTCTCGTTATCTTGCAAACAATATTATGATGTTGGAGGCATTGTCGCTGCCGCTGGGGCTATGAAATATAAGCGAATTAGGGTTTTCGGTATCTTGCAAACAATATTATGATGTTGGAGGCATTGTCGCTGCCGCTGGGGTTTTTGGGTTTAGTTGATTTGGTGTCAGATACCCTCTGTTCTCACCATAATTATGGAGTCGTCGTCGTCTTTAAGTTTAGCCATCGTATTCGAGTCTCCCGGTTTTCTCAGAATATACGAAAACGGGACAGTTGAACGCTTGATTGACAGGGGAACAGTTCGCCCTTCTTCACAGGACCATAATTTCGACGAGGAGAAGGAAGGAGTGGCATCCAAGGACGTGGTGTTAGATCCTCAAACAGGTGTCTTCGTTCGTCTCTATCTCCCTCGTCTGGATGTCACGGATGCAAAACAAAAGGTCCCGCTGCTTGTGTACGCTCACGGAGGGGGTTTCTGCGTTGAATCGGCTGCATCGCCACTTTATCACAGCTATCTTAATAAAGTGGCTACCGAGGCCACGGTGATTTGTGTGTCGGTGGAGTATAGGAGAGCCCCTGAACATCGCCTCCCTGTTGCTTATGACGATTGTTATGGTGTTCTCGAATGGCTTGAACGCCAAGCAATGGCACTGGAAGGGGTGTCTGTGGATCCGTGGCTAGCTTCCCATGCAGATTTCAGGAAGGTTTTCTTGGCTGGAGACAGTGCCCGGGCCAACATCGTGCACCAGATAGGCATCCGTGCGAGTCAAAGGAAATGGGACGGCCTGTGTTTACAAGGGGCCATTCTGGTCCACCCCTTCTTTGGCGGACAAGAACGAATCGCCTCCGAAGTGGGGAGGAATGCGCAGGTGGAGCATTTATTTAAGCTAGTGGATGGAGACTGGAGCACCGCCGGAGAAAAGAAAAAGAAGCAGCAGAAGAATAGCGTTCAACTTGTCGAACAGCGAATTTCTAAACGTGGGGTGCTGATAGCATTTAAAGACTTCTACATTTGGTACATTCGTTTCTTTTGTTGTTTGAAAGATTGTGAAGGAGCTCGAGTGGAGACGTGGGACTCTCTTGTTAACATGCAACTTTGGAAGATAATTATGGAAGGTATTCCTCATATACTTTATACTTAGAACACTTTATATTTGTCTTTACTTTAGTTGCCCAAGAATTTAGGTTAGCAATTTTTTTTAAGAATTGATGTTGTATTTTGTAAGACAAGAAATATTACAATAAATAAATGAAATAAATAGAGTAAAATTATCAGCTGATTATTTTTTTTATAATTTATCTATTCTGATCTCTTATAATTAATTAATTTGTTTGTTTAATGTAATGTGATTTAATCTAGTTTTTAATATTTATTATTACATATTTAAATGATATTTTGTTTTTTTAGGAGAAACAATATTGTGAAGATATTTCATTGTATTGTTTTGAATATAAAATATAAGTATTTTGGGGCTGTTAAAATTTAAAAGGAGAAAGGTAGAGAGAGAGTGGAGGTATAGGAAGAGAGACACAGGGAGGGAAAGATAGATAGGGGTAGAGAGACAGTGAGAGGGAATGGTAAAGTAGAGAGTGAGGGAAGGAGGGAGTGGGAGAGAGGGGGAGAGATAGAGGGATAGGATAGGGTAGGGGAGAGGGAGGGGGAGAGGGAGGGCGATAGGATAGGGTAGGGGAGAGGGAGGGGGAGAAGGAGGGGGGAGATAGATAGAGAGAGAGGGGG
>APFE031321569.1:10790-27644 GCA_000404065.3 Pinus taeda
CTCTCTCTCTTTCTCTGCTGAACTTTGAAGATAAAAGAAGATTTGATCAAAGGGTTTCCCCACACATTGTGGGGTTTGTCCCTGGCTTGCGCCATATCTTGTGTCCTCTTGCATTGGCTTGTCTTCTGCGTTCTATATTTATGTTCTATCTGCAGTTTATCTTAATGCTGATGTGATTGCTAACTGTGAAAATTTAAATAAATTGCTCTAGCATAGAACATACCTAAAATTAACAGTATTCCAGGAATCCACAGAGACAATAATGTCTTCCAAAGTGCCTTTTGGTCGGATTATCGATCTGTCAGGCAATTCCAACATAATGGTGGTTGGTTTAAATGTTGTAATCCCAAGGATCCCACAAGTTTCTACAATCAAGATATTTATTGCAGCTCGTAAGACCACAAGGGTGTTTGGGAAGTTATGCCCCTAGATTTGAACGATAACTACTGGGTTTCCAGGATCGTTATGCTTAACAGGTACTTGCTTCCCTAGGATAAGGTCAGAGAGTGTTCCTAACACATGGACTGTAAGAGGGTCTTTTGGTTTTATCCTAGGCTTCTTAACACACAGTTCCTTAATATTTTTGGCATAAATTGGAACGTGTCGAATACCCTGGAGAACAAGAATTTTAATATATAAATTTATCAATTCACTTACGAGATCAAAATCAGAATAAACCAGCAGTTTAATTACAGTGAGTCTCTCGAGATATGGTGGAGCAGCATCCGTAGTTGTAGTGAACTCTTGTTGTTTCGCTAATTTATTAGGTGCTTCTGTTTTAGTGATAACTACAGGTGATGGAGAGTGTTTTATTAAAGGTTGCTCTTCAGTAAGGTTTTCATTGTTTACCTACCCCTGTTTCCCTATATCATCTTCTTAGAAGATCGTCTGTCCAGATCTTAACTACAACTCATTATATTCGAAGGAGGTGGAGTCATACTGTGGATTTTCAACAATTTCCAAATACTGGATGGGTCTATTATTAGGATTAGGATTTGGTTGGGCAGGTAGTTGAGAGCGCAATGGAGGTGGAACATTTGGGGTAATTGGAAAGGAGTTTGTAATGGTGCTTGCAACTGAGGTTAATGTCCCAACAGATGGGTTGACTGGTCCCGTAGGCCGTTGCCAATTATGAGACCACATTGGTCCCTGTTTGGAGAAATTTACCTAATGGGACGGGTATAATTTATTTGAAGAATTTTGCCATGGGGGTGTAGAATATTGTTGATTAGGCCATGAGGGCCCAGCAAACTGCCAATGTGCCCATGGTGGTGTAGAGTATGATTGGGATTGCCATGTGGTATTAAAAGGTTGTTTCCACTGTGACCTAGGAATTTTTTGTTGGGTATAATGTCCAGAATAAAACAAAGCAGGATCTTGGATCATACCTGGAGGGCGTGTTTGCCACTATTGTCGTTGCGCCATAAGATATGTCATCTCAGGCTCTTCCTCCACCTCCTTGAACACAACGTTTAGTCCTGGGAGCGAGGGATAGCGTTCTGTGGAGTGATCTTTGGCACATATAGCACATATTTCAGCTGCATCCAACGAGCACTCTTTGCGACTATGCTTCTTTCAACAACGAGGGCGAAAAATGGCTAAGGTGTATTCTGTGTCTGCTTGTTTTTGTTTTACCTGCAAGACATCTAGTATTGTAGTTAACATACTCAAAATATCAGTTTTAAAGTCTTCTAGGAGATTATCAATCTTTGCACGAGTCACCCCTCCTGCAATTCTACTAGTTCGATTGAGGGGGTCCTAAACTCCATATTTGGTTCGTGTACTTCCTCGCAAGCACCTGATACACTAATTTACAATGTCATCATATTCTTCCGTAGAAATATCATCTTTTCCCATTAAATTAAGTGTCTCTATCCATTCATCTTGCATTCCTCTAATCAAAGCAGTTTTTAGGATTTCTCTAGGTAAAGTGGTATAAGGTGATCTTTGCAGGTTGTATTGGAATCTTTCGACATATTCTTCTAAAGTCTCATCTTCTTTGGACATCATTTTAAATTTTCTTCTTTTAGATCCCTAGATCGACGATAGTCCTAGTATTTAGTGAGGAAAGAATTTTTCATCTGATCCCATGAAGTTATGGTGCCTCCCCCTAATCCCATAAACCAACATAGAGCTGCTCCTTTTAAAGTGGAAGGAAACAGTTTCAGTTTTTGAGGATCTGTGGTATAGTTATAACCTCGACATAAGACGTCAAATTCAAACAGAAATGTGTCAGGATCCTTAAAAGCCATTCCATGAAAATTTGGAAGATTTTGTAATGGGATAACTTTCATTGGTGCATTAACCTAAGGATTGACAATAGGGTGTTCTACGGTCGGAGTCTAGGTTCCTAGTGATGTGTTTGCCAATTGCTGAAAAAAAATTCCAGTAATCCTCAGGTATTTCGTGGTCAGAGGATATTATCCGAAGAACAATGTGTTGGCTAAGTTATGGGTTCTGAGCAAGGCTTACAACACTGCTTAGATTAGGAATTTCATATTCTCCCCTTGCAACAGGTGTTTCTGGAATTTCATAAGATTATAGTTGTGGCTAACTTGTTTCACCTCCTCCCTCTCTTAGGTTATAAGAATGCCCCTCTTTTACTGGAAGGATTGGGGTTATTAATAAATGTATTTTGGAAACTTTGCTCAGACCTCACAATCTTATCGTGAATCTCAGCATGAGTTGCAGATGATGATCCTGTTGCTTGAGAGGCAATAGTAGAACCCTTCCCAGATGTTGTTCGAGGACCTATCGACGCTTGAGATTCTGAATGGCAAATGATTTCGTCTATAAAGGTCTTTCTTCCAAGGCTAGAGTGACCTTTAGTTTTAGTGTTTTTTGAAATGGGTTTTGAATCTATAACTTATTGATTTACGATCCTATGCTTTTTCATAGTCATGCACACTAAACAATTCTAAAATTATCAACTAAGGGTAGGCACTGGCACAAGCTTTTTACTTAGTGCATGTGCAAGTTCTTACCTTACGTCTTTAATACCCAACCCTATAGGGATATTGATCTGAAATGATCATACACTTAAAACGAAGTAGAATTGATTATACCATCAATGATTTGAATGTTAACTTAAGGTATGCCTGCAGTGGGAACAGAAGGAAGAAAGAGCGATGTGACGGAATTAAAAACATAAGAATCATGTGAAAAGAAGTATTGAACAGATCAAACACAGCATATACCAGACAGTAAGACTGATTATGAAGTTCGTCCCTAATGGACTACGTCTCCGGGTCCGCTTTCAAGATGGGCGTCCGCTTTATTAGGAATGAACTCAAGAGGTTGATTACATAGCATTTCAATTAGACTGAATTTGCATGCAAGAATATCTAATCACTATCACTGGATAGCCCTCTGAACTAGCTTTCCAACGCCATTTACGATTCTAGATTCTGTATCTGGATGCTCTTGTAATGCTAGAAACAAAACTGCTTATGACCTCCTCCGATTGCACCTGAAACACAAAATGACTTCACCAAAACTTGCACTAACTCCTCACTTCAACTCCCTGGCTTAAATAGCCTTGCAAATACATGGAAACCTCCTTTTGCTTATTCCATGGTGAATGATCTGACTTGGAGTTTGAAACTAGGGTTTGTTTAAGTTTGAAATGACACCTTAGCATACACCTAGGCATTAATTTATTAACTCCCGCAACTAAAACCCATTTAAAAACCTTATAATAAAGTTGAAACCGTTAGTCACTATGCTAACCGGGTGGAGGCTTGACAACGCATGTGAACACCTATAATAAAATTGTTTTGTTGGCAGTTCTGATCTATGGAGACGTGTCACATTCCGACAGTTGCGGACCGTGAGGCTTGCTAACCTCCAGGTGCTAACCTTCCAGGCGCTAACCGTCATGGCTAACCCCCAGGCGCTAACCTCCGGCGCTAACCATCTCATGTGATCGTTCACAACTCCGACGCGGTTTAATACGCGGCTTTTTGTGGAGGGTTTTATAACTTAGGTTATATTTAACATAAACTTTTGCATAAGGTTTGGTCCGAAATGTGTTAGGTTAGGGTTTAGGTTTAGGTTTTAATGCTTAGGATAGTAATGTAGCATTAATCTTAAAGTTTTTCAAGGATCTTTTACAAGGCATAGCAATAGGGATATCATGTGTTTAACATAGGAATATGCTTAGAATTTAAGCATATGTGTATGATAAAGCTTAGGGTTTTCAAAAGGTTTGATTAGGGTTTAGTGCTTAGGTAAAAATGCATTGGTTTAGACTTAGGATTATGAGCGTAGGATTCTTAGGGTAAACAATGATGAATAAAGATAGCTTAGGAGTTAGGGTGTGGGTCTAGGGTTAGGTCTTTTAGGTTTCTTTTAACTTTTCAAGACCCATGTCGGCTCCGCAAAGCGACATCGGTGAAACTAAAGCCTTTACCAGACGATTAACCCTTGTACATCCTTGTGGTCTCCATACGACATTCATCAATATTGCACGACGACGACCATCACATCTTTGCAACTGACACTGGTGGTGACGATGACAAGGCTATGTCGTCAACCAGGTACTTTAACTTTGAATCCTTTTACACAATCAACCATATCGACCATGAACATTACCAAACCATAAACACATTGGTGAATTTGATGATGACATCGATCCTCTGAACCACAAAGCTCTGACTCTGTTGAAGACATCGAATACTGAGCACTGAACAGATTGGCTAGATCCTTCTGGATCAGATACAACTAACACTTATTTGACAACCTCCCTGGAAACGGCGCCAAAATGTTGGGTTACTTAGTAGTTCTTTAAAAAGATCAACAAACATTTAAACATTAAATTGTCAACCCAAAACTCGTCTAGTTATTTCAAGGTTGTCCACAATGTATGTGCAAAGAATAGTGTTTATGTAACATAGTTTGTCTAGTCCTACTGAAAGGTAAATGCATGAAAACACAAGAAACAACCAGGATTTCCTACAAGAACAACTTTACTCACAACTTCATGAATTAAAACAATCAAAAGCTTATTCAAGATAATCAAAACATTAAACCTTCTAAAACCAACTATGCTAAGTACAAGTTGTTTCCTAGGAGACTACAGTGACAGGAAAGAAATGGCACACTTGACTAGAAAGAAATTTGCTGAAAGAAATACCACACCTTGCTCTTAGCAATTCTTTATCAATCATAAGAAGTGACAGAATGAATAACACTTCAGAAAATCAACTTATCGGAAATTTAATTCTAATTATATTTACTCAAATTGTTGTAGGAATTATTGTTGTAATGAACAATTCAGTAATTAATGATCAATTCTAGAAGGAAATCGAATAATTGCATAACAGGAATGAAAACGTTGAAATGTAAATTCAATAATACAAAGAGGACAGTAGTCACTCCAGGATTGGGCCCACGATCACTGGAATTCAACCACCTTAGAGCGAAATCGGTGCAACAATTAAAGCTAAACCGTGTAAGTCTCCATTATATTAATCAACAACAATATTACAATGTCTATAAAAACTCAGAGCATAAGCATGGGAATAACAGTAAAAGCTTTTTTTTCCCGAGGTTTTATTCCTCGCTTTTATAATTACAACCAACGATCCTGAGAACCTAAAGATTCTCATGATGTCAATTCAAGTTACAAAATATCTTAAGTTCCCTCAGAATAGATGGAAAAAATCGTGTTCACAGCTTGTCTTTCCATGATGATTGTTAATCTTGTTTATCCAGGTCATAGCTAACCCAAGCAGGTTTGTGTAACTCGCTCTTGTCCAGCTATCCAAGGAACAGTGTATGCTTATCGGAACCCCTGTCAGTTATCATTTGAAATTGTAAGTGTAACTCATCTTTTCGTGGTTAAATCAATTCGTTTAGAGACTAAAATGATGAAACACTTTATTAACTACTTTCAAAATTTCACAACACAAATTACCATATTATATACATAAAAGACTTAGAAAACTAATGAAAGGATAAGGAAACAAAGTAAAAAATGTCTCAATTCCGAAGCCCAACAATGCACTGGTCTTTCCTCTAACCCTACAAATTTGAAGATATTCCGACTGTTGAATTGGGAGAAAATCCAAGCCCTAGCTTCAGGACCAAAACTTGCCCTACCATCCCCAAGGCTAACACTTCCCAGAGTCAAACCAACATCTTTGAGTAATTACATTTTCTTTGATCCTCTCTCCACCTTTCCTAGGGTAAGAATACCATTGGTTGCTACATTCCTTCCTCATACCCTAGACTGGGTCCACTTGGCCCCGTGTGATCCCACTCCTTTGAAAGACCATTCTTCAAAGAACCATCCAGGATACCAATTCTAACAAGGATTTTAGGGATTGGGAAACTCTTTCACAAGTCCATCCCATAAACCTAACCCTCAAATTCTCTCTCCCTTTCCCTAGACTACCTATTACCTTGCTTATAAAGCAAGCAATCTTTATCCCTCAATTTATGGGAAAGGGTTATTCGGGTCACTCATATCCATTGACTTATCCTTCATTAGGGACTCCACACATACGAGGTCTCCTCCCATCGGTGAAAGTTCGTAAATATAAGGGAGCCTTAGCTGAAGTGGCAGTGGAATAAGACTCCATTTGTTGCCCTTGGCCTAGCATTTTTCCTTTAGGGATTCCCCTTAGGTCCCCTTCTAGTTTGAGCGGTAATAGGTCCCTAATTAAGAGGAAGCCTGGAAACAAGTTTCTAACTTGGTAGAAACTTGGAAGCAAATTCCTAAGCCAAGAGGGAGCTTAGGTACATTCCTTCCGTAGGAGTGAGTACATTCCTTCATTGGAATAGGTATATCCTCCCTTATTAAGAGGGAGAGATAGAGGATTAGGTAAACATCTGGCATTCGATGCTCTTTGAGGATGAGTTAGGGCATCCAAGGTAAGAGTAGTCGTACAGGACCGATATTCTTTGAGAGCTGGGAATCCAAGATACGAATAGTCTTGGTGGAACATACTCTAAGAGAACCCAGGTGGGGTATGTTCTGAGAGAGATAATGATGAGGGTGTCTATACATCATTAGTCTCGCCAGCATTGTGCTCTGATCTTGTGGAGAGATCAAGTTGTTAGTCAAGGCCTTGCTATGTGACAATGCCAGATGATATGATGCTATACAGATGAGTTATCAATCCAACTCTTCTTATGAGACTTCTTCAAATTGAGAATGTCCAAGTACCTTGGATAGATTATGAATACCTCCCTAGTTAAGAGGGAGTGTTGAAAAATGTATCTAGGTTAGGTCTTTATAATGACATGTGTAATTATGATTTTATGTAATTGACGTAAAGAAGAAAAATACAATTATTTTTGTAATGCTTAAATCATGGCTTCATGATCAAAAAAATTTATTTTTAGTTAAGGCTCCCATTGTGAGCCATTAGGATTAGTCATCATGTCATAAAAGTCAATTGAGTCAAATGTCATATATGAAAGACCCTTATTGGGCATGTTACATATGTAAATGAGTCATTAAAAGACCCTCTAAGACCAAGCTCAAGCACCTCCTTCAAGTCGGCCCAAAGATATCTTTAGAAAGGCATGTCGGCCTTGTCACTAGGAGAAGTCGGCTTATTTGATATGCATATCACTATAAATAGGACAGCTCGGCCTCCACTTGAAGATAAGATTTCGGTCAAGCAATCTAAAGTGAGAAAAGAAGTGCGAGAATCACATTAGAAGAGCCTCTCTTCAATCGAAGATGGAAGGACTAGAAGACGAGTTGTTTTGGGGCTTATATCTATCACACATGCGCAGAGGAGTATCATATGTTGCAGAAAAAGTCAAGTTTATCTCAGTCATCCTAGGAGGTCGAATCAAGGAAGAAGAGAAGTCAAGAATGCAAGCCGAATTGATGTGGAAGAAGTCTCCATCCTAAGTGAAGGGAACAAGGTACAAAGTTGGTGGAAATACTTCCCATGTGCTGCAATTAAGGTTTTGAAGAGACCGAAAATTGCAGGTCTGAAACAAGAGGCCGAAAATCTGAAGTATAGCGGAGGTCCAAAGGAAAGCAAATAGTTTGACTAGTGTTGACTTGATCAAGAAGAAGAAGCTAGAAAGAATGGTTTGTGACTTGGTCTTGGAGAGGTCAAATAGGTCAAGGGTCTTGGTCTTGGTATTCATCAATTGAATTCCTTAGAAGAAGAAGAATCCGTTTGAGTTTTCCTCTCAAGTTGGAGAGGTTTTGGCTCTAGCTAATCGCCTACATTCTGTGTCTCTTGTCTCTTTATTCTTTATGCATTGGTAACTATTTGATGAAGAAGAACACTATAATAATCTAAGTAAAGAGAAGATCATAATCTAAAGAAGTAAAAAAAATCACAAGCAGTGATCATTAGAAGAGAAATCACCTATTTGTTTTGCCCTAGATTTCTCAACACCTAGTATTGATATGCAATTCATGGTAATGCCCTAGTATTGATATGCAATTCTAAAATTTTCAACATTACCATGAAATGACTCAGGATGTTTGAGAGTGGTTCCGACCTCATTGGATTTCATATGGAGAAAGTAAAATTTTAGATCTCCCTCAAAAGCCAGCAAACTTATCAATTTTTTAGGATTTCAGGATTGGGGGGATTGCAATGTTTCCATTGGATTTTGTCATGTACTAGGGTATGGAACTCGTATTTAATCAAGAGCACCAAGCCCCCTATGTACCTTGATGTTGGTGACATTGGTTTTCAAACTCCTCTATCACGACCCTACTAAAAATGTACCTGTCACTCAAACACAATCTTAACTCGACATGCTACATTTTTCTATCTTATGTTAATGCTTAGAGGGTAATATTAATGATAAAGATCCCAAGATAGGCAATGATTTTGATGATATGTAGGTATTTACTATTTTGTTGACATATTTTCAGTTCAGAGATGGATTGCACTCGATGCTATTTTGGTTATGTGCACCCTTACATGCTATATAAATGAGAACTTGTATTTTGTGGACCTAAGGTTGATGAAGATTATGACTACTAGATGAATGATGTTATATGGTTTAATCCATGTTTTTATGTTTTCTATAACTAATTCATCATTATACATGCTTTTGTTGACATATATGCATCAAAATATATAAAAATATATATTATATAAAATTTGCTCCCAAAACCGCTCCCGGCCCGAGAGCTTTTGATAATGTCACTCCCCGCTCTCACTTCTCTCTTCCACTCCCAAGCAGCCATGGTTTTCAACTCAAAGGATTTGATTCCTCTCAGCGCTTGATAAAAGCAGGGTTTAGATGGACCTAGGCTAGTTGACATCAGATGTTTCCAATTCATTTGTATCTCAAGACCCGTAGTAAGCATCTATAAGAAAATTTGTAAAAACACTTACAAATATCTTTATCATATTCATGTGACAGAATCCACTGTGCAAGCACAACTCTTTAGAATATTTGAATTAAAACAAGATTCTTCTGCTGTTGAATAACTTGGATCAGTAAAGGAATCTGGTTCCATACCATCTTTACTGGTTTTCTGACTGTGAACTGATGCTTGCCTACTAAAATCTGTAGATGGATCTAATGAAGACTTGCTTGAATTTAGAGGATGAGAATAAATATGAAGAAAAGCTGGAGAAACTGGGGTCGTTGATCTTTTTCTTAAGCAAATAAGTTTCAACACAATTTCATTCTGCAAATGTTGTTGTCGTGATTGTCTTTCTGAAGATAATACGTCTTTCCAGACCTGCTCAAGCTTATTTCCAATACTGGGTGAACTGCACAGTCCATCTATGGAGCTTGCATCCTCATTCAAGAAGCTCAGCTTATCCACAGCTTCTATAGCATCAGGATTTAGAAACAATCCTTTTATTTTCCTCTTTCCATCCTAATATCTGGACAAGTGCATATTGTCAGGAAATAAAATCATTTGAATCTGAAAAATATTTATTACTTGATGAAAACTCCATTGAGATTTTCTTAGTGAATTGCAACATGGCTGGGATCAGTAAAGGAATCTGGTTCCATTCCATCTTTACTGGTTTTCTGACTGTGAACTGATGCTTGCCTACTAAAATCTGCAGAAGAATCTAACAAAGACTGTTGCTTGAAGTCAGAGGATGAGAACAAAGATGAAGAAATACTGGAGAAACTGATATCACTCATCTTTTTCTTAAGCAAATAATTTTCAACACATTGAATTTCATTCCGCAATTGCTGTTGCCGTGATTCTCTTTCTGAAGATAATAGATCTTTCCAAACCTTGTCAAGATTGTTTCCATTAGTGGGTGAATTGTACAGTTCATCTATAGAGCTTGCATCCTCATTCAAGAAGATCAGCTTCTTCACAGCTTCTATAGCATCAGGAATTAGAAACAATTCTTTATTTTCCTCTTTCCATCCTATTATCTGGACAAGTGCATATTGTCAGTAAATAAAATAATTTGAATCTGAAAACTGTTTATTAGTTGGTCACAATTCCATCAAGATTCTCTAAGTGAATTGCACCATGAAGCTAATGTAGGCCAGTAAGTACTCAGTTTTATATGGCACTAAATATCTAAGATGTCCAAGGAACAACAAGAACCAAAGAGTTTTCCATCGTCAATAGGTTACCTTTGGTGGACCTCTGATACTGTTTGTGCTATATAGTTTGCCATGATCAACCATTTCATAATAACGAGGAAGGGCAGCAGCAAATCTCTTGTGAGATTTCAACTGTTCTTTTATCCTAACAGCTCGTTTTGTAATTATTGCTCTCCTGAAACAGCACAATTTACCTGAGTTTCAGACAGCTAACAACCAAGCACCATTTCGGACATAACATTAACATTCTTACGTTTGTCAAGGAAATGCAAAAGTTAAGTATCTACCTAAATCCACGAACAACAGCAAGATGTGCATCACAGATGACTCCAACAAGCTCTATTCTGTAAGGTTTCCTTAACTTTACATGTGACTGCCCAATTGCTTCAATGCCCGAGGCTTCACTAGACAAGATGACTCCATTGTTTTCTGTAGCATACTTTGTCATTTTAGCGCCCTCCACAGAATCGGTATTCTCAATTGCTTGCCAGTATTTTTCTAGTATAGAACCATCATCTCTTACTTGATACCCTGGACCCATGCGGTATCGTCTACAGTGAACATCTCGGGCCATTGCAATTGTCTGCAGTACAAATGGTTCCCAGGACATAGTTCCATCAAATATTACATCACGACCTTCATTCAAGGCAGTGACCAGAAGAGATGCTGCTGCATCAGTGGACACTTGATGCACCTGTCATGAATGTAGAATTCATCCTCTGATCCAGTATTGCTTCACTAAGTTTTTCCCCAGAAATTTTTGAACATGATAAAAGAGAAGCATGAATCACCTTTAGAAAGAGCAATAAATGCTTACTAGTTCAGAAGTTTCCAACAAATCATCATGCCCACAAGAATTCAAAGCTTGATAGACAACATCTGTCTTCTTGAATGCATCTGCTTCTACTACCACTGCATTTTCTGCTGCACCTGACCAAAATGGGCTGCAGGAAACCAAGAAATAAATTAAAAACCTGAAACCTTGAAATGTGCAATGTCATACTTTGTGAAAATAGCTTTCATGAGAAAAGTGCATTGCAGAGTGTTTAATTGGTGCAATGAAGAGTTAAATTTTAAGCATAGTAAACCCATAATTCCCACCCACAACAAACACCTATATCCCTATTTTTCAGTGCATCACAGAAATTTGGGTCACAAAAGAATTGCACAAGAGAAGAATATTACCTTTTAAGTATATCTTTGACTACAGTACTCTTGCCAACACCCATTCCACCCCCAATGAGAAGCAGCACAGGCATTCTCATCTTGGCATCCACCGGCACCGCTACATTCATCCTAGTAGTAATATTTTGATGATTTGCAATGGCTTTCATTATGTCCAACAGCGTAGAAAACACCATATATATCTTGAGAGTCTTCATAACCAATTTAAAACGTTGTTTTCTGAACAATATCGAACTATTTCAAGAAAGCAACTTTTAGAATACTTGATAACCATAATCCTCAAATAATGATTCTTTGGAAGCACTGCTCAACATTCTTAAACCCTGTTCAATATCAAAGCTCAACAGAAATTATTCATATTTTCATAAAGGAATTTACCCGGCAGCAGAAAGGATGGCAGACCGAAGCTTCTTTGAATTAGAATTACCATGTAGAACCTAGTAAGTTGACACAACCATAACCCTTAAAGATGTGAGCAAATGCATGCATAAATAAAAATGTTTTGGTCTCAGTGTAATATAATATGTATTTTTCCACAAGAAATAAGCACATTTATATATTTTCATGCCAACCTAGAAAAAGCATAGGTACCATCAATTCATGGCTGATTCAACCTAGTTTGCAGTAAGATTACTTTTCAAGAGAGGACATACACTTGGAACAAAACAGGGCATTTAAACATTGTCAAACGAAGCACAATAACCATTCTTTCTTATTGCAAGTATCTTACCTGATCAATAATATATTTAGAATGCTCCCAATGAAATGCAAAGTAACTAAGAATGCAGCTGTCTAGCTCATGTAGGAGTTGAGCACAAAGCGGTTGGATCTCCTCCTTAGTATAGATACTGGAAAGATATGAATAGATGATCTCTTGAGTCTTAGCAGAACTGCTCTCATCTCCCCTCAAATGCTCTTCAGCAATCTCCATAAGGCGAGAATAACCATGTGGTCCAGTAAGACAAAGTTGCCGAACTGTAACATCATATGAGTGTACTATTCTTAGTTTCACCACAAACGTTAAAAAATGTTTCCATCCATAGCTCTTCTCATCTTTAATAGCAAAGTCATAGCTGCAAACTTGCAAAGGAACCTCTACATTGATTTGAATCCATTGAAAGGATTCCAAACGTCTTTTCGGTCAAAGATTAAACAGCATACAATATGGTTAGTCAAGGATTTGAGACATTTATCAACTCGGTGTTTAATTACTATAAAAAATTTGCTAAATATGCTAGTATTGCTTGAGATGAAACCTCTTAAATATTTGAAGTTCAAATCATAACTAGCTATATCTTATTTGGATTTAATTTCATCCCAAAATTATACCATAAAATTCTGAATTTTCCATATTTGTTTATCACATGAAAATGTGGTTGCCATAGAACACCTTTTGCATGAAAGTCAAACTTTCCTCAATTATTTGCAGGAATGAAGTATTTCAAAAAATTGATGGATTGATATTATTAATATAGCTTAACTTATGCTGTAAAAATTTAATTGCACTTGCAAGTTGTATATATTTAAGTAAAGTTAGCCCAATTGGTTAGGTCATCAGTTCAAACAGACTGATTCAAGGCAGAGTTCGCCGTGAGGTTTCCAGTTCTAGTACCGCTGAGGTTCAAGTCCATCTGAATCACTGTGGGCAAACAATTGCTATTGTGGCTGGCAGTTGAGCCACCCAACATCCAAATATTCCAGGGAAAAGTGGGAGATCTGACAAGGTTTTCCTTGCAAAATTATATATATATATATATATATATACCAATACTGCCTATGAACATTCTACATCTTATATGACTTGTTTCATTTATGTGTTGTGTTTAAAAGTTGCAGATTGTACAGTATGTTAGCACGTGCCCTTTGATCTTTCATTACATGGCAAGACATGAAATGATTTAAACTCTGAAACTTCTCTGAAATTCAGTGCACTCGATTTCATTCTAAGCATGATCTGAACCATAGATAAAATGAGAGGAAAACAAGCTACCCAAAAAATAGCTAAGAGAAAATGTCAATGTTATGTGTCTCTTAGGAAGACCTTAGGCCACCATAGTTCTAATAACAACACTTGTGATGAAATCAAAGACATTTATAATTTATTTCATTACCTTTTGACGCATGATTCAAAAGTGACAAAAGATAAATGGAACGGTAGAAAAAGTGCACAATAGAAGCTTTCGGATCAGTGATCATGAGTGAAAACGCTTAGCCTAAATTATTTGAACAAATTCAAGTTTTCCCTCACCTCACAGACAAGATGTGTCCACTGTCTAGTCAACAAACATATTTTGTCTGCTGCGCGCACATGCCAGGTTGGAGTGATTATCCAGCCAAAACAAAACCTTTGGATTTTGGATGAAACATGCCAATGAGAATTGAAAGACATTGGTCTAAACTTTAAAGATCCAAACAAACAAAATAAAGTTACATTGTGCCCCCAACTCATCGTGTCTATACGAGAAAGCACCTATACAACCTTTGCCTTCTGTGGGCAATAGGCACCACTGCCAACCCATTTAGGCAGTTTTAGGCAAGCACAGCAAGCTGTGACAGAGCTAGACAACACAATCAAGCGGCTGTCTTGCTAGGCAGAAGTTAAGTGTGCCTGATTGTTGGACAACAATGGCAGAAGCATTTGGCAGTTGCAAGAATGACAAAAATTTTATTGTGCCATCATGAGGCCTTTATAGAGAGGTTACAGAAGTAGTGGAGAAACTTGGAGGTGGCACAACTTTTGGAAACAGTTGGAGCAAGGCATCATCCACGGCCAGAAAGTGGTCCCAAAGAGAACCGGGTCCACATGGTCTAACCAATCATAGTCAGTTGGGCACTTAGACATTTAGTAGATGACAATGTCTTGGGCATGTTACCTCCAGGGAGGTACCCTATGTTTTTCATGGCAACACCAGTGTAAATCCAATGAGATGAAAATCCCAAAGCCCTATAGCCCATGTGATAATTATGTATATGGTGTCCTAGGCCTCTTATGGTCGACCATGCCCAACCCCTTTAGTTTCCACTCTCAAGTCCTTTTTGTTGAATTTTGTAGCTATGGTCGGTCTTTCTTTTTCTTTTTACAATATAAATTAAATTTGTAAAAGAAAATTTTATTTGAAGCATGTTCTTCATCCTTGCAAGAAAAATAAATATTTATTTGTTTTTATTCAAAAGAAATATTATAAGGCATGTTCTTCATGACCTTATCAAAGCGGAAAATTTTGAATTTTTGAATTATAAATTTTGCTTTCACAAGAGTCCAAGTTGGCCCTCTAAATCATCATGTCAACCTGCCTATGGAGACAACCCATTCACATCATGTGAAGGCTATAAATAGCCCTCTCGACCTCCTCCCAAGACACACTTCCAAGTTCCAATCACACATCTATCTCTTTCAAGCAAAGAAGACAAGGAGTATTTGAAGGCCAAAAATCAGAAGAAAGATCATCTTATAGCCCTCGCTCTAGTGATCAAAGGAGGCTGAGTTCTGGACGGTTTTCTCTGTGGTATATACTTCTGTGATATAGTGCAAACTTCAAAGGTTCTATGGTATAGTGCAAAGGTTCTATGGTATGGTGCGAAGATTCGAGGCACAAATTCTGTGGCATCTGAAGCAAACAAAGTTCCTTATATAAATTAATTACCCCAAAAGACTTGGAATATCAAGATATCCATTAAGGATATAAATATTATATCAAATATGAATAAGAATATGAATGATAATGCTAATGAATGATTTACAATTGATAACGAAAGGCTTGCTTATATACCAAGCAAGTGTCTCTTCATGAAGAGTCATGTCTCATTTAGACATGCCTCTTTAGCCTAATTACTATTTAATTAATAATTACTTATGTTTATTATCATTTATATTATTTTACATTTATTTATATATATTTTATTTGTTACATTGCCTCCTTCCTCAAAAAGCTTTGTCCTCAAAGCTTGTCGAAAAAAAAGGCTTGATCTCTTTTTCGACTTCGAACGTCTTTCTCTCTCAGAATAGTCATCCTCGTCGATACAAGTTGATATGATCTTCTTAGTGACAAACAAAATTGTCGCACTGAGAAGGAATCAGACCATCCAAGATTAATCTTCTGTATGGTATTTTGATCACTGGAATTTTGTAACGACTTGTTAGCATGAGACTGGATTGAGATTACATCACTATTATCCGGAACATCAGTTTGTTGTTTCGGTTCTGACTGGTTCAAATATGTAGCATGGTTGATTCGTCTATTCTCATGATTCGGATGCCGATATGGAGTTTTTAGATTTTCTTCTGGCGAACATGTTGTTGAATTGGTTATGGAACATTCACTTGGGATGTCCATTGTCTGAACTGCAACATCTATGTGTCTCATTTCTTCAACTAACTTGTCTTCTTGAGTTGTCATATTCATTGGATCGGTATTCATTCCCTTATTTTCAACTTGAACTGTTGTGACTAGAGATTTCGATACTTCTTCTTTAGTGATTTGTTCCAACTTATCTTTTAATGCTTTCTTATCCTCCTTAAGTTTCTTAGTTTGATTGAGACTTTGATTATGGTTTCTCAAACGTAAAAGTTCTTTGGTTTTTGATTCACCAACCTTATTTTCAGTGTTTTGAATTTTAAGTTTTTCATCTTTTAGATCTTTGATTTGTTCTAATAAATTTTTATTAAGGTTCTTTAAACGTAAATTTTCCTCTTCTTGTTCTGATAAATGTTGCTTGAGTTCTTTCTTTGAGACTTTAGTCTTCTTCACTTGTGCCAGTGATTTTTCGACGTGGTCCTTGAGACGAGAAATTTCTTCGTCCTTTTCCATTATTTCTTTGTAATGTATATCCACAAGATTTTTATGTTCGCATTCTAACACTTCCTTGCTTTGTTGAATTTTGGCTATTTTGTCATTCTCTTGATCTTTTAGCTGCACTTTTTCAGTACATTGGATAACATCATTTTGTGGAAGTGATGATGGATGTAGAGAAACGAAGAAGGAATCCATTCTCTTTCTCTTCTCAATCTGTCGCTCAATTATTGTAATTAATTGTTCTATATCTCTTGTGATTGATTGTCTTTGTTCCTTACTCATGGATTCCATATTTTTTCTTTTTCTTCTCTTCTTTTATCTTCCTTCTTTTTTTACTCTCTTTTTATAAAAAAAT
>APFE031321569.1:28457-83236 GCA_000404065.3 Pinus taeda
TTATATATACTTTTTTGAGACCCGCTTTTCCTTTTATATAGTTATAGTATCCCTTTTTATAATTATAATAATATTTTTTCTCAGAAAATTTGGATGAGACGTGACTCTTAGTACGGTCACAATCTTTAGATTTGAATGATTAAAATTATTTAGATCACACCTTTTTTCTCCAATGTTATCAAAATATCTTTTACTTTTAAAATACCATGGGCAATTGCCATGGGTTGTTTCTAAAACCTCAGTGAATGTTCACCACGTCAAATGTAAAACTTACCACTGGTTTCTAAAACCACGGGCAATTACCATTGGTTTCTAAAATACCATCGGTTGTTTCTAAAACCTCAGTTAAAATGTTCTCCACGTAGAAAGTAAAACGTATTCCTTTTGTTTTTTGTTTTTTTTTTTTAACTTTTTAAAATACCATGGGCAATTACCATGAGTTGTTTTAGTTGGTATGAGATTTTGTATCCGTTTTGTTTTTTCTTTTACCTTTTTTTTCTTATTCTTTTTTTAATGTATTTACTTATATTTTTTTTTGGTTATTTTTTTTTATGGCCAAAGGCCTAGAAAAACGGAGAAAATGAGAAACTCCCAAATATTTGAGCAAAATGCTTCAATTATACGGCAACAAGGTTGACGAATTTCGATAGCCAAGGACCTGGATCAGAGAAAGAGCTCTGTGCACCGGTTAAGCAACCTAGAGGACCGAATTGCTCTAATACCAAATGAAGCGAACAAAGTTCCTTCTATAAATTAATTACCCCAAAAGACTTGGAATATCAAGATATCCATTAAGGATATAAATATTATATTAAATATGAATAAGAATATGAATGATAATGATAATGAATGATTTACAATTGATAATGAAGGACTTGCCTATATACCAAGCAAGTGTCTCTTCATGAAGAGTCATGTCTCATTTAGACATGCCTCTTTAGCCTAATTACTATTTAATTAATAATTATTTATGCTTATTATCATTTATATTATTATATTTTATTTGTTACAGCATCATCTTAATCTGAGGCTGTGACAGGACGAATTTTAGCCCTCTCGAGACCTTGCTTCTGTGGTATATCTCTGCAGCACAGTGCAAATTGTGAGGCAAAGTTGCAGGATGTTTTTCAGCTCTCTTGGAGATCTTGTTGCAAAACTTTTGTGGACAGAATTGTGGACATTTGTCTTGGATCTTGTGGAGAGTTGACTTGGCTCTTAGTGGATGGTCATCTTGCTGGTTAGTTGACTTTGATGTATCTATTGTTACATTGATTCTCTAAGGAAAAGTTTCGTTGGCTTTTTCACACATTGTGGTTTTTCCTAGTGTAAAATCTTCTTGTCTCTTTGTGCATTGTGATCTCTATCGCTCTAGTATTTCTATGGTTGAATTTATAAATGCATAATTGCTTAATGATATCTTGAAAGAGTAAATAATCATCTACATCATTACAAGTAATTATCAAGTTTCAGAAAAGTATTTGTGTCTATTGTGCTGGCAAAAATCAACATGGTATTAGAGCTTTGGTGAAGGAAAACAGCACAGAGATCACTCTCGAAAAAGATCCACCTTGAGATCACTTTGAAGAAACCCTAGATCTACAATCCAGTTGCATCCATGGCTTCTACTATGAAATCAAATACCAAGCTATAGGGAGCGACTAACTTTAGGGCTTGCAAGACAAGAATCAATCTAATTCTCACAAGGGAAGATCTTTTGGAAATTGTGCAAGGTAAGGTGATTGAACCTACAAATGAAGCGGGAAAGTACAAGAAGGATGAAATCACTACCATGAGCATTATTGTGGACTCCAAGGATATCTAATTCCATACATCTCAAAGCTTAACACTTCAAAGAAGATGTATAATGCCCTAAATGATTTGTATATTGTCAACAATATGGCCAAGTCATGAGTTTGAGAAATGAGCTTCGTGATATAAGAATGACAAAGAACAATGTAGTGGCTTCATACTTTGTGAGGATTTCTCAACTGAGAGATTAACTCCAAGACATTGATGAAATTGTCTCTGACAAAGAACTTGTGACTTCAGCACTTTATGGACTACCACATTCATGGGATTCATTTGCAGCAGGTATCAGCAGTCGAAAGGAAGCTCCAAGTTTGGAAGAACTATGAGCATCTTGTTCTCAGGAAGAGTCAAGACTTTTGTCTAGAGAAAGAAAGCCAAAGGAAGAAGAAGATTCTCAAGCCTATGCAGCTCGTTCCAAGAAAGTTGGAGGAAGAAAGAAGTCTGGTTTTCAAAAGAAGAAAAGGGATTTTGAAAGAAGACCTAATCCTCAATGGAAGAAAGATATGTCACAAATTCAATGTTTCCATTGCAACAAATTTGGTCACTTCAAAGCCCAATGTCCTAAAAGATTCAATGATAGGAAGAAAAGAGGGAATTAGCATGCTACCATGGCATAGTTTGAGGAACATTCCAAGAGACCCAAAGTTGAAGGAGATAAAGACCACTTCTATTATTCCGCACTTGTAGGATCTCTTGTAGATGTCAACAACATATGGCTGATCGACAATGGAGCTTCAAGACATATGACAGGGGAGTGTGATCATCTCACAAGTTTGATGGAAAGAAGATTGGCACAAAGAGTGAAACTTGGGGACAACAACAACTATGCAGTTAAAGGAATTGGGACAACATCCATTGAGCTAGAAATAGGTGAAAGCATTCACTTGAGCAACATACTCTCTGGGTTTGAAAAAGAATTTGGTTTCAATTTCATGTTTAAAAGATTGAGGAGATACAGTAGCCTTCATTGATGGGAAAGTCCTTGTGTGGGACAAGGGCTCTAGCATAAGCTCTACTAGGGTTATTGGTATTTGTGAAGGAAGGTTGAATAAACTCCTTGGGCAACCTTCTCAAGCTTTAGTGCATAATGATGTTAATCCTAGTGAGCTATGGCATAGGAGATATGCACACCTTCATTATAGAGCCTTGCCAGCTTTGAAGCAGATTGTTTCAGGTGTACCAAATTTGCCAAAAGGATCAAAAGGTGTGTGTAAGTGATGTGCTCATGGAAAGAATGTTAAGAAACCCTTTCCAAGCAGTGAACATAGGTCCAACGAGATTTTGGATCTAGTCCACTCTCATGTGTGTGGACCTATACCAATGAAATCCCTTGGAGGCGCTCTATACATTGTATCCTTTATTAATGACTTCTCTCGCAAGACTTGGATCTATCTCATGAAGTCAAAAGATGAAGTCTTCGGTATGTTCCAAGAATTCAAAGTTGAAGTAGAGAACCAGACAAGGAAGAAAATCAAGATCTTGAGAGCAGATAATGCAAAAGAGTACACCTCCAAGGAACTCATTGCCTTTTGTAAGGAAGCTGGGATTAGGAGGGAGTTGATAGTTCCCTATAATCCTCAACAGAATGGAGTAGCTGAAACAAAGAACAGATCTATTGAAGAATCTATGAAGGCGATGATACATGATCAAGATCTACCAATTTTCTCGTGGGGAGAAGCAACCACCACAATTGTTTATATTTTGAATAGAAGTCCTCATCAAATTTTGGAAGACAAAACCCCTGAAGAAGTGTTCATCGGTCAGAAACCACAAGTTGATCATATGAGAATCTTTGGTTGTCCAATGTTCATACATATACCCAAGGATAAAAGAAATAAATTAGAGCCTTCCAAAAAGAAGGAGATATTTGTTGGGTATAGTGAATCATCAAAAGCCAACAAAATCTATATTCCAAGGCAGTGGCGAGTTGAAGTAAGTAGGGATGTGACTTTTGATGAAGATGTTGCTTATTGGAAATCCATAGAAGAGCACTCGGACACTGAAGATGAATAAAAGAAGCATGTGGCTCCCAAAGAAGAGGTTGGAGGCAGTGTTCCACGGGGATGCATCCCCCAGGGTGAGGTGCACGCACCCCATGCTTCCCACACACTCAAGACGGGGGAGGTTCCTGGGGAAACGTTTCTCCACGTCCCCCTTTTGGGGAGATGGAGACGCAGGGGGAAACATTTCCCAAATGTGGGAGACGCGTCTCCCCAAAATGGGTGCTTCTGGACGCACTCCCTCAAAAGGGGGACGCCCAAAAGCACCCATTTTGAGGGGGGACGCCCAGTAGCACCCCTTTTGAGTTTTGAGAACATTTGTATGGGAAAGCCTAATATTCAAGCCTATGGCCCTATTATTGCTATATAATTCATGGTAATGTTAAATCCTTAAATTAAAAGTGACATTCTCCTTTATCTTTCATTTTCATCCTTTTACTTAAATTTTTAACATTACCATGAAATAACTCGAGATGTTTGAGAGTGGTTCCGACCTCACTGGATTTCATATGGAGGAAGTAGAATTTTAGATTGCACTCAAAATCCAGCAAACTTAATAGTTTTTCAGGATTTCAGAATTGGGGGGGATTGTAACGTTCCATTGGATTTTGTTATGCACGAGGCTATGGAACTAATATTTCATCAAGAGCACCAAGCCCTCTATGCAACTTTATGCTAGTGGCATTGGTTATCAAACAACTCTATCATGACCTTACTAAAAATGTACCCATCACTCAAACGAAATCTTACTTAACATGCTATGTTTTTTCTATCTTATTTTAGTGCTTAGAGGGTTATATTGATTACGAAGATCCCAATAGATGTAATGATTTTCATGATATGTAGGTATTTGTTGTAGCATGATTTTTTTTAGATCCTAGAGGCCATCTAGAGCCTATTTGTTGATGTATTTTCAGTTCAAATATGGATTGCACTCGGTGCCATTTTGGTTATGTACACCCTTACATGCTATATAAATGATAACTTTTGCTTATTTGTATATAAATGGTTTGAATTCATATGGATGCACATGAATATATATGTTTTGCTTTAAAATTTGAATATTTAGGTGTTTTTGGTCAACTAGCTTTTGTTCAGAGGGTATTTCGGTTCGATTATTGATTCAGTTCTGATAACATTGGTATCTACTATAGTCTATTTTGCTTAGTACTAATTAAATTCTAGAATAATAAATGATTTATTTAAATTTTAAATCAATTTACATTCTAGAATGATGAGTGATAAATTTAATTTTTAAATCAATGTGGATTATAAAATGATGAACATGGATTAATGTATTTAATTATTTAATTCAATTATGTATGCATCAATCTATTTATGCTTTCTTTCATTATTGAATATATATATAGTAAAAAATTATAAACCCCTAAAATTTGAAGGTACTCCCACATGTCCCCCTTGTGCGTCTCCCTGCACCCGCGTCCCCCCATCCCCGAGTCTTGGTGGAACATTGGTTATTGTTAAAATTGGCAACTAGGACCAAGCTCCACATGGGTCATATTATTTGTGGCAGCTGATATTTTTCTTGGATCTCTCTCATCGAGAGGTGTAGGATTGATCTAAAGATCATCCGATTCCGATAAGTATTCATGGAGTTATGAATTTATTTGTGTTATAAGACAATTCGTCAAGGTCAGTCAACAACCAAATAACCCTCACATGTACTCAACGTTTTAGTATAAAAGGAGATGACTTGAGAGTCATTTCACACACAATTCACTCTTGATTTCTCTCCACTCGTTTTGGGTTTTAGTGGAAGAGAAATCTAGGAGGATGAAGCCCTAAGAGCAGTCAAAAGGAGAAGGCCCTACGCTGCCCTAATGGAGATCAGATCACAACCATGGAAGGGACCCCTACGCTGCCCTAATGGAGATCAAATCACAGCCATGGAAGGGACCTCTACGTTGCGCTAATGGAAGTCTAATCACAGCTATGGTAAATATGCTAACCTAGAGGAGACCTTACCTTTAACGCAATCATTCTAACACATCGATGGAGGAGACCTCAACAAGATATACGTTGCCTTATACGCAGGGCTATGATGCCCTAGCCGTAGGCTATGATTCCCTAGACGTAAGCCTACGATGCCCTAGACACAAGCCAGTTCTTGCTGAAGAAGGACTGAGAATTCTGCTATAGGGAGCCGAGTTCTAGGACCAAGAGGGCTAGCTACTAGGTCGAGTAAAGAAGGAACAAACGCTAGTTGTTTGGGCACATTTGGAGGAGGCCGAAATCTACAACAAAGTGTTACTAGGCCACAAGCCATAACAAACAGTTGGAGGTAGTCTAGGGTTGTGATGAGGTGGACAAAACCTTTAAAACAACAGTGGAAAACACATGGAGACGAGCATGATGCAGCAATGTCACTAGGCACAGCAATGCCACATAGGAGCAGCAGACACATGGGACAACATAGTGAGCAAGGCTATGATGCTTGTTGGGTTGTTGTAGGTTACAATGGGACAACAACAACTTGCAGCAAACACGACAGCAATAGCATGGTGCTACAATTGGGACAGCAGCATGTTGGGACAGCAACAATGATGGGACAACACAATGACATGCTAACAAATAGGGCAGTAATGACATTGTGCAGCAGTGGCACAATGGGACAGCAACAACAACAAGGTGCAGCAAGTACATGGTGGCAAGCATGGTGCTGCAAACACATTGGGACAGCGAGAACATGGTGCTTGATGGAGCATGGTACATGGGACAGCAAGCAATCATTGTGCAACAATGAGATGCAGCATGATGGGTATGGTGAGGTACAGGATGAGGCAGCACTGGTGGGTGCAGCAAGATGATAAGGTACAGCAAGATGTTGCAGTAAAGGAAGGTGCAGCATAAGGCGCAGCAGTATGATAATGAGGTCCAGCATAGTGATGATGGGTGCAGCATGGTGCAGCACAGTGAAGTGCAGCATGATGATGAGGTCCAGCACTATGATAGGTGATAAGGTCACCTGAGAGAATCAATTGAAGCAGCATGTCTTCAACTGAGTTTAGCTACATCATGTGTCATCTTCTTAGAGATCATCTATGCTCTTATTTAGATAAGTGAAAGCGTTTGACTTTTGTTGTAAATGTACTATCTCTCTCTCTCTTTGCTAAACTATTGAAGAACATATAAGAAGAATTGATCAAGGGTTTCCCCACATTGGTGTTTGTCCCTGGTTAGCGCCACATCTTGTGTCCTCTTGTCTTGGCTTGTCTTCTGCGATCTATGTTTATGTTCTATCTGCAATTTACTGTAATTCTGATGTGATTGCTAATCTGGGAAAGATATTGAGCTAACTATGAAAATTGAAATAAATTGCTCTAAGCATAGAACATACCTAAAATTAACATTGTATCAAAGTTGAGGTGAAGACAAAGCCTAAGCAAGAGCGAAAGAGAAATCACCAAAGACAGTTGGAAAAGGACAAAAGGATCAATGGATTCCTCATCCCTCTTCAAATTCACCAAGGGTGAAGTGGAAGCAAAGAATATTATCAGAATGGCACAGCGAAAGCTTCTGATGGCCTACCTAAAGATCACTTCAATGGAAGTTTGGATCTAAGGGTGGAAGGAAAGGCAAATGCCTTGTTTGCAATAAGTTTGGCCATTATGCGAAGGAGTGTCTGAATGGTAAGGACACATCACTTGATAACAATCATTCCCGGGACATCTTCAATGATCGAAGGAATGACAGGTAATGCAAGTCATCAAGGAAATAGGCGACTCTTCAAGAAAGCAAGGAACCCCGGGTATGAAGAATCAAAAGTTGTTTCTGATAAGATAAAGAAGCGTTATCTTGTATTGGCCCTCTCCTTCAGACTCTTTGGAAATCTGGCTTATTGATTGTAGTGCTTCAAAGCATTTCATCGGATAAAGGGTGCTCTCTCTAATTTGGTAGAGATGAAAACACTCGTGGGATTATACTTGGAGTCAATGCCACCTATCCCGGAAAGGGTGTAGGGAATGTTACCCCTCAATTGAACGAGGGTAACTCGATTCATTTACAAAATCTCTTTTATGTACCTGATCGCAATAAGAACCTGGTGTCCATTTAGGTAATGGAAGTCAAAGGTTTCAGGGTGGCATTCATCGATGGAAAGGTACGTGTTTGAAAATGAAATTTTCAAAGATGCTTTTACTCATGGGTTCAAGGCTAGCAATTTGTATCAAATTACACGATGGTCCACTCGGGACCATGTCAGTTGTCACATCTCATTTATAGCACCGGAGGTCTACTTATTATGGGGCCCTACCCGATGTGAGTTAGATGGTAACAGGGATGCCTGAATTCAAAAAGAGCATGAAGGTACATGTCTGAGATGTACCGAAGGAAAATCTTGCAAGGGGACCATTCCCCTCATGTAGCAAGTCCACAGGTTTGGAACAACCCAAGGGCTTTGAAATTCATGATCGAGAATCTCATGTATGTAGGTGGAAGAAAGCCCTCTATGGCTTGAGGAAAAACGCCCCGGGCTTAATATGAGAGGATTGATAGCTGTCTGATGAAGTTGAGATTCACTAGGAGTGAAGTTGATCCAAACCATTGCTTGAAGGTTGTGGAAGATACATACTGGCACCTTCTAAGGATGACCTCATTCTGACAGGTGCAGACCCTCTCATTTGCAGAAGTAAGAGGGAGTTGGATTCCAGATTTGGAATGGTAAACTGCAAGCCCGTGACTACCTCGATGGAGCTTAACTTTCAGAAGTTATGTGGTAGTGATGCCAGACTAGATTTGGGAAATGCCTCTGAGTTTCATAAACTCATTCGCATGGATGTTCTTCGTGAACTTCCGTCCGGATATATGTTTTGTTGTTAGCATGTTGGGCTCATATGTGGTTGAGCATCACTAGATTGGTGCCAAGAATCTTCTAAGATTTCTTCGAGGCACAATCTCTCATGGATTGAGATACACTGCCGAAAATATGAAGTTGGATGATTATTCGAATGTTGATTAGGCAGGCAGTGTGGAGGATCGCAAGAGCACTTATGGGTGTTGGTTCTCTTTGGGTTATGCTCGATATCCTGGATGAGAAGGAAGCAGAAGTCGGTTGCTATAAGAACTGTTGAGACCGAATACATGACTACGAGTATGATCTCGTGTGAAGCTGCCTAGTTGCGGAAGCTCTTCAATAAGTTGTTTGACACATGATGGATACCACCGTGATCTTCTGTGTCAACCATAGGGTGATTCGATTATTGAGGAATCATGTATTCTATGATTGCTCCAGCATATAGACATCAGATACTACCTTATCTGGGATATGGTACATCGATGAGCAAGAAGGCTCCATCGCATTGAGACTGATGTACAGGTCACAGACATTCTGTCAAAGCCCCAAGGAAAGGTCAAATTTGTGACTTTCCCAAACGACTTGGAATCATTGAGAGACCCTCTTATGAGGGTCCTGCATGATGTATCCATTAAGCTCTGGGGGGTCTGGAGGGCTCAGGGTACTTCTTGGAGCAACAAGCAACCATAAGGCGACTCACCCTCCCCTAATGGTGCGCTGTGTACAGGGTGAATGGTTCAACCTTCCCCTGTGACACCCTGTGGCGACTTATGGACAGGATGAGTGGTTCTCCTGCCGAGGCATCCTACCCATGCAGTCTGGGACTCATGGGAAGTACCTCTCACTGACCAATGAGTATGGAAATGGGGTTAGGGACCATAGTAGTACTATCAATGGACGCATCGTTGTATCTACTGTACTCCCTATGCTGGGATGACCTCCATTGATCTAGGATCAATGAAACTGGTCTGGGATCAGTATGAGTAGTTTGAGACACTTTCTTTTGATATTGATCTGCGATCAATTGGAACTAACTTCAGGTCAGTAAGAGTGATATGACTCACTCTCTTGGAATTGATCTGGGATCAGTAAGAGTGATATGACACACTCTCTTCATATGGAACTGACTTCGAGTCAGTAGAGAATGGTATGAGACATTCTCGATCAATTCTTCTTCTTCATGGTTCAGTAAGAGCAGTGCAGGGCACTGATGGCAGAGATAGTACAGTCTGGTAGATAGATCAGCGGATGGAGTTCTCCCTAGTTGAGAGGGAGTGTTAGAATTGAAAACTAGGGCCAAACTCCATGTGGGTCATCTTATTTGTGGCAGTTGATATTTTTCTTGGATCCCTCTCATCGAGAGGTGTTGGATTGATCTAAACATCATCTGATTCCGATAAGTATTCATGGAGTTATGAATTTATTTGTGTTATAAGACAATTCGTCAAGGTTGGCCAGCAACCAAATAACCCCCACATGTGCTCAACGTTTTAGTATAAAAGGAGATTACTTGAGAGTCATTTCACACACACTGCACTCTTGATTTCTCTCCACTTGTTTTTGGTTTTAGTGGAAGAGAAATCTAGGAGGATGAAGCCCTAGGAGCAGTCAAAAGGAGAAGGCCCTACACTGCCCTAATAGAGATCAGATCACAGCCATGGAAGGGACCCCCACGCTGCCCTAATGGAGATCAGATCACAGCCATGGAAGGGACCTCTACGCTGCCCTAATGGAGATCAGATCACAGCCATGGAAGGGACCTCTACGCTGCCCTAATGGAAGTCTAATCACAACTATGGTAGATACGCTAACCTAGAGGATACCTGACCTTTAATGCAGTCATTCTAACGCAGCTATGGAGGAGACCTCAACAAGATATATGTTGCCTTATACGTAGGGCTATGATGCCCTAGCCGCAGGCTATGATGCCCTAGTCGCAGGCCTACAATGCCCTAGACGCAGGCCAGTTCTTGCTGGAAGAAGGACAGAGAATTCTGCTATAGGAGGTCGAGTTCTAGGGCCAAGAGGGCTAGCTACTAGGCCAAGTAAAGAAGGAACAAACTCTGGTTGTTTGGGCACATTTGGAGGAGACCGAAATCTACAGCAAACTGTTTCTAGGACGCAGGTCATAGCAAACAGTTGGAGGTAGTCTAGGGCTGCGTTGAGGTGGACAGAACCTTTAGGACAGCAGTGGCAAACACATGGGGGCAAGCATAAAGCAGCAATGTCACTAGGCACACCAATGCCACATAGGAGCAACAGACACATGGGACAGTATAGTAAGCAAGGCTATGATGCTTGTTGGGTTGTTGTAGGTTATAATGGGACAGCAACAGCAACTTGCAGCAAACACATGACAGCAATAGCATGGTGCTACAATTGGGACAACAGCATGGTATAGCAATGTTCAATGGGACAGCAGCATGTTGGGACAGCGACAATGATGGGACAGCACAATGTCATGCTAACAAATAGGACAAGAATGACATTGTGCAGCAATGGCACAATGGGACAACAGCAACAACAAGGCGCAGCAAGTACATGGTGGCAAGCATGGCGCTGCAAACACATTGGGACAGCTAGGACATGGTGCTTGGTGGAGCATGGTACATGGGACAGCAAGCAATCATTGTGCAACAATAAGATGCAGCATGAAGGGTACGGTGAGGTACAGGATGAGGCAACACTGGTGGGTGCAGCAAGATGATAAGGTATAGCGAGATGTTGCAGTACAGGAAGGTGCAACATAAGGTGCAGCAGTATGATAAGGTCCAGCATAGTGATGATGGGCGCAGCATGGTGCAGCACATTGAAGTGCAGCATGATGACGACGTGCAGCACTATGATAAGTGATGAAGTCACCAGAGAGAATCAGTTGAAGTAGCATGTCTTCAACTAAGTTCAGCTACATCATGTATCATCTTCTTAGAGATGATCTATGCTCTTATTTAGATAAGTGAAAGTGTTTGACTTCTATTGTAAATGTACTATCTCTCTCTCTCTCTGCTAAACTATTGAAGAACATATAAGAAGAATTGATCAAGGGTTTCCCCACATTGGGGTTTGTCCCTGGCTAGTGCCACATCTTGTGTCCTCTTGTCTTGGCTTGTCTTCTACAATCTATGTTTATGTTCTATCTGCAATCTACTGTAACGCTGATGTGATTGCTAATTTGGAAAAGCTATTGAGCTAACTATGAAAATTGAAATAAATTGCTCTAAGCATAGAACATACCTAAAATTAAGAGTTATTGGTCCTCTCCTGAGGATCATGAAGAAATGTCAGACAAACCTTGTGAACCATTGGATTTTGTGGTTGTTCCAGAAAATAGAAAAAGACCAACTTGGCTCAAATCTACTTTGCAGGATGTAGAAGGACATGCGGCTCCACAAGGCACCTTTAGGGAATCTAAGAGGCATAAGATGTATTCTAGTTATGCATCCTTAATGACTAAATCGATTGATTGCAAACCTTCCAACTTTGAAGAAGCGGCCACCCAACAAGTGTGGAAGGATGCAATGATGGAATAATACTAATCTATTATGAAGAACGATGTCTGGGAAATTGTTCCAAGGCCTCAAGGAAAGTTTGTGGTGACCTCAAAATGGCAATATAAGATCAAGCATGTAGCTGATGGGAGCATTGACAAATACAAGGCAAGATTTGTGGTTAGAGGGTTCTCCCAGAAAGGGAAAGAAGATTATGGTGAAGTCTTTGCACCAGTTGCCAAGTACACCACGATTAGATCTCTTATTTCTCTTGCTTCATTTATGGGATGGAAGTTAAATCAAATGGATCTGAAGACCACTTTCCTCATTGGTGTGATTGAAGAAGAGCTGTACCTATAGCAACCTCAAGGTTTTGAGGTTCATGATAGAGAATCTCACATGTGCAGATTGAAGAAGGCCTTGTATGGACTCAAGCATGCGCTGAGAGCTTGGTATTCTAGAATTGATGGATATCTAACGAGACTTGGTTTCTCTAATAATGTTTTTGATCCAAATCTTTATATCAAGGATGTGAAGGGCGAGCCGATGATGTTGCTACTATATGTTGATGATTTTTTCTTGACAAGTGTAGAGCATCTTATTATTCAGTGTAAGAGTGAGTTGGCCTCTGAGTTTGACATGAAGGATCTTAGCTTGATGCAATACTATTTGGGACTGAAAGTCTAATAGAAACCTGATGAAATCCTTCTTGGGCAAGGAAAATATGTCATCAAGATCCTTCAAAAATTTGCCATGATGGAATACAAGTCTAGGGATACTCCTATGGTAACGGATCTAAGAAAGCTAAGGGATTCTGAGTCTGATCTGGGGAATCCATCCATGTATCGAAAGTGATTGGATCGTTGATGTATTTGGTGAATACTAGGCCAGACATTTGCTTTGCAGTGAACACCTTGAGTCAGTTCCAAATGGAACCGAGACATGAGCATTGGATTGCAGCAAAGCATATATTGAGGTACTTGCAAGGTACTGTTGACTACTATTTGAGATATGCTTCGAGTGGTGAGATACAGCGGCAAGGATATACAGATTATCACTGGGCAGGGAGTGTGGATGACAGGGAGAGTACATATGGTGCATGTTTTAGTTTGGGCTCTGCTATGATATCCTAGATGAGCAGGAAGTAGACATTTTTCACACTCAGCATTGCGGAATAAGAGTATATTGCAGCTTGTTTGGCATGTTGTGAGGGAGTATGACTTTGTAAGCTACTCTCTCAATTGTTCGACCAAACGTTGAAACCCACTGTGTTGTTATATGACAATCAAAGATGCGTGAAGCTGACAAAAAATCTAGTGTTTCATGATAAGTCAAAGCATATTGATATTAAGTACCACTTCATTCATGATATGGTGGAAAAGGGAGCAGTGAGGCTCCGATATATCTCCACTGATGAATAGATAGCTAACATTCTCACAAAGTCTCTGTCTCGAATGAAGTTTCTATACTTCAAAGACAAGCTTGGACTTGTGGAGAACCCCTCTATTAGTGAGAGGGAGCATTGGTATGACATCAACAGGGTCAGTGGCTCGGACTGTTGGTGACAACAGGAGCATGGCCCAGACTGTTTGATGGGTGGACAACAAGCGCATGGCTCGGAATTTGGATCATTATATTGTTTGTCATCCATCTCGATGCATTTAGAGTGGAAAAAGTGGAGGGATCAGCTCATGAAATCGTTTTTACTAGCGGGACCTAGTTCTGAAACCTTCCGAGAGCGTTGAGGCATCAAACGATGTTTTTAGGGGTAAAACTTTGTCGCTTTAGCGCCGCACCATTTCCAACGACGTAAGAAGCGCATTAATCGAAGTCTGTATGCAAAAGTTATGCCACTTAGAAGTTGACTTCTTGTTTTCACACCTATAATTCGGGAGGATGCCGCGTCAGCCCCCATTATTCATGGAAAAGGGGCTAGCCACATGTTTATGATGTAAAAGACTCTAGAAGAATCTATATTGTAACTCTAGTCAAGAGTTGATGTAGTCGAAATTAACCACTAATAGGCTATCGGGTTGTGTTATAACTGGGCCATTAGGAGGAAGAGGCATTCCATTCTTTTGAGAGCATTTTGTTCCATAGATGAGAAAAAATAACCAAGAGAGATAGAAGATAGAGCACACAGAGAGGATCTGCGCACTGTAGCAGCCCACGGGCCACAGGCATTACTTCTTTGTACCTGCAGCCATATTTCCAGACAGAGAAAGAGAGCAAAGCAACCTCACCTTCCAGCTGTGTTTTCTCCCGAAAGGATTTCCCAGAGAGCATATCTTGTGTCTTATGTGTGTGTGTGAGCTTATTTTGTCATTCTCTACTTTTCTGCGTAATTTATATTCGCATGCATGCACTAATTACATTTTTGTTTACATATCTTAAAGTTTAATAAAACTATAATAGTGTAGAAATTCATAATTTTAATATAATATTATTAGATCTGTTGTGATGAACTATCCAGTGGAATATCCACGATAGTTTATGGATCATTTGGTGTCAAAGCCAGGTTTCTTTGCGTATTTTGTGGAGATTGTAGGGATCTAGATCAGCAGGGCCGAAAATCATAAAACCCTAATCACGGTCGACGAATCTGTAAATGAACCTTGTGATCCTGTAGAGGTGAGGCTTACGATGTTGGAACAACAAGTCGCAGATATCAACCACAATGTAAGCTTCCTCATGGCGGCCTTGAATAGCAAACTGAGGATATTTGGAGAAGATGGGGATTCAAATGCAAAGGACAAATCATAACGGGGATTGGAAGAACAAGGAGAAACGAAGAACCAGTCAAAGAAAGGACTCGAAAAAAGATCAACCTAGTTCGAGTGTCGTGAACCAATCACAGTCCCTGTTTACAATGGAAGCAAAAGTCGATATCAAGTCGTACCACGATGAGATCGACACTCTGAAGCTAAACCACTAGTTGCAGCAACTAGAAGTTTATTTCAGTGTCCATTAGATCGAGGAAGAGCGAAAGATCTCATTTGCGCAGTTGAAATTAGAAGGCCATGCACTGACTTGGTGGGAGAGCCACACAGAAACCCTGAGGTTGGAGGGAGAACCTCCAATGACTAAGTGGGAGGATTTCAAAACGCTCATTAAGTCACGATTTTATCCCATGGAGTACGTGCAAGACCAGTGGATGCGGTGGCATTTCTTCGGGCAAAAGTCGAGCCAAAGCGTGAAGGAGTACACCACGGAATTAAGAAAGATTGTTATAATGTTGAGTATATCTCCAAAGAACCCAAATGTACTCCTCAAGTATTTGGGGGGTCTGCACTGCCATCTACGTCAGCAAGTGATGTTGTTCAAGCCCAAATCAATGGATGAGCCTTGTGTACAAGCGCAATACTTGGAAAACATAGGCCTAAAGAAAGCGCAATCAAGTGGTTCAAAGCAGAAGGAGCAACATGATGCTTCTAAGGAGGGGAAGAAGAAGAAAAAAGAGGGAGAAGATAAAAAGACGGCAACCACAATGCACCAATGTAAAGATCCCAGCAACCACTGCAACATTGATGGCCATACAGAGGAGAAGTGTTGGAAGTTTCATCCAGAGCTAAACCTAAAGAACAAGAAGAAAGATAACAAGAAGAAGAATCTCATGGCCACGGATTCGAGCAACCAAGTTGAAAACAGCTCGAACGTGGATGAGAAGATCGGTTATACGTCAGTGCAGAAGGAGGTGAATCTGAGTGACCTTCAACAGCAGGATGAGAAAGAAATGACGAAACTCTTCCATATAAAGATACAGGTCAAGAAAACAAAAATTGATGCTCTGTTTGACTCAAGATCGCAGGCGAATCTCATTGCAGCAGAGTTGGTCAAGAAGTTGGGGCTGGAAGTTCGTGATCATCCAAACCCATATCCACTGGGATGGGTAAATAAGGATGTAGAGTTGAAGGTAACAAAACAGTGCAAGATTAGATTTGCTAACAGTATTGATTTTATTGATGAAGTAGATCTAGATGTGGTTCCCCTTTAGGAATGTGGAGTTGTGTTTGGGAATCCATATATGTACATGTGTGATGCAATATTCATGAGAAGATCCAACCAGTACCATCTCGTCAAGGATGGAAAATCGTTCATCATCAACGCACACAAAAGCAAGTAGAAAATTTCTCTAGTAAGTGCCAACCAAGCCAGGAAATTGATCAGTTTCAGCAAGAAGTATGTTTTATTATTTTTAAGAGAAAGTCAATCTGTAGAGGAGTCAATAAGAGGCAAGACATCCCTGGAAGGGTGTACTAAGAAACAGAAACAACAACTGGAGGAGTTGCTACAGGCATATAGGGATGTGTTCTGAGAGCCTAAAGGACTACCACCTAAGAGGGAAGTGGAACATGAGATTAGCTATTGCCAGACTCCCCCTTGCCAAATATTGGGTTGTACAAACAATCTATTATAAAAGCAAGTGAGCTGAAGAAAGTTGCAGCAACCGCTGGAACAGGGTGTCATTCAACTGAGTACATCACCATGTGAGTCACCCATCATCATTGTGCCAAAGAAGGATGGGACTTGGCGGATGTGTATAGATTACAGGACGTTGAACAAAATCACGCTAAAGAATAGATACCCCCTGCTCAGGATAGATGAATTGTTGGATCAGTTGCAGTAAGCATAATACTTCACCAAGTTGGACTTGAAGTTTAGATATCACCAGGTTCGAGTCAAAGAAGAAGATACATGGAACACTGCCTTCAAAACCAGACAAGGTTTGTATGAGTGGTTAGTTATGCCATTTGGCCTATATAATGCACCAGCCACATTTATGAGATTAATGAATGATGTATTGCGCCCTTTTATAGATTCATTTGTTATTGTCTATTTTGATGATATACTGGTACATAATGCTACTTGGGAGGAGCATATTTCACATTTGACGCAGGTGCTAAAAACATTGAAGAAGCAACAACTGCTAGCAAATCTAAAGAAGTATGAGTTTGCGCAACAGTCTTTGGTGTATCTGGGGTAGGTGATCGGTGGAGGAGAGTTGAAGATAGAGCCTTTCAAGATGGAGGCCATTATGAAATGGTAGGTTCTTACTAATGTTTCTGAGGTCAGGACTTTCATTGGGGCACAACAGTATCTAAGGAAATTTATAGCCTCGTTTTCCACGGTAGTAGCACCGCTGCACGCCATAACAACAAGTGGCAAGAGTTTCCAGTGGGGAAAAGGTCAGCAGAGGGCTTTCGCAGAGTTAAAGAAGAAGATCAGTCAAGCACCAATTTTGGCGTTACCAAACTTGCAGCGGCCCTTTGAAGTGGAGACAGATGCGAGTGGGTATGCTATGGGAGTTGTCTTGATGCAAGGAGAAAGGCCTGTATGCTACCATTCTGAAGTATTTCGTGGGGCAATCCTTAACTACCCTACCTACGATAAGGAGCTCTATGCCATGGTGCAAGCTGTGAAGAAGCGAAAGCACTATCTAATGGGAAAGTAGACAGTAATCCACACAGGTCACTAGTCGTTACAGTACTTGCAATCCCAAAGTAAGCTACAGCAAACCAGGAATTACAAGTGGATGGGATTTCACAGCAGTTTCATTTGGTGATCAAGTATAAGAAGGGCAGCACAAACAAGTTGGCAGACATGCTTTCAAGGCCACCCACATCAAATATTATAGCTTTGGGGACTCTTATGCACATGGAGCCATTCACCCATGATGCATATAGGGAAGCATGTTCAAAGGATGAGGACTTCAAGGAGGTGTATCAGCAGTGGCAAAGTTAGAGTCATGTGCAAGACGGCGACAACATCATTGACTACCATCTCCAAGATGGGTTACTCTACAGGCTGGATAAGCTATGTGTTCCTAAAGGTGAGCGATTGCCGCTGATTAGAGAGGCTCACACCTCCAAAGGTTGCAGGGCACTTTGGTGTAGGGAAGATCGTGGTTAACTTGGAGAGGTATGTGTATTGCCCAAGATGCAAGAGCAGGTAGCGAGGTTCATAAGAGGATGCATGTTTTGTTGTACTAGCAAGCCTAGCAACTGGAAATAGGGTCTATATCATCCCTTACCTGTACCTACTCGTCCTTGGGAAAGCATTTCCATGGACTTTGTGGGAGGTCTACCGACAACCAAGAAGGGACATGACTACTTGTTCGTGGTAGTTAAAAAGTTCAGCAAGATGTGTGTTGTGATGCCCTGTAAAAAGACCATTAGTAGGCAAGAAGCAACAAAATTGTTCTTTAGACAGGTCCAAGTGCACTTTGGGATACCAAGGAGCATCATTTCAGATAGGGATACAAGATTTCTCAGTGCATTCTAGACTACATTGTGGGAGAAGATGGACACGAAGTTGAAGAGATCTACAACATTCCATCCATATACAGATGGGAAGACAAAAGTAGTCAACAAGACTTTGGTGCAGCTTCCAAGGGGATACAACCAGAAGCATCCGAAGACCTGGGATGAAAATCTGGTTAATATACAACATAGCAGTCCACACTTCTACAGGAAAGTCCCCATTTGAAACTTGCTTTGGATATTTTCCGCCTTCACCATTGGACATTGCATATGGGCAGCGAGGAGGAGTGAGGGAAGATCTTATAGGAGATGCTTTGAAGGCTAAAAAATTTATAGAGAAGATCAGGGAGATCAATTTATAGCTACAAGAAACATTGCAGAAGTCACAGTAGAAGTATAAGGCCAGGCATGATCAACATAGACCAGAGAAATCATTCAAGGTGGGAGACAAAGTATGGCTATAGTTGAACAAGGAGAGGCTATAGGGGCCTGGCAAGAAAATCAACGCTCTAAGGTATGGTCCCTTTGAGATACTAGAAAAGATGGGTGAAAATGCCTATCGACTCAGTTTACCACCATATATGCACATTACTCAGTTGTGAATGTAGAGAATTTGAAACTCTCTGAGTCTTCCATGCTAGACCGAGAAAAGGAACAGGTCCTACCTTCTGTGGAGGATTTGGCACCAGATGCTCAAGCAGATTTGGCAGAAGATACAATTTTGCAGAAGAGGTCCTGAGATACAAGACAAGGGCAACATGACCTTTGTCGGATTGGCTTGAAGGGACAACTTCCAGGCAAAGCTAAAAGGTACACCAGAGAGAAGGTGGAGGAAAAATTTCCTCACCTCATTCAGAAAAGCTTTTGGGGCTTCCCAAAATGGGGAGATGTGATCTAGATTGGATCATTATATTGTTTGTCATCCATCTCAATGCATTTGGAGTGGAAAAAGTGGAGGAATCAGCGCAGAGCACCGTTTTTACCAACGGGACCCAGTTTGGCAAAACAAGGACTAAAACCTTCCAGATTGTTTTGAGGCATCAAACGACATTTTTTGGGGGTAAAACTTTGCCGCTTCAGTGTTGCACCATTTCATGTTGTTCTACACACACAAATCTTTCCAACGGCGCAAGTGTTAGTTTTTGGTAGCATCGGAAGTGCTCTAACCTTGAAAATTGGTGGAGAGGCTAAGGCACATGAGTTTTAAAGAACCTAGAAACCGTTTAGTGAAATTCCACCTGGATTGTATTTTATTAAAATAATTAAAATTTTTAATGGAGTCCCTAAGTCTAAACTTAGGGAAATTAAAATATTAATGGGTATTAATCAAAATATGGGTGAGAATGATCTAGAAGGCAGATCAAGTCATGTTTTAATCTTAGTCGTTGATTAGAGACTTAATCTCGACCGTTGAAGACTCAACAAGAAAGTATAAAATGGAGGCTCGGGGTTCATTTGGAAACACACACAGAAAGAGAATTGATCTGGAGTTCGATTTCTGGGTCTAGGAAGTCAAGAAATTCGAACTAAGTGATCATTCAGCAGCAAAGAGGCAGAGAGAGCTTGCAGAGAGGCAGTGTAGTAGTCGAGCGAGCTGACATTGGGCCAATCTGGGCCCACACAGTCCTGACGCACAACGAGAAGGGCCAGCGAAGAGCATAAAAGTTGCCTGTCACACAGAAGTCGGAACTGCTGAGAACAGTCAAAACTGTCGGGAGCTGCCAAAACAGCTGGGATAGTTGACACAGAGGGCAGAAGAGGTGACGCAGGGCTGACACAGAGCCTGAAAGGCTGATGCAGGGCCTACGCAAGGCTAGCGTAGAAGTAGTCGGGGTTAGCCAATCTTGTGCCGGATCAACCAGAATTCTGCCAGGTGAAGTGCGGTAAAACTCACTCAGATTTTCCGCCAGTATTTCCTCTGTAAAGGATTGCTAGATGAGGATACTAGATTTGTATTTAGATATTTCTCTTGCATAATAATAAACCCTCAGAACTGCTACACTGGTTCTCCTGCATTGGGGTTTTCCGAGGACTATTGTGTCCAAAAATAAGTGTCCTATGTATCTTGTTCTTTGCTATGTTTTCTGTTTCATGAGATCAGATATTTAATTAGTGTAGGCTGCAGAAGTAATTTGCTTCAGTATTCAGAAGAATAACTTGATGAATGTAATTTAAAAATCAAGTAGGTGAAGTAGATTCAAATTTGTTGTAGTAGGGGTTCCTTCAGGATAGGAATTTTCACATGGTATCGGAGCACTGATTTTGAAACAGGAAGAGAAGATTCAGTGCTGAGCAGTGAGGCCGAAAGCTGCACTTAGCAGCAATTTGAATCTCCATGAAGGGATTGCGCAGTCCTTGCTGAGAAGCAGATCCGAGGAAATCCCTCTCTGAGTGAGACGACAGAGAGGTATGATTTCCAGTTCGTGAGTATGCAGAGGCAGAGGGATTGACGCAGAGCCTCAACGCAATGCTTGAAGGGTGCAGTTTCTGTCGAGGCAGAAATCTGCTAGAAAAGAACGAAGACATGTAGAAGGGGAATTTTCTCCTCAGAGAACTTTTCGCCAGAAAGTTCGAATTTCTCACTTGCTGAGCAGTTGAGCAGTGCTAAGCAGTGACTAGAGGAGTCAGTTCAACAGTTGGGTGAGATGGCATCACATGGGCCCAAATATCAAGACAGGTTGGACAGAGCCTCCAACTATGTCATATTGAAAACCAAAATCTTAGTTGTTTTGGAGGAATATGATCTCGAGCCCTATGTCAAAAGTGTTGTAGTTGTTCCTACTGACACTGATCAAAAGAAGAAGTACAAGGCCGAGCAGGGGAAGGCAAAGAGGCTCATTCTTGATGGAGTTTGAGATCATGTGGTCTCACACTTGCAGGGCAAGGATACAGCCTCAAAGATGTGGGAAGCCTTGTCGTCTTTGTATGACGGCTCTTCCGAACAACAGAAGATGTATTTAGTGCAGAAGTTGCAGCGGAACTTGACGCAGAAAGGAGAAGGGGTGAACCTCTATCTTCAACGTCTTCAGGACACTAGAGACCATCTTGCTGCAGTGGGGTCCACTCCTTAGTCAACCACGATGGTGAGGATAGCCCTAAATGGAGTCTCGGATGAATGGCAAATCTTCATCCAAAGCATATTGGACAGGGAAAGACTACCTTCATGGGAGGAGATGTGGGCGGCTCTTCAACAGGAGGAGTTAAGGAGGGCCCTAGTGAAGGTCAACCTCAATGGCAACAGTGGGAGTGGCACAAAGACGAAGGAGGAGGAAAACGCAGCTCTAGCATCAAAGGGATAACAAAAGCAGAAGTGGAAGGACATTTCAAAGGTGAAATGTTTCAGATGTGGCGAGATGGGTCACTTTGCATCTCAGTGTCCTTTGAAGCAAAAGGATAAGGACGAGAAGCAAGATCCAAAGGTTGCAGCCATGAAGATAGACGAGGAAGAGTATGCCATGAGTGACCACGCATCTCCAGGAGGGAGAGGGAGCGTTATTGAGCTGTAGTCGGGAGGACTACATGTGGGCAAGATCCTTGAGGAGTCCACCCCTTAGATCAATTCCTTGCTACGGGAGCCCAAGATTCAGCAGTAGTGAGATGGACTTAGTGTCGAATGATGCAGTGGATTGTTTGGAGGACAAATGCAGTAGCTTAGGACCAGAGACTGATCAATGCAGAGCAAGGTTGGCAACAGTGCAGAAGATTCAGAGGGTCGACAATAGTTAGATTCCAACATTCATTGTATTATGTTGAACATAGTTAAGTTCAGATAATTTTGGATGTTTTTTAGTTGCTTCACTCAGCAATTGAGTTGTAGTACGGATGCAGTGTTAGCAGTGGCAGTGCTAGCAACATAGCAGATGCAGCGTTTGAGAGGGAGTTGTAATGTGGATGCAACAGTGGCAGTGGCAATGTCATGGGCAGCAGTACAGTAGCAGCAACAGCACAGTTTTAGTGACAGCAACAGAGCAGCACGCAGGTGGACATTGTTGCTAGAGCACTTTCCTTGCTACGAGGAAGTGTTAGTTTTTGGTAGCATCGGAAGTGCTCTAGCCTTGAAAATTGGTGGAGAGGCTAAGGCACATGAGTTCTAAAGAACCTAGAAACCATTTGGTGAAATTCCACCCAGAGTGTATTTTATTAAAATAATTAATATTTTTAATGGAGTTCCTAAATCTAAACTTAGGGAAATTAAAATATTAATGGGTATTAATCAAAATATGGGTGAGAATGATCTAGAAGGTGGATCAAGTCATGTTTTAATCTTAGTCGTTGATTAGAGACTTAAACAGCCGTTGAAGGCTCAACAAGAAAAGCATAAAATGGAGGCTTGGGGTTCATTTGGAAACATACACACGGAGAAAGAATTGATCTGGTGTTCGATTTTTGGGGCTAGGAAGCTGAGAAATTCGAACTAAGTGATCATTCAGCAACAGAGGGGCAGTGAGAATCCGGGAGGAGGACTTTCCGGAGAATACTGATAGAGAAGTAGAGAGAGCTTGCAAAGAGGCAACGTAGTAGCCGGGAGAGCTGACACTGGGCCCACGCAGAGCCAGAAGGGCCAACGCAGAGCAGAAAAGTTGCCTTTCACGCAAAGCCGGCACTGTCGGGAACAGTCGGGATAGCTTATGCAAAGGGCAGTAGAGGTGACACAGGGCCAGCGCAGAAGTAGCCGAGGTTAGCCAGTCTTGTGTCGAATCAGTTGGAATTCTGCGAGGTGAAGTGAGGTAAGACTCACTTAGATTTTCCGCTAGTATTTTCTTTGTAAAGGATTGCTAGATGAGCATCCTAGATTTGTATTCAGATATTTCTCCTCCATAATAATAAACCCTCAGAATTGCTGCACCAGTTTTCCCACATTGGGTTTTTCCGGGGACTATTGTGTCCAAAAATAAGTGTTTCCTATGTATTTTGTTCTTTGCTCTATTTTATGTTTCCTAAGATCAAATATTTAATTAGTGTACGCTGCAAAAGTAATTTTCTTTAGTATTCAGAAGAATAACTTGAAGAATGTAATTTAAAATTAAGTAGGTGAAGTAGATTCAGATTTGCTGCAGTAGGGATTCCTTCAGGATAGGAATTTTCACAAGAAGAAGCGCGTCAATCAGAGCCCGTATACAAAAGTTATGCCACTCAGAAGTTGACCTTCCTGTTTTCACAACTATAATTTGGGAGGATGCCACGTCAACCCCCATTATTCATGGAAAAGGGGCGGCCACGTGGTTATGACATAAAAGACTCTAGAAGAATCTATATTGTAACTCTTGTTAAGAGTTGATGTAGTCAAAATTAACCACTAGTAGGCTATTGAGTTGTTTTCTAATCGAGCCACTAGAAAGAAGAGGCATTCCATTCTTTCGAGAGCATTTTGTTCCATACCTGAGCAAAGATAGCCAGGAGAGATAAGAGATAGAGCGCACATAGAGGATATGTGCAATATAGCAGCCCACGGGCCACAAACATTACTTCTTTGTACCTGCAGCCATATTTCCAAACAGAGAAAGAGAGCGAAGCGGCCTCACCTTCCAACTAGGTTTTCTTCCAAAAGGGTTTCCTAGAGAGCATATCTTGTGTCTTATGTGTGTGTGTGAGCTTATTTTGTCGTTCTCTACTTTTTTGCATAATTTCTATTCGCATGCATGCACTAATTACAGTTAAGTTTACAGATCTTAAAGTTTAATAAAATTGTAATAGTGTCGAATTCAAAATTTTAATATAATATTATCATATTTGTTGTGATGAACTATCCAGTGGAATATCCACGGCAGTTTACGGATCACGGAATGTTAGTGACAACAAGAGCATAGCCCGCACTATCAAAGACATAGCATGAGGGGTAGACATTCTTGAGAGGAATGGTCCCTGAGGCTTGGACACTCAATGGAAGAATGTCTTTTTAGCATCACAACCTAGAGTGAGGCCTTTGGATATGGGACATGGGTTTCCCTAGGGTTTGACCATGAGTGATGGCAACCCTAAACTAGTCAAAGTACCATGAGGTGAGGCCCCTACCGGATCATGGTGACTAGTTGAGTTAGTACCATTGGTTAGGAGAGATAACCTGGGTTGTATTACATATTGATGATGATGTTGATGTAGGTCAAGAGTGTTGATCTAGATGATGATACTATCGATAAGGTGTACCTTTCCTTAGAGAGATCATGGATATAGAGAACATTTGGATAGTCATTATGAATACCTCCCTAGCTAAGAGGGAGTATTGAATTTTGTAGCCATGGTCGGTCTTCATAATGTATAATTTGTACTTGTAATGATGAAAATATAAATTATATTTGTAAAAGAAACATGTATTTGAAGCATGTTCTTCATGCTTGCAAGAAAAAGAAATAATTATTTGTTTTTATTCGAAAGAAATATTATAAGGTGTGTTCTTCATGACCTTATCAAAGTGGAAAATTTTGAATTTTTGAATTAGTAATTTTGCCTCCACAAGAGTCCAAGTCAACCCTCCAAGTCATCATGTCAGCCTACCTATGGAGACACCCATTCGCATCATCTAAAGGCTATAAATAGCCCTCTCAACCTCCTCCCAAAACACACTTCAGGTCACACATTTATCTTTGTTCAAGCGAAAATGACAAGGAGTATTTGAAGGCCGAAAATCAGAAGAAGAAAGATCATCTTATAGCCCTCACTCTAGTGATCAAAGGAGGCCGAGTTCTGGATGTTTTTCTCTGTGATATATACTTTTGTGATATAGTGCAAAGATTTTGTGGTATAGTGCAAAGATCTGAGGTACAAAGTCTCTGGCATCATCTTATTTTCTAAGGCTAAGACAGAGGATGAATTTCAGCCCTCTTGAGACCTTGTTTTTGTGGTATATCTCTGTGGCACAATGTGAATTTTGAGGCAAAGTTACAAGACATTTTTCGGATTTCTTGGAGATCTTGTTCCTGAACTTCTATGGACAAACTTGTGGACATTTGTCTTGGATCTTGTGGAGGGTTGACTTGGCTCTTGGTGGATGGCCATCTTGTTGGTTAGTTGACTTTGATGTATCTCTTGTTGTTTTGATTCTATAAGGAAAAGGTTGGCTGGGTTTTTCCCCCATTGTGGGTTTTCCTAGGGTAAAATCTTCTTGTCTCTTTATGCATTATGATCTCTATTTCTTACTATTTCTATGGTTGAATTTTTGAATGTATAATTGCTTAATGATATCTTGAAAGAGCAAATAATCATCTACATCATTGGAAGTAATTATCAAGTTTCAGAAATAAGTACGTGCATCTATTGTATTGGTAAAAATCAACGCTTTTGTCCTGGATAGGGTTGGAGGTCTTCAAATGGATCCTTTGGGATATATCATTTATGGGAGCCATTGGTTTTTGTAGGGGTGATGGCACCATGTAGGGCTTGTCCAACCCATGTCTCAAGTGCACTTATGTCTTTCCCACATGGTCATATGTCATAGAGTTTGTATGCATCTCCTTGGCCATGGTGCAATATAGTTCAATTCTCCACATAGCAGTCTCATAGTTCACATCAAAATTCACGTTTCCCAAGGCACAAGTCTCCCAAGTCAAAATTTCAACAGCTCATTTTGTTCAACATGAGGCATACTTGACACATCACATAGCAATTTTGGCAAAAAGAAGATATTTCATGCAAAATTTCATCTTCAAAGCAAACGTGGGCATAGTAACCTATGAAAAGGGTGGCAAAGCAAAGCACACTTAACATTGGATGTGTTATAATTCACATTGCATGCATTTCATGGAGCTTTCTAACATACATGCAAGCTTCCTAGAGCCTAAAGGTAGCAAAACATTAGAGTTTAACACCCATGCAAGCAAAAAATGACTATTTCCAGCTCACGTGTGGAAATATTGATGGTGGCCTAGAGGTAATGCCCTAAGTCAAGAAAGGGTCAAACTGGCCATTAGGAACCTCTTGTGCAAGTCGTTGGCCTACTATTTGTCATATCAAGCTCTTTTAAGGTCAAATCTGTTGAAAAAATGTGTAACTAGGTTCGGTCTTCATAAGTATGAAATGTATTTTTATTCTTGTAAATTTGAAATGAAAGAAAATTATTATTATTATTTTTGGAGCATGGGTTTCAAGCTCAAGGTCTTTTATTTTATAGGTCAAGCACCCATTGAGTGCTTCTAGGGTTTGTCCTAGGTCAAGAACCCAAAAGAATCATTGTCATAAGTTGAAGACCCCACAGAGCACCTCGTAACTTGTAAAGAGAATTATTTTTCTCTTTAAAAGTGTCAGAATTCCCTCCAATACCAAGTCAACTTGGAAGCTGGCAAATCAACCTAAAGGAAGAGCCACATCCACCCTTGAAGAAGCCTATAAATAGAAAAGGACTCGTCCTCCTTGAAGCACACTCACTTACCACTCACTCTAGCGAAGGAAGAGGAAGGAAGAGGTAGCGACGAAGAAGAAGGACGAAGGAGATTTACGTTTGGGCTATCTTTCTCTCACACATGCTAAAGAGGACTAGGGTTTTTGCAACGGACCTAGGACATCCATCTTCAAGTTCAATATTGGAGAAAAGGAGGCAAAGAGGTCAAGCGAAGGTCACCAAGGGCCACTCTCAAGCTCCAGAAGTCAGGGAAAGGCAAGCGAAGGTTGGAGGAGGGCTCTAGAAGAAGATCGAAGTTCCCACGTGTGGCAACAGCAGTCACTGGCAGGCCAAAATTTTAGATCTGCAATAGGAGGTCGAAAATCTTGTAGTAGGTCGAAAAGGTACTACTGGAAGAGATGTAATTGGGTTTGACTAGATCGAAGTTGGCACATCATCCAAAGAGGTTGGTCTTGGTCTTGGAGGGTATTGGTCTCAGTCTTAAGGTCATGGAATTCGTCAATTGAACAATCTATAAGGAAGAAAAGAGATTTAAGGGTTTTCCCCTCAAGAGGAGAGGTTTTGGCCCTGGCTTGCCGTCTATATATTGTGTCATTGTTCTTCTTGTTTTTGGTAGTTTGATTTTTTCACACATATAATAAAAAGGAACAAAGCTAATAAGTAAAAAGGAATCACAAGCAATTATCAAGTAAAGAGAATTAATCATAATCATTGCCTTATTGAATTCTCAACATGGTATCAGAGCTAAGGTTGGTTGAGAGCATCATGAAAATCTCCACTACATTGAAGAAGTTCATCAAGAAGTGTTCAAAGGCAGCAAGCTATCTTAAGAAAAACATCAAGGAAGCATGGAGTCTCTTATTTTCTACAAAGAAGGAAGTAATCAAGGAAAAGGATGAAGGTCTCTTCTCGGCACTCACTGGCACATTCCAAGACGAGAGCATTTGGGTAATTGATAGTGGTGCATCTAGGCACATGACAGGTCATCACAAACAATTGAAGACTTTATCAAAGGGAAAATCTTCTTATTCAATGAAACTTGGAGAAAACAAAAGCTATCCCATAAGACGTATTGGATCAACCTCTATAGAGCTAGAGAATGGAACCAACATTCACCTCAACAACATCCTATTTGTTCCAGGTTTTCATAAAAACTTACTTTCCATTTCAAGTCTAGAGGATAAGGGTGATAGAATAGCTTTCATTGATGGAATGGTTGTTTTATGGAGTAAAAACTCAAGCATAGAGAATGCTAGAGTGATTGTTATTCGAGAAGGAAGACTTTACAGACTGATATCTCCTCTAGCTCAAGCCCTTGCTCACATTGAAATTAGCCCATGTGAACTATGGCATAGAAGATTTGGTCATCTTCATTTCAAGATCCTCCCAACTCTAAGTTCCACAGTAGATGGGATACCTGAACTAAAAGAAGACCATGAAAGAGTATGTAAGGAATGTGCATGGGGTAAGAATACCAAGAGACCATTTGGAAGTAGTGCTTCATAGTCAAAAGAAAACTTGTATCTCATTCACTCTGATGGATGTTGCCCTATGACTCCTAAATCTCTTGGAGGTCATATATATTATGTCACATTTATAGATGATCATTCAAGAAAGACCTGGGTTTACTTAATGAAAACCAAGGACGAATTATTTACAAAATTTCAAGATTTCAAAGTTGAAGTGGAGAACCTTATAGAAAGAAGAATCAAGATACTAAGATCCAATAATGGGGGAGAGTATAGATCCAAGGAGATTATAGCCTTCTATAAGGAGTCTGGGATTAAGAGGGACTTGATAGTCCCATATAATCCCGAACAAAATGGAATTTGTTAATTTTAGGTATGTTCTATGCTTAGAGAAATTTATTTCAATTTTCACAGTTAACTCAATATCTTTTCCAGATTACTATTAGCAATCGCATCAGCATTAAAGTAAATTGCAGGTAGAACATAAACATAGATCGCAGAAGACAAGCCAAGACAAGAGGACACAAGATGTGGCGCTAGCCAGGGAGAAACCCCAATGTGGGGAAACCCTTGATCAATTCTTCTTATATGTTCTTCAATGGTTCGGCAGAGAGAGAGAGAGATGGTACATTTACAACAGAAGTCAACACTTTGACTTATCTAAATAAGAGCATAGATCATCTCTAAGAAGATGATACATGAGGTAGTTGAACTCAGATGAAGTCATGTTGTTTCAATTGATTCTTCAAGATGACTCCATCCCCTTGCTGCACCTATCGTTGTGCTACTCCTCATCATCATGTTGCACCTCACCGTGTTGCACCATGCTGCACCCATCATCACTATGTTGCATGCTTCACCAATCATGACAGTACCCATAACTATACTGCATCATGTACCATCATGTGCCATTCGCTGCACCATCTTTGCCATATTGTCCCATGTGCTTGCTGCACCATGCTTGACACCATGTGCTTACTGCACCTTACTTACCATACTGTTGTTTCATTGTTAACATGCCTTTGTTGTTGTCCCATTGTTACATTGTTGTACCATGTCATCATTGTAACATTGTTGTTATCATGCTGTCATTGTAACATTGTTGTACCATGCCATCATTGTTATCATGCTGCCCATGCATCTTGTTGCACTATCATGCATTCAAAATTCATGGATCACCTAGCTGTCATATTCCTAGTACTGTTGTCCCACTATTAGTGACTGTTGCTCCTATGATTTCTTGTTGTTCCATTTGTGTTTACAGCGCCGTGCTTGTTGCTTTCCCATTGTATCCTACAGCAACCCAACATACCTTAAACACTGATGTTCCAAGTCTGCTTTCACTATTGTTTATACTGTGACTGGTTAGGGCATCTAGTCATGTTGCAACAGCCCTTACAAACACATCTAACAGTCCACAAACAGCCCTCAAAGACTGTGGCACACCTTCATGAGACTCCACACTTAGTATGTTGTTGTTCTGGGCATATACTAGCCCTTAATCCTCCCTACGCAGACCCTAGATGTGGTGCTATGGCCTGTGGCCTAGCACACAGTCCGCCTGTAGCATACGACCAGCACCATACAAGAATTATATCCACAAAATAGTGCCCAAACAAACCTACGAGAGAGGTCTCTTAATTTGGTCTTCCCAGCAAGCAACTTGGCCTTCCTTTTAGCATCTCGGTGCCTTGTTTAACCCACAAACCAGTCCCTGATCTCCTCGCTGCCTTAGCCTCTTCTTGTTGCGGCTACCTGCGACTAGGGCTTGCTAAGGACTGCGGCTAGGGCTTGCTAAGGCCTCCTCCGTAGCTGTGTTAAACTTTATCCATGACAAAGGTAAGGGCTCCTTTAGGTCAACGTATAGATCCTTTCCATAGCTTCGTTGGCCTGTCTTCATTGTTGCGGCTAGGGCAACCTCCTTTCCTCCAACGTCTAGGGCTTCCACTCCTAGATTTCTCTTCCACTAAAACCCAAAGCGAGTGGAGAGAAATCAAGAGAGAAGTGTGTGTGAAATGACTCTCAAGTCATATCCTTTTATACTAAAACGTTGAGCACATGTGGGTGTTATTTAGTTGCTGGCCGACCTTGACGAATTGTCTTATAACATAAATAAATTCATAACTCCATGAATACTTATTAGAATCGGATGATCTTTAGATTAATCCTACACCTCTCGATGAGAGGGATCCAAGAAAAATATCAGCTGCCATAAATAAGATGACCCACATGGAGTTTAGTCCTAGTTGCCAATTTTAACACTCCCTCTCAAATAGGGAGAACTCTATCCGCTGATCCATCTGCCAAACTGTACTATCTCTACCATCAGTGCCATGCACTGCTTTGCTTTGCTCTGCTCTGCTGAACCATGAAAAAGAAGAATTGATTGAGAATGTCTCATACCATTCTCTACTGACCCGAAGTCAGTTCCATATTAAGAGAGTGTGTCATACCACTCTTACTGATCCCAAATCAATTCCAAAAGAGAGTGAGTTATGTCACTCTTACTGACCCGAAGTTAGTTCCAATTGATCTCAGATCAATATCAAAAAAGAGTTTCTCAAACCACTTATATTGGTCCCAGGTTAGTTTCATTAATTCCAGATCAATGGAGTTCATACTAGCATAGGGAGTACGGTAAATACAACGATGCGTCCATCGATAGTACTACCATGGTCCCTAACCCCATTTCCCTACTCATTGGCCAGATGAGAAGTACTTCCCATGAGTCCCAGACTACATGGGTAGGATGCTTGACAGGAGAACCACTCATCATGTCCATAAGTCACCACGGGGTATCACAGGGGAAGGTTGAACCATTCACCCTATAAACAACGCACCATTAGGGGAGGGTGAGTCGCCCTATGGTCGCTTGTTGCTCCAAGAAGTACCCCAAGCCCCCATGCCTCATAAGAGGGTCTCACAATAACTCCAAGTTGTTCGAGAAAGTCACAAATTTGACCTTTCCCCGGGACTTCAATAGAATGTTTGCGACCTGTATATCAATCTCAATGAGATGGAGCCTTCTTGCTCATCGATGTACCAGATCCCATATAAGGTAGTATCTGATGTCTCTATGTTGGAGCAATCATAGAATACGAGATTCCTCAACAATCGAATCCCCCCCTGGTTGACACAGAAGATTACGATGGTATCCATCATGTGTACAAACAGCTCACTGAAGAGCTTCCACAACCAGGCAGCTTCACACGAGATCATACTCGTAGCTATGTATTCGATCTCAGCGGTGCTCAAAGCAACCGTCTCCTGCTTCCTGCTCATCCAGGATATCGAGCAGAACCCAAAAAGTGTCAGCACCCAGAAGTGCTTTTGTGATCCTCCACACTGCCTACCTAATCATCATCAGAATAACCATGCAGCTTCACATTTCCAGCAGTGTATCTCAATTCATGAGAGATTGTGCCCTGAAGATATCTCAAATGATTATTGGCATCAATCCAGTGAGTCTTAACCAAATATGAGCCCAACATGCTAACTGCAAAACATATATCCAGACGAAAGTTCACAAAGAACACCAATGCGAACGAGTTTATGAAACTCAGAGGCATTTCCCAAATCTAGTCCAGCATTACTACCACATAACTTCTGAAAGTTAAGCTCCATCGAGGTAGTCACAGGCTTGCAGTTCACCATTCCAAATCTGGAACCCAACTCCCTCTTAATTTTGTAAATGAGACGATCTGCACCAGTCAAAAAGAGGTCGTCCTCAGAAGGTGCCAGTATGAGAGGTCTATCATCCACAGACTTCAAGCAATGGTTTGGATCGGCTTCACTCCTAGTGAATCTCATCTTCATCAGACAGCTATCAATCCTCTCATACTAAGCCCGGGGTGTTTTGCTTCAAGCCATAGAGGGCTTTCTTCCACTTGCATACATGAGATTCCTGATCATGAATCTCAAACCCCTCGGGTTGTTCCAAACTTGTGGACCTGCTATATGAGGGGAATGGTCCCCATGTAAGATTTTCCTTCGGTACATCTCAGACATGTACCTTCATGCTCTTTTTGAATTCAGGCATCCCGGTCACCATCTGACTCACATCGGTAGGGCCCCATAAAGTAGACCTCCAGTGCTATAGATGAGATGTCTCAACTGACATGGTCCCAAATGGACCATCCTGCAACTTGATACAAATTGCCAACCCTGAACCCATGAGTAAAAGCATCTTTGAAAATTCTATTTTCAAACACGTACCTTTCCATCGATGAATGCCACTCTGAAACCTTTGATTTTCATTGCCGAAATGGACACCAGGTTCTTCTTGTGATCGGGTACATAAAAGAGATTCTTGTAAATGAATCGAGTTACCCTCATTCAATTGAGGGGTAACATTCCCTACACCCTTTCCAGGATAGGTGGCATCGACTCCAAGTATAATCCCACGATTGTTTCCATCTCTACCAAATTAGAGAGAGCACCCTTCTATCCGATGAAGTGCCTTGAGGCACTAAAAGCAATAAGCCAAATTCCCAAAGAGTCTGAAGGAGAGGGCCAATACAAGATAACGCTTCTTTATCTCATCAGAAACAATATTTGATTCTTCATACCTAGGGTTCCTTGCTTTCTTGAATTCGGTTATTTCCTTGATGACCTGCATTACCTGTCATTCCTCCGATCATTGAAGATGTCCCTCGAATGATTGTTATCATCATCAAGTGATGTGTCACTACCATTCGGACACTCCTTCGCATAATGGCCAGACTTATTACAACCAAGGCATCTGCCTTTCCTTCCACAATTAGATTCAGACTTCCCATTGAAGTCATCTTTAGGTAGGTCATCAAAGGCTTCCGCTGTGCCATTCTGATAATGTTCTCTGCTTCGACTTCACCCTTAGTGAATTAGAGGAGGGATGAGGAATCCATTGATCCTATTGTCCCTTCCCAACTGTCTTCGGTGATTGCTCTTTCACTCTTGCTTAGGCTTTGTCTTCACCTTAGCTCCGATACCATGTTAATTTTAGGTATGTTCTATGCTTAGAGCAATTTATTTCAATGTTCACAGTTAGCTCAATATCTTTTCCAGATTAGCAATCACATCAGCATTAAAGTAAATTGCAGATAGAACATAAACATAGATCACAGAAAACAAGCCAAGACAAGAGGACACAAGATGTGGCACTAGCCAGGGACAAACCCCAATGTGGGGAAACCCTTGATCAATTCTTCTTATAAGTTCTTCAATAGTTCAGCAGAGAGAGAGACATAGTACATTTACAACAGAAGTCAACACCTTATCTAAATAAGAGCATAGATCTTAGATGATACATGAGGTAGTTGAACTCAGTTGAAGACATGTTGTTTCAACTGATTCTCCAAGATGACTCCATCGCCTTGCTGCTCCTCATCATCATGTTGCATCTCACCGTGTTGCACCATGCTGCACCCATCATCACTATGTTGCATGCTTCACCAATCATGACAGTACCCATCATTGTACTGCATCATGTACCATCATGTGCCATTTGTTGCACCATGTTTGCCATACTGTCCCATGTGCTTGTTGCACCATGCTTGCCACAATGTGCTTACTGCACCTTGCTAACCATACTACTGTTTCATTGTTAGCATGCCTTTGTTGTTGTCCCATTGTTACATTGATGTACCATGCCATCGTTGTAACATCGCTACTATCATGTTGTCATTGTAACATTGTTGTACCATGCCATCATTGTTATCATGTTGCCCATGCATCTTGCTGCACTATCATGCATTCAAACTTCATGGGTCACCAAGTTGTCACATTCCTACTGTTGTCCCACTGTTAGTGACTGTTGCTCTTGTGATTGCTTGTTGTCCTATTTGTGTTTGCAGCACCGTGCTTGTTGCTTTCCCGTTGTATCCTACAACAACCCAACATACCTTAAACACTGATGTTCCAAGTCTGCTTTCACTATTGTTTATATTGTGACTAGTTAGGGCATCTAGTCATGCTGCAATAGCCCTTACAAACACATCTAATAGTCCACAAACAGCCCTCAAAAACTGTGGCACACCTTCATGAGACTCCACACTTAGTACGTTGTTGTTCTAGGCATATACTAGCCCTTAATCCTCCCTACGCAGACACTAACTGTGGTGCTATGGCCTGCGGCCTAGCATACAGTCCGCCTGTAGCATACGGCCAACACCATACAAGAATTTTGTCCACAAAACAGTGCCCAAACAAACCTGCGAAAGAGGTCTCCTAATTCAGTCTTCCCAGCAAGCAACTTGGCCTTCCTTTCATCAACTCGGTGCCCTGTTTAACCCACAAACCAGTCCCTGATCTCCTCGCTGCCTTAGCCTCTTCTTACTGCGGCTACCTGCGGCTAGGGCTTGCTAAGGCCTCCTCCATAGCTACGTTAAACTTTATCCATGACAAAGGTAAGGGCTCCTTTAGGTCAACATATAGATCCTTTCCATAGCTTCGCTGCCCTGTCTTCTTTGTTGCGGCTAGGGCAGCCTCCTTTCCTCCAACGTCTAGGGCTTCCACTCCTAGATTTCTCTTCCACTAAAACCCAAAGCGAGTGGAGAGAAATCAAGAGAGAAGCGTGTGTGAAATGACTCTCAAGTCATCTCCTTTTATACTAAAACGTTGAGCACATATGGGTGTTATTTAGTTGCTGGCCGACCTTGATAAATTGTCTTATAAGACAAGTAAATTCATAACTCCATGAATACTTATTGGAATCGGATGATCTTTAGATCAATCCTACACCTCTCAATAAGAGGGATCCAAGAAAAATATCAGCTGCCATAAATAAAATGACCGACATGGAGTTTGGCCCTAGTTGCCAATTTTAATAGAATTGCAAAACGAAAGAACCAATCCATTGAAGAAAGTGTAAAGGCGATGTTATATGATCAAGATCTACCAAAACTTATGTGGGGAGAAGCCACAAAGGCTGCAGTATATATTCAAAATCAAAGTCCCCATAGGTCGCTGGACAACGGGACTCCCGAAGAAGTATTCACTAGGAAAAAAACCTACTATAGATCATCTCTGAATCTTTGGGTGTCCCATATATATTCATATACCAAAGGACAAAAGAAAGAAGTTGGATCCATCAGGCTTGAGAGGAATATATGTTGGCTACAGCGACTCCTCTAAGGCTTATAGAATCTACATAAAGGAAGGACACCATATAGAAGTAAGTCGAGATGTCACATTTGATGAGAGTATCGCATTCATGAAATCTAAGGAACTTCCCATGGACTCTGATGAGGAAGAACTTCCAGTATTTGAAGAAGAAGTTAACAAGGAAGAAGAAGAATCTCATCATGAAGATGAAGGTCCCAGTGAACGAATTCAACCTGTGGTCCTCCCCGAATCAAGAAAGAGACCAAATTGGTTGAAATCTACACTACTTGATGCAGAAAGTCATGGGGCAGCAAAAGGCTCGTTTAGAGAAAGCAAGAAACCCAAAAGATATTCTGGGTATGTTGCATACATGACAAAACTAATAGAAGCAGAACCATCTACTTTTGAAGAGGTTGTCAATCATCGGGAATGGAAGGATGCCATGAATGAAGAATATCAATCTATAATGAAGAATGGAGTTTGGGAGATTATACTTAGGCTCGAAGACAAATTTGTGGTGACTTCCAAGTGGATCTACAAGATCAAACATGCGGCAGATGGAAGTATAGATAAGTATAAGGCAAGATTTGTGGCTAGGGGCTTCTCTCAACAAGAAGGCATCGACTATGAAGAGACATTTGCTCGGACAGCAAGGTATACAATGATTCGTTCATTGGTCTCTCTAGCAGCGTCGATGGGATGGAACATCCATTAAATGGATGTCAAAACTGTGTTACTGAATGGCACAATTGATGAGGAAATCTATATAGAGAAACCCTTGGGATTTGAAGTTAAAGACAGGAAGGCATATGTTTATAGATTGAAGAAATCATTATATGGCCTCAAGCAAGCACCACGGGCATGCTATGCTAGAATGGATGCATACCTACAAAGAATAGGCTTCACAAAAAGTTATGTTGATCCGAATCTTTATATCAAGGTTGTAGATGGAGAACCTGTAATCATTCTACTATATGTAGCTGATCTTCTCTTAACAGTTGTAGAAGGTCAAATTGAAGAATGTAAGAAGCAACTGGCAGCAGAATTTGACATGAAGGATCTAGGGCTGATGCAGTACTATTTGGGACTAGAAATCTGGCAAGGACCTAGTGAAATTTATCTAGGTCAAGGAAAGTACGTGATCAAGATGTTGAAGAGGTTTAACATGATGGATTGTAAACCTATGACCACCCCGATGATCACAAACTTGAAGAGACTAAGGAGTTATGAATCAAGCCTTGTGGATCCTTCCAAATATAGACAACTAATTGGCTCACTGATGTACTTGGTGAATACTCGAGCAGACATATGTTTTGCAGTAAACATTCTCAGTCAATTCCAAGTGGAGCCAAAGCATGATCATTGCATAGCAGCAAACCATATACTGAGATATCTGTGAGGTACTATCCTCCACTGCCTGAAATATGATAGGAAGAATGATGTCCACTTGATTGGATATACAAATTCCGACTGGGGTGGCAGTGAGCAAGATGGAAGAAGCACTACAAGAGGATGTTTCAGTTTGGGATCCTCCATGATCTCATGGATGAACAAAAAGCAAGACACAGTTGCTTTGAGTAGTGCTAAGGTTGAGTATGTCACGGCCTATGAAGTAGGCAGAGAATCGGTCTGGTTAAAAAAGTTGTTATTTGACTTATTCGAAGAACCGATGGACCCCACTATGATACATTGTGAAAACACCAATTGTATACGATTGTCTGAAGACCCAATATTTCATGGAAAGACAAAGCATATAAACAAGTACCACTATATTCGAGAGCTAGTACAAAATGGTGTGTTGCAGTTATAGTATATCTCCACTGATGAGCAGGTAGCTGACATATTGACAAAATCTCTTCCTAACAAGAAGCTTGTATACTTGAGAGACAAGCTTGGTCTGGTTGATATATCCTCCCTAGTTGAGAGGGAGAGATAGGCACATCATTTATGTCTTCACTTGGGAAGACAGAATGGAGGATTTGGTAACCATTTGGCATTCGATAATCTTTGACGATGAGGCAGGGCATCCAAGATAAGTGTAGTCATGGACCGATATTCTTTGAGGACTAGCTATCCAAGATAAGAATAGTCCAAAGAAGGTCATACTAGGTGAACACTCGAGTGGAGTATGAACCTTGAGAGACAATGATGATGGTGTCTATAAATCATTAGTCTCGCTAGCATTATGCTTTGATCTTGTGGAGAGATAGAGTTGTTAGTCAAGGCCTTGCTATATGACAATGTTGGTTGATATGATGCTAGACAGATGGATTACCAATCCAACTCTTCTTATGAGATCTCTTCAGATTGAGAATGTCCATGTACCTCTTATGAATACCTCCCTAGTTAAGAGGGAGTGTTGAAAGAATATGTAACTAGGTTTGGTCTTCATGAGTATGAAATGTATTTTTGATTCTGGTAAATTATGAAATGAAAGATAATTATTATTATTATTTTTGGAGCATGGGTTTCTTGCTCAAGATCTTTTATTTTATAGGTCAAGCACCCATTAAGTGTTTCTAGGGTTTGTCTTAAGTCAAGAAGTCAAAAGAGTCATGTCATAAGTTGAAGACCCCACTGGGCACATTGTAACTTGTAAAGAAAATTATTTTTGTCTTTAAAGGTGTCGGAATACCCTCCAAGACAAAGTCGGCCTAAAGGAAGAGCCACATCCACCCTTGAAGAAGCCTATAAATAGAAGGGGACTCGTCCTCCTTGAAGCACACTCACTCACCACTAATTTTGGCGAAGGAAGAGGAAGGAAGAGGCAGTGAAGAAGAAGAAGGACGAAGGAGATTTATGTTTGGGCTATCTTTCTCTCACATGTGCTAAAGAGGACTAGGGTTTCTGCAACAGACCTAGGGCATCCATCTTCAAGTTCGATCTTGGAGAAAAGGAGGCAAAGAGGTCAAGCGAAGGTCAACAAGGGTCACTCAAGTTCCAAAAGTTGGGGAAAGGCAAGAAAAGGTTAGAGGAGGGCTCTATAAGAAGATCGAAGTTCCCACGTGTGGTAGCCGCAGTCGCTAAGAGGCCGAAATTTCAGATCTACAGTAGGAGGCCGAAAATCTTGCAACAAGAGGTCGAAAAGGTGCTACTAGAAGAGATTTAACTACGTTAGACTAGATCGAAGTTGGCACATCATCCAAAGAGGTTGGTCTTGGTCTTGGAGGATATTGGTCTCAGTCTTAAGGTCATGGAATTCGACAATTGAAGAATCTATAAGGAAGAAAAGAGATTTAAGGGTTTTCTTCTCAAGAGGATAGGTTTTGGCCCTTGCTTGCAGCCTATATAATGTGTCATTGTTCTTCTTATTTTTGTTAGTTGTTTGATGTTTTCACACATATAATAATAAGGAACAAAGCTAATAAGTAAAAAGGAATCACATGCAGTTATCAAGTAAAGAGAATTAATCATAATCATTGCCCTATTGAATTCTCAACCAAATCAAGCCTCGTGGGAATCCTAAGCTAGGAAGTTACCTCTCCAAGTCAAGTCAACCTTAGTGGTGAATTAATTATTTTGTAGAAAATTAATTTCTCATGTAATGACTTTGGCTCTAGTCTTGTGGATGACAAGTCAACAAATATATTTTGGGAGAGTGGTCTACAAGTTGTTACAAAGAAAAATTATTAAAGACTAGACCATTTGCCAAAATAGGTTGTTGTTGAACTATAAGATCACTATATGCCATTTTAATAAAAAAATTATTTTCTAGTACAAATATTTGGTCGACATTTTATTGTATTTCTTCTTAGCTTATATTGTAAGAGAAGTTCATAGAATAGACACAAGTTTCTAGGTTACTGCGAAAATACTAGGTGAATCCATTATGGGGCTAAGTTGTCATGTGGAAGGAGAGATCAAGGCATTAGACCTCATCTCATCATTTGTCAGTATTAGGTGTTAATCAAATCTAATAACTGGTGAAACCCCTTACCATGGGTTCCTTTACTAAGGATACGATTTCATTTGGTGCCATAGTTGACCTAGATGTTGGAGATTTCTCCACAAGAGGGATCTTTCCTGGTGGAATCCAAAGATTGTACCACTATTCTTGACTAGATCAAGGTGCAATAGTCACCTAAACTCCAATCTCCTTTTCTACTCCAAATTGCATAACTGACATAGAGAGGGTTGTGATCTTGATTTAGCACCATAGAAGGTAAAAAGAAGGTCGAGATAAGTCACACTATAGCAACCACCCATTTAAAAATATTAATCTCATTTACTTTTTGTTTTATAAAAAATTAAAGACGCAAAAAATAAAAAATTATTTTATTTTTCTTCTCCTTTCCTAACTTATATCAGAACTTTTATTTTTAAAGAGATAGTAAACCCTTTTGGTTTTAATTCTAAATCTAAACCCTTTTGGTTTTAATTCTAGATCTAACTATTTGACGAAGGAATTTCTACCCTCTTTTTCTCCAAATAAATCATATTTCACAAGGGTATTTTGCAGATTTGTTGTGTTGAATTTTGTAGCTATGGTCGGTCTTCATAACGCATATTTGGCCACTTGATGTATTTATATTGATTATTGTAAAGCATATATAAATGCTAGAGTCAGAAGAAAAATATACTGAGTCAAAGTCCCATTACGAATTTTAAAACAAGAAAATTTGAATTTTGAAATTGAAATTTTTGGCTCCAAATTTGTCAAGTCGGCCTTCCTCCAAGTCAAGTCCGCCTAGGGCAAATGACACACCCATTTGACCTAGCAGATCACCATATAAAGGCAACTCGACCTCATTCCCTTGGCACCAATTTGCACTTCCTCAAGAAGACATTTTTTGGGCATCTTAGCGAAAATCAAGAAAGACAAGGAGGACGAAAAAGAAGATGAATTGCATCTCTTTATTTTAATTTTAGATAACAATGGTATGTTCTATGCTTAAGCACAATTTACTTCAATGTTCCTTTAGTAGCCCAATGACAAATTCCAATTATATCTAGTAGAAATCACATTTAACTTATAGAAATTGACAGTAAATGCGGATAGAACATAAAATCATATGCAGAAGACAAGCCAAGACAAGAGAACACAAGATGTGGCGGATGCCAGCGACAAACCCCAATGTGGGGAATCCATTTGATCAAATCTTCTTATTATTCTTCAGTAGTTCATCAGAGAGAGAGAGTACAAATATCATCAATACAAGCCCAAAACAGATCTGCCAAATCAGCAGTCAATGCAGCCCCAACCAGAAAGTACGGTGGTCAAAGCTGCCCAAATCATCCTCTAATCAGCTCGCTCAACAGCAGAAAGATGCGGCCTCCAAAGAGGGTCAAATTCAACCCAAAACAGCTCGGTCAACCCAAACAAACCTTGCTGTAATTTCTGCAGTCAAACCAGAAAGTCAATGCTGCAGTTAACACGGTCAAATAGTGCCCAATCGCCTCAAATTTCATGCCAAAAAATGCAGCCTGAAAAGATCGAAATTCTGCCCCCAAAACAGAAGTCAACGCATGGTCAAAGCGCCCAAGTCAACGCTAGTCAACACTGCCTTAATCGCAGAAATTTCAGCCTCCTAAAATTTGCCTTCCTTCCACACATGCGAAGAAGAGAGAGCCTCCTAGTGTACGAACCAATCAAGAGAGGGGAGAGAAGATGATGTGATGAGATGAGAGAGTGTCCAAATGAAAGAAGGGTCACTCCTATTTATACAATTCATTGAGGGTGAGGAGACACATCCATTGGGCTTCATGAGCCTACATTTCACTGAGGCCAACCTTGACAATTTGTCCATGAAAAAGAATAAATTCAAAATTTCATTTCTACTTGTCAAAATGAGATGATCTTTATATCAAAATTGTACCTCTCAGAAAGAGGAATCCAATGCAATAATCATCTCCATCATATGAGTTGTCCTAAGGTGCAAGTTGGCCCTAGTTTCCAATTTTAACACTCCCTCTCAACTAGGGAGAATTCCACATGCCAATCCATCATCATGCCAACCTGTCATCTTGTACCATCCCTGCCATCACTGTCCTGTACTGCTCTGCTCTGTTGAACCATGAAGTAATAATGAAGGAAAAGTGATCGAGAATGAGTCATAAGATCATACCACTCTCCACTGACTAAAGTCAATCCTTAATCTCAAATCAAGTTGTTGAACACCATGCATCCTAGTCATAAGGAGTACGGCAATACACGATGCATCCATCGGTAGTGCTATGGTCCCTAACCATCTTTTCCCAACTCATTGACCAAATGAGAGGTACATTCCATGAGTCCCAAACTCTATGGGTAAGATGTATGTTGGGGCATCAGCAAGAGAAGGTGAACCACTCAACCTGCTCATATGCCATAGGAGAAGGTGAACCACTGATCCTATGCATATGTCAATAGTAGGGGAAGGTGAACCACTCACCCTACATGCATGTGTCCAAGTAGGGGAAGGTGAACCACTCACCCTACACACATGTCAACCATAATGGGGTATCACAGGGGAAGGTGAACCACTCACCCTATGGTCGCTCATAGCTAGCTCCAAGAAGTACCCCACGCCCCCAAGAGCTCCCATAGCTCTGTGTCCAACTCATATGGAACCCTCATAAGAGGGTCGTTCCAAAACTCCAAGTCTCTCTCGGAAGGTTAAGAATTTGACCTTCCCCAAAGGCTCCATGAGAATGTCTGCAACCTGCTCATCTGTTCTGATGTGTTGGAGCCTAACTGTTCCCCATTGTACCATATCCCAGATAAAGTGGTACCTAATATCAATGTGCTTGGAGCGGTCGTGGAACACGAGATTCTCTGATAGACGAATCCCACGCTGGTTGTCACAGAAGATCACGGTGGTATCTAGCACGTGCTCAAACAACTCACTGAAGAGCTTCCTCAACCAAACTGCTTCACAACAAGCCATACTCGCAGCTCTATATTTGGCCTCGGCAGTGCTTAGAGCAACCGATTTATGCTTTCTGCTCATCCAATATATAGAAGCAGACCCCAAAGAGAAGCAGCACCCAAACCTGCTCTTACGATCCACCACAATGCCAACCCAATCAGCATATGTATATCCATGTAGCCTCAAATTCCCGACAGTGTATCTCAGTCCATAGTGGATTGTGCCCCGGAGATATCTCAAGAGATTCTTGGTGCAATCCAATGAATGTGATGAGGCTCAACCATATATTGACTCAACGTGTTCACAGCGAAGCATATCTCACAACAAGAGTTGACCAAAAACATCAAGGCCCCTACAAGTTGACGATACTCGGTAGGGTTCGCCAATTCGGGCCCAGCAGCACTTCCACATAGTTTCTTAAAGTTGAGTTCCATCAGAGTCGTCACGGACTTGCAGTCCACCATCCCACATCTCTCAAGTAGCTTCACAATATAATTTCCCTGAGAAAGGAAAATCTCACCTGGCTTTTGCCAGACCTCCAACCCTAGGAAATAATACATCAGTCCTAGGTCCTTCATCTCGAAATCAGAAGCCAACTCCCTCTTGCATTGATGAATGAGAGGGTCATCACCTGTCAGAAAGAGATCATCCACATAAAGGACCAGAATGAGAGGTTTGTCCTTTTGAACTTTGAAGTATAGGTTCGGGTCACCATCGCTCCTTGTAAATCCCAGCGTCATAAGATAGCTATCGATCCTCTCATACCAAGCCCTAGGGGCTTGCTTCAACCCATAGAGGACTTTCTTCAACCTCCATACATGTGTCTCACGATCATGAACCTCGAACCCCTTGTGTTGTTCCACATACACTTCCTCCTTAAGCGAACCATGCAAGAAGGCAATTTTGACATCCATCTGGCGAAGGTTCCATCCTTGCGAGGCAGCAAGGAATATAATCGAACGGATGGTGGTATATCGGGCAACTAGGGAAAATATCTCATCATAGTCTACTCCTTCCTTTTGAGAGAAGCCTCGAGCTACAAATCTGGCCTTGAATTTCTTAGCACTCCCATCAGCTCCATGTTTGATCTTATAGAGCCATTTCGAAGTGACCACTAACTTGTCCTTGGGTCTAGGAACCACATCCCATACATCATTCTTCATGATTGACTCATACTCCTCGTTCATCGCATCCTTCCAAACCTGTTGCTTCATGGCTTCTTCGAATGTACAAGACTCAGATTGTACAATGGTACTCATGGCGGCTAAGTACCCTTGGTACCTATTCGGCTTCTTGCTTTCACAAAATGTCCCCCTCGGTGCAATATGTTTCTCAGCATCTTCAAGAGTATCTTTGAACCACAAAGGCCTTTTTCTTGAAGTAGAGAGCTCACTAGGAGGTGGATCAATGGGATTCATCAGACCTTCAACATCGGGCATCGGTTCATCAAACAGAGGTTCATCCGGTTTTTCTGCATTAGCATCATCATTGTCCTTCCTAGGAGTAGGAAGATATCGGATCTTTCTAAGAGCAATCTTCATCAAAAGTGCCATCGTGACTTAATTCCACTTCCCTTTGACCAGGCACTTAGATTCTATATGCCTTCGAAGTTTCATTGTAACCGACAAACATTCCTTTCTTCCCAAATGCATCTAGTTTGTTTCTTTTCTCTTTTGGTACATGAAAATATACGAGACATCCAAAAATTATAAAATGAGAAACATCAGGTTTCTTACTAATGAAAACTTCTTCGGGAGTCTTGAAGTCCAAAGCTTGATGTGGGCATCGGTTTTGGACATACACAGCGGTGTTGCAGCTTCTCCCCATAAGAACTTCGATAGACCTTGGTTATGAAACATGGCACGGGTGACTTCTATGATACTACGATTCTTCCTTTCGGCAACACCATTTTGTTCAGAAGTATATGTGGTAGTAGTCTCCCTCTTAATGCCAGCTTCTCTACAATAGTCTTTGAATTCATTCGACTCATATTCCATCCCATTATTAGTCCTCCATATTTTGATCTTCTTCCCTGTTTGATTCTCGACGAAGGTTTTGAAAAAGCGGAACCATTTGAATACTTCATCCTTCTTCTTTAAGAAATAGATCCATGTTTTACGAGAGAAGTCATCCACAAAATAGCATAGTACAAATACCCACCCAAAGATGTCACGAGCAACATACTTGATAGATCATAATGGACCAACTGAAGAATGTCAGTGGTTTGAGTCTCACTTGAGGGGAATGGTCCTCTTGTATGTTTTCTAGCTTCACATCCCTAACAAACACCTTCATGATTTAAGTTGAATTTGGGCATCCCTGTGACCATCTTCCTTACATCAGGTAAGGCTTTGAAATGAAGGTGAGCAAATCTCTCGTGCCATAATTCAGATTGAAGAGAAGTATCACAAGTCATTGCTCCCAATAGACTTCCTCCAACCTGATAGAGACCTTCAACCCTAAATCCAAGAGTGAATGCATCTCTTGGGTTCTTTTGCCAAAGACAAACCTTCCCATCAATGAATGTCACCTTGAAACCTTTATCCTCCATCGCGGAAATAGAGACCAAGTTGTTTTTCAGATCAGGTATATATAGCACTTCTTGTAAGTGAAGAGTTTGACCTTGATTTAAGTGAATAGTAACAATCCCAATTCCTTTCACGGGATAAGTGGCATTATTCCCAAGTATAATCTCCATATTTGTCTTCTTTTCAACCAAATTTGAGAGGGCTTCCTTGTACCCAGTGAAGTGCCTTGAGGCACCACTATCAATCAACCAATGGTCTAATGTATCTGGAGGAGAGAAGGTGGAGAGGGCAGAAATAAGATATAATTCCTTTTGCTTTACAACATTAACTTCATCATACCTAGATTTTCTCGACTTCTTGGGAGGAAGACTACTTCCATTTCGAGTAGTGGGAGCATTCCTCTTTCCTTTGTTATTGAACCTGTTGTTCCTTCGATTGTCATTACCTTTGAAGTTGTTATTGTTGTCATCATCTCTTGGATATCCTTCTTGTGAGGACATTCTCTAGCGAAGTAGCCAAACCTGTTACAATTGAAGCATCTTCCTTTCCTTCTTTCTTTCCCAGCTTGAACCCTTGTCCTTGATTCCTTGGACCAACATTGTTCCTTCTCTTAGAATGAGTAGAGAAGGCGGTAGGATTGTTTCCATTTGAGGGTTTGTCTCTTTTTGTCATCCTTATTTCTTCTTGAGTGCATTTAGCCAATAGTTCATCAAATCCTGGAATCCTGTCATTGCTGAGAATGGTAGTGTTGAACACATCCCAATCTCTTGTAAGGCCTCCAAGTGCAATAAGAGAGAGCTCCCGGTCACAAATGACTTCACCAATAGATAGGATATCATTCTTGATCTCGGTAATCTCATGAAGTAGGATTGGATGGATTCTCCTCTACCCATATTGATAATTTCAGCTTGTTCTTGAGAAAGAGAATTTGAATTGCATTGTTTACTTTGAACATCCCAACCAACTTTTCATACATCTCCTTAGATGTTTCCAAATCAGAAATATAGGCAACCAAAGGCTTATGAATAGAATCAACAATAATCGTCTTAGCTTTAACCTCACCTTTCTTGTACTTGGTTTGTGCAACAACAGATGCATTTGAAGGAGGCTCTACTATTCTTCCTTTTGACATAGTCCATGGCATCATTCTCTTCCAAAGTCAAACCCAAAGTCATCTTCCATGCATGATAATCGGATTTTTCATTGAGCTTGTCCTTGGATTTGAAGAAAGATGTAGTCATCATTGGGACTAGTTTCAAGTCCTTGTCGAACAACTTCTCTTAGGGATTGCTTTGCTTCACTCTTGCTTGGACTTTGTCTTCACCTGAGCTCTGATACCATGTTAATTCTAGATAACAATGGTATGTTCTATGCTTAAGCACAATTTATTTCAATGTTCCTTTAGCAGCCCAATGACAAATTCCAATTATATCCAGTAGCAACCACATTAATATAAACATTGACAGTAAATGCAGATAGAACATAAAATCATACGCAGAAGACAAGGCAAGACAAGAGGACACAAGATGTGGCGGATGCCAACGACAAACCCCAATGTGGGGAAACCATTTGATCAAACTTCTTATTATTCTTCAATAGTTTAGCAGAGAGAGTACAAACATCATAAATACAAGCCCTAAACAGATCTACCAAATCAGCAGTCAATGCAGCCCTAACCAGAAATTACGGTGGTCAAATCTGCCCCTAATCATCCTCTAATCGCTCGGTCAACAACAGAAAGATGCAGCCTCCAAAGAGGGTCAAAGTCAACCCAAACAAACCTTGCTGTAATTTCTGCAGTCAAACCAGAAAGTCAACGTTGTAGTCAACACGGTCAAATAGTTTCCAATTGCCTCGAATTTTGTGCCAAAAAATGCGGCTTGAAAAGATTGAAATTATGCCGCCAAAACAAAATTCAACGCATGGTCAAAGTGCCCAAGTCAATGCTGGTCAACGCTGCCCTAATCACAGAAATTTCGGCCTCTTGAAATCTTCCTTCCTTCCACACTTGCGAAGAAGAGAGAACCTCCAAGTGTACAAACCAATCAAGAGAGGAGAGAGAAGATGATGTGATGAAATGAGTGAGTGTCCAAATGAGAGAAGGGTCACTCCTATTTATACAATTCGTTGAGGGTGAGGAGACACATCCATTGGGCTTCATGAGCCTACATTTGACTGAGGCCGACCTTGTCAATTTGTCCATGAGAAAGAATAAATTCAAAATTTCATTTATGCTTGTCAGATGAGATGATCTTTATATCAAAATTGTACCTCTCGGAAAGAGGAATCCAATGTAATAATCATCTCCATCATATGAGTTGTCCTAAGGTGGAAGTTGGCCCTAGTTACCAATTTTAACACTTTTTCTCTCTCTCAAGCTCGCACATGTGGATAGTTTCTCTCTCTTATGGTTCGCAGATTTTTTGAGCAGTTCTATTGCAGGGGGTCAAAATTATGGGCAATTGCAGAGGCCAAAATTTTGGGGTTACTAGCAGTTGCAAGAGGGTTGAAACTGAGTCAGATCAAGTAGAGCAAATTGTTGGATCGGATTGGGAGGCTTGACTTGGATGGATTGACCAAGTTTGACCATAGATCTAGGTGTGTCTCTTGTTGAACAAAGGAATTTCTCTATTGAAAAAGTTGTTGGGTTTTTCCCCTTGGTGGGATTTCCCATGGTAAATCTTGTCTTCTTTTGTGCATTGTGATCTCTATTGTTCTATTGTTCTTATATGATTGAATTTCTTAAGTATAATCATTGAATGATATATTGGAATAATTTAAAAGAAAATCAGCATCAAAAGTAATTATCAAAATTTCAGAAATATTGTGTTAATCTCTATTGCAATTAGAAAATCAACACGATATCAGAGATTTGGTGAAGAAAGGAATATAGAGATCACCTTTGAAGAAACCCTACATTGACATCACTCTTGTTAAAGTCCTCGTTGATTTGCGTCCATGGCTTCCTCAATGAAATCTGAGTACAAGTTGGAAGGAGCCTCAAACTACAGAGCTTGGAAACTTAGAATTGATCTTTCTTGCAAAGAATAAAGTTTTAGATATTGTGACTACCATGAGTCTTATTGTGGGCTCGATTAGAGATCATTTAATTCCCTACATTGCAAAGATTGATACTTCCAAGAAGATGTATGATGCCCTAACTAATATATTCACTATCGATCAAGAATGTTGATCAAGCCATGAGCTTCAAGAAAGAGCTTTGTGATGTAAGGATGACAGATGATGACACCGTGGCTTCATATTTCATAAGGATTTCACAAATAAGAGATCAAATTCAACCAATTGGAGAAACTATTTATGAGAACGAACTTGTGACTACAAAACTCAATGGCCTACCAAGATCATGGGATGCATTTGCAGGGATAAGCAATTGGAAGGAAGCTCCTTCATTTGAACTATGGAGCTCTTGTGCTCAAGAAGAATCAAGGCTAATATCAAGAGATAAAAGGAAGAAGCTTCTCAAGCACTTGCAGCTCGGTTCAAAAGAAGTATAGGAAAGAAGAAAGATGGCTTTTAAAACAAGAATTCAAGATGAAAATCCCCTCCTCAAAGGAAGAAGGATATGTCAAGAATTCAATGCTATGGTTGTTAGAAATTTGGACACTTCAAAAGAGATTGTCCTAAATTGGCGAACAACAAAAAGAGAAAGGGAAAACAACATGCTTCTGCAACCAATGTTGAAGATGATCATCCAAAGAAGCCTAAAGGCGACAAAGTTTTCTTTTACTTTCCTACTCTAACATCAAGAATTTACATCAGATGGATGTGAAGACTACTTTCCTCAATGGTGTGATTGAGGAAGAGGTGTACATAGAGCAACCTCTAGGGTTTGAGGTGCATGGAAAGGATCACATGTTTACAGGTTAAAGAAGGCCTTGTACGGACTCAAGCAAGCTCCAAGAGCTTGGTATGCTCGAATTGGCAATTATCTGACGACACTGGGATTTACCAAGAGCGATGTCGATCCAAACCACTATTTTAAGATTGTGAAGAATGCACCTATGATCCTATTTCGATATGTTGATGATTTATTTCTGACAGGTGTGGAGCCTCTCATTATTCAGTGCAAGAAGCAGTTGGATTCTAAGTTCGATATGAAGGATCTTAGACTGATGCATTATTACTTGGGACTAGAAGTATGGTAGAAACCGGGTAAAGTCTTCCTTGGTTAAGGGAAGTATGTTATTGGGATCCTTTAGAAATTTGGCATGATGGATTGTAAATCCATGACTACTCCCATGGTGACTAACTTGAATAAGTTAAGAGGCTCTGAATCTAGTTTGGTAGATCCATCCATGCACCGACGATTGATTATCTCGTTAATGTATTTGGTTAGCACTAAGACGGACATTTTCTTTGTTGTTAACACGTTGAGCCTGTTGTTAAATTTCCATGAAACTCTGCAACTACTTAGATGAATAACTGAAAACTAGTTTACTTTCACCAAGATACAGAGTTTCTTAACAATTCATAAGCAACGAAATAAAAGCACAGAGATAAAAATACATCACACAAATTGACACATTTATTTTTCTTAGGAAACCCAACAAGGAAAACCTACTTGCTTGATGTGGTATTTTATTGATTGTTCTCTAGCAATCGAATCAATTACAAAGCAATATGTCTCTCTTGAGAAAGCAGTATGCTTCTCTCACAAATCTCAGCTGATATGGTTGATCTCAGGTTGCCTTGATCACTGCTTGATCTCGGCCCTCTAGCTCGCAACCAATCCTCTGTTGCCTCCTTGATTTGCTTTGCAAGCCCTGTTCTCTTGCTTGATCTTGCTCCTCCTTCCTTGTGCACTTGGCAGCCCTATGTTGCTTTATGGTAGCATCGGATGTGCTCTAAGCCTCAAAATTTGCAGGGAGGCTAGGACACATGTATTCCACAATACCTAGAAATCGTTTTGCGAAATTCCACCAGGAGACAGTTTTATTAAAATAATTAATTATTTTTAATGGGTGCCTAAGTCTAAACTTGGGAAATTAAAATAATTAAAGTGTATTAATTAAACTGAGGATGAAACTTCTAGAAGAAGACGAGGATCAAGTCAATATGATCTGAGCCATTGATTAGAATCTAATATGGGTCGTTGATTACTCAACTGGCAGATTATAAGAAGGACTTTGATGGGAATTTGGAAGACACACCAAGCAGATACTCAATTGCCCAAGTAAAATCGATTTTCTCACTGGTTGAAGTTCAGCAAGAGAAAATCGTATCAGAGGGAGAGTTGTCGGTGAGAAAGAGAGATGGAATCAACATTAGTCGGGAGTCCAGAAGCAGAGATAAGACGCAGAGCAGAGGAGGGACAGCATAGAGGCGGTGACGTTGGGACTGCACAGTCACTGCGCAGTAGTTGACACAGTGAGACGCAGACAGGGCAACATGTCCTCTCCAGAGTCAAAATTTCACTGTGAAGCGTAAGAACATTGTTTGTAAAATTTCTCACAGAAATTCCTCTTCTATTTTGTTGGTTGTATCCTATACAAGAGATTTTGCTGAAGATCAATAAAGAAACCCTCATCTGTTGCACAGGTTTTCCCACATTGGGTTTTTCCAGGGACAATTGTCCAAAAATAATTGTCATTGTGATTATACTTGTGCTAGTATTTTTCCTTGCATTTACTTTTGCAGTATTTTTAATTATGAAGGTTGCAGTAGAATTTATTTCAATATATGTTGTAGAAACATTGTGAATAACTTATTTATGAATTAATAAGTAGAAGAAATAATATCAGTCGCTGCAGTTGGATTTCTATTCAAAAATTTTCACATGGTAACAGAGCTAGGTTAACAAAGAGTGCAGATCAGAAGTGCCAGCGTTGAAGAAAAGGAGGGAGTTTGAAATTACTACATAGGCAGAAAACCGAATCCCTAGAGGGATTGCACATTCCAGTCTAAGAGGGCAAAATTTTCACAAGAAAATATATTTCTAAGAGAGTCGAGAAAGAGAACGATTTCCAGATCAATGTTTGCCAGTGACAGAGGGAGCAACGCAGAAGCTTCAGTGCAGAACAGTCTTCAGGTGAAGACGCGATTTTTCTGCAGCAGTTGTTGGGACAGAAAAACCTCAGAAATCGATAGGAAAATAGCACAGAGAAGGATGGAAAATCAAGATGTCTTTGAATCATCTTCTAGACTGGAAGAAGAATTCGCATGCTTGTCAAGTTCAGCGTCAGCAGATGTTTGGTATATTGATACCGGAGCTTTAGCCCATATGACTGGAGTACGAGAATATTTCTCAAGCTATCAAGAAGAGCAAATGGACTTCCATATTACTATGGGAAACAGAACGAAGTGTACTCTAGTAGGGAGAGGTGCCATAGCATTTCAAATGGAAGCTGGAACCAGCATCTAAGCCACTAATGTTTTGCAAGTGCCCAGGTTAGGAATGAATCTGATTTGAGTGTCCCAGTTACAAGACAAGGGATACGATGTATACTCATTGGAAGGAAAGTATACGTCAAACATCCAAGCTGTAAGAAGAAAAGACAAATTGGAGCTCGAAGCAACAGACTATATAGATTGCAGCTCGAGTCTCCAATGGCACTGATAGGAAGCAATCATACTAGTGAAAAGGAACTGTGGCATAGGCGAATGGGGCACTTACACCATGGAGCACTGAGGATGCTCAGAGAGAATGTTACAGGAGTTCCAGTCCTTAGTACTGAGCATGATGATGTATGCAAAGGACGCGTACTAGGGAAGTACGCTAAAGCAACTTTTTCAAGAAGTAACAACAAAGCGGAAGGCGTATTGGAATTGATATACTCAAATATTTGTGGCCCAATGTCCACAAGAGCTCTTAGTGGTGGCGAATACTTCGTCACCTTTATTGATGATCACTCTAGAAAAACCTGGATCTATTTCTTAAAGACCAAGGATGAGGTCTTTGATCAGTTCAGAGAGTTTAAGGATCTCGTAGAGAACATGACAGGGAAAAAGATAAAGGTATTGTGTTCAAATAATGGTGGAGAGTATACGAACAAAGACTTCACAGATTTCTGCGCAAAGGAGGTCATCAAAAGAGAATGGATAGCTCCATATAATCCAGAGCAAAATGGAGTAGCAGAGCAAAAGAATAGAACTATTGTTGGGGTGGCAAAGGCTATGTTGTATGACCAGGACTTGCCTAGATTCTTATGGGCAAAGGCATACAACACAATGGTGTATATCCAGAATAGAACTCCTCACAGAGCATTGGGGAAGAAAACGCTTGAAGGTGTCTTCACAGGGAAGAAGTAGGAGGTGACTCATCTTAAGATATTCGAAAGTGTGGCATATTGTCACATTCCAGATGAGAAGCATAGTAAACTGGATTAGACTGCAAAAAAGGGGTACCTCGTAGGATATAGCGAGACCTCGAAGGCATCCAAAATCTACATTTCTAGTAGCAGGAAGATTGTAGTAAGACGAGATGCAAAGTTCATGGAGGATAGAGCTTTCAGGAAATCTCGAGAGATGCCAGCAAAAGATCAGTCAATAGATGTTCCATTAGTCCAACAGCAGCAAGGGCAGCAAGGAGGACAAGCAATAGGACAAACACCAGGATCAAGCATAGTGACCAGCACTAGTATTTCCTCAGAAGTAGGAAATCCAAGCAGTTCTCAGTAGATGGAAGAGTAGGAACAGGAGGGAGATTTGATTAAGCCTCCCACCACCAGTGGTAGAACTAGCAAGGAAGTACGGCAAACGCTGAGGGACGCAGAGGAGTTTGTTGGAGCTCCTAGAACTGAGAAGAGGCAACGTATATAACCTGACAGGTACCAAGCCTTGGTAGCATAGGTTGACGAACCCTCCAACTTTCAGGAAGTCATACAACACCAAGTTTAGGTGGATGCCATGGTAGAAGAGTATAGTTCTATCATGACGGATGATATAGTTATGCTCTTGACCTGCGAGAAATTCTAGAATAGCAGAAATGCGAAGAAATATAGCCCAGAACACAGAATAAATGAGAAAAACAACAAGTATTTTATTATTTATAAATAGATTCAATGTTCACTTGCCTCTTTGAGGAGGCAACCTCCAGTAGAGCAAAGCTCGATTACAATAAGACTTGATGATTTTTCCTTTACTAACTAAGACTATTTATAGCTAAATGACATCCAAAACCCTAACTACTAGTGGTCCCTTGCATAACACAGGTTAACCACTTTATTTATTAACTATGGCCGGTTTACAACTAACTGTGGTCCATTTTCTCTAATGCGGGTCAAACACTTCCAATTATTAATGTGGGCTTTATTTACTCTCTAACTAACTATGACTATGACTCGACCCATTGGGCTTATTACATAAATAAAGGGGTTAGGGTTGGACCCTAACATGCCCTCCCCCATCAAAAGCAGCGTTGTCCTCAAGGCTGAAGTTGCGGAAACTGCTGAAAAATAGTGGTTGGTTCCCAAGTCGCATCTTCTGAAGAGGTGTCTTTCCACTTGACTAGGACTTCCTCGATCGTGCGACTACGGAGATGTCTTTCATGAGTATCGAGGGCCTGTTCTGGTTGGAGCCAGAATGACCCTTCCTCATCCAATTCGAGTAGACTGGCTTGAATTCTGCAATTGTTCCCCACCACTTTCTTGAGGCATGATACATGGAAGGCCAGATGGATTTTTGAAGTTGGTGGCAAGGCTAATTTGTAGGTGACTGCTCCAATGCACTGAAGTATCTGATAAGGTCCATATAATTTTGGTGCTAGTTTCTGGCAACCCTTTTCTTTGATATATGTTTGCTTATATGATTGCAGTCCCACAGGAACACCTGATCCCCTTCTTGAAATGTGCGCTCGGAACGATGCTGGTCTGCCTATTGCTTCATTCGATTTTGAGCTTGATGTAGATTATCTTTGAGATGAGATATCACGGTGGCACGGTTTTGTAGGAGTTGATCCACTGCCTACACCTTAGAACATCCAGGGATATAAGAAATAGGTGAAGGTGGTAGTTGGCCATACACTGCCTCATATGGAGTCATCTTGGTGGCTTCATGATAGTTAGTATTATACCACCATTCAGCTAAAGGTAGCCACTGTACCCATTGATGTTGCTTATATGAAGTGAAGCACCTTAGATATGTCTCCAAACATTTGTTGACTGCTTTTGTTTGACCATCGGTTTGGGGATGATAGGTAGTACTTAGTTGGAGTCGCGTGCCTTGTAGCTTGAAAATTTCTTGCCAGAATTTTCTGGTGAAAATGGGGTTGCGATCAGAGACAATGAAGTCGGAAGCCATGCAGTTTGAAGATTTGGTCCATGAAAGCTTGAGCCACCAAAGTGCGGGTAAATGGTTGGGGTAGAGCGCAAAAATGAGCATATTTAGAAAGTCTTTCCACAACCACCATGATGATGGATTTGTTGCCCAACTTTGGGAGACTAGTGATGAAATCCATGGAAACATCCATCCAAAAGGCAAGGAGTGGCAATGGCTGTAAGGTTCCCGGTAACTTGACTATTTCTCCTTTGTTGCGTTGACACACATCACATCCAACTACAAAAGTAAGAATGTCGTACTCGTTTTTCATGCCAATCCAAAAGAAAGAACGATGAGCGCGAGCATAAGTCTTCTGAAAGCCTGAATACCTTGCAGTTTTTTATGAGTGCAACTCTTCCAAAATGCGGGTTTTGAGGGTGGATGTCGATGATATAACTACTCGATCCTTGTCGCGAAGAATATCATCCTTCCAAGAGTAGTCGGTTGAGGAATTAGGATCTTCTCTCAAGTTATTAATAAGTTAGGAGAGAGGGGGGTGTGAGAACCATTCCTTGCGGGCCTCTTCAATCCAATCTAGTATGGGAAGAGAGATTGATAGCAGGGTGCCTTCATCCTCAAATTGGCGCGATAAAGCATCATCTATTACATTGTCATGCCCTGTTGAAAAGTGTGCAACAAGAAATGCTTGTTGAGAATGCAACAAGATGATGGAGCTTAGTGGAAAGGAGTCGCCTTCACTAAGTGGTCCCGCAGGCAAATTTTGGCGCAAAGTCTATTTTTAGACATATGGATCATGGTCTATGAGTTGTAGGATGTTGTTTATGGATGATTGGCCATGTTGGGAAAAATAGATGGACTTCTATTTTTTGGATCACAGCGGTGTGATCAGAGTCTATTTTTAGACTGTCAGGT
>APFE031321569.1:83773-129637 GCA_000404065.3 Pinus taeda
CATTCTCATGCAGGTATTGTGCAGTGGAGGCAGGCAAGCAGCGGAGGAGATTTGGAGATCAGATCTGAGTTGTATTGTGTGTAACAGGTGGAGATAGTGCTGGATACTTATGAAGAGTATTGTACTATGTATTGTTACATGTTCTCAATCAATATAATATACAGATAGTTGGGGTTTTTAGCGAGATGCTTTCCCCGGGAAAATACTGTGTTGATATGTGTAATTGATGCTTCTATGTGCGCATGTTATTGTTTCTGCTTCTACTTCTGTAAATTGATGATCAACGTAGAGGAGGTTATGTAGTATGCACGTATTCCGCAATAGTGTATAATCGGGATAATCTCTGTGAATATGTGTCATATTATTCAAAATTTCTACACGCCCTTTCTTGTAAATTATCTTATAATCATATCCCAACATTTTCGCCAGCCATTTATTTTGTTGTGGCAATGATAGACGTTGCTCCAAAAAATATTTTAAGCTTTGATGGTTCGTGCAAATTTGGAAACGTCGCCCCAACAAGTATGGTCTTCAGGTGTCTACTGCATGTAAGATGGCCATCATTTCTTTCTCATAGGTAGATTGACCCAGATGTTTTCCACTCAGTTGTTGGCTGGTGAAGGCCAAGGGTCGACCTTCCTGCATTAATACAGCACCAATACCAGTACCGGAAGCATCACATTCAATCACAAAAGATTTGGTGAAGTCTGGTAGGGCCAATAAGGGAGTGGAGCACATGGCCTGTTTGAGAGCCAAGAACGCCTGCTGAGCTGCATTAGTCCAGAGAAATGATTTTTTCTTGAGAAGATTAGTGAGGGGTCTAGCAATGCGACCATAATTGCGGGCAAATTTGCGATAGTACCCAAGAATCCCCTCAAACTCTTCAAGGTTTTTGGTTGGGGCCAATCTTGCATTACCTGTATCTTTTTTGGATCAACCCTCACTCCTTCACAACCCACAATGTGTCCCAAATACTCGACTTCTTCCACGCCAAAAGAGCACTTGGACAATTTCACAAATAATTTGTGATTCCAGAGCAATTGCAAGATCAAGTCTACATGTTGAAGATGTTTGTCCCGACTCCCAGGTTAGGCTGTAGATGAGAATGTCATCAAAGAAGACGCAGACAAATTTTCGGAGATATGGTTTCAGCAAGTGGTTCATGAGGCTTTGAAAAGTAGATGGAGCATTACAGAGACCAAATGGCATGACCAAGAATTCATAATGGCCTTCATGAGTTCGGAAGGCAGTGTTGGGAATGTCTACTTCCTTCATGCGTATTTGGTGATAGCTTGGTAAAGAATTGAGCACCATGTAGTTCATCAAGAATATCATCAACGACCGGAATAGGAAATTTGTCTTTGACAATGAGCTTGTTGAGGGGTCGAAAGTCCGGACACATGCGCCATTCTCCATCTTTCTTTAGCACCATGACCACTGGTGACGAATAAGGACTGATGCTGGGACGAATAACACCGACTTCGAGGAGTTCCTTGATGATTTTCTCAATTTCATTCTTTTGGGCAAAAGGATATCGGTATGGGCGCACATTAGGCGGTTGGGCCCCTGGGACCAAAGGGATGCTATGATCATGTTCACCCCGAGAGGGTGGAAGCTCTTTAGGTTTGTCAAATACTTGCTGGTGGCAGTCTAAGACCTGTTGCATCTCAGGACGAATATGAGGAGTAGTGGATTCAATGGCCTAGATGGCATTAAATTGGGCGATGACTCCGTGATGGCCCTTTTTCAAAAGCTTTTCCATTCGATGCGAGCTGATGATAGTAGAAGCACCTGCTTGGAGTCCACGTAATGTATGAGTGTGGTTGTTCTGCTTAAAGCTCATATATAACTCCTGGAAATCCAGTGTGATCGAGCCTAGTGTGTGAAGCCATTCAGCACCCAAGACAATGTTACAACCACCCATTTCAATAACGAACATGTGGGTCTTTAGATGGTAGTCTCCCATCTGAAGTTTAATATTTTCATAGTGGCCTTCACATTTCATGGTCCCCCCCCATCAGTGATAAGGACTTGGAAATTAGAGACTACCCGCACAAAACAATGAACAGCTTCGGTGACTTGCTTATGGATAAATTTATGAGTGTTGCCACTATCAATCAATACCACTATTGGTCTATGTTTAAGAAAGCCTTGGATTTTGAGAGTTTGAGGCGAATAAATGCTCGCCACAGCATGTAGTGAGATAACTGATTCATCTAGCGTAGCTGTGAGATCATTGTCAGGCTGGGTTTCCTCAACTTCATCCTCGGGCCCCCCAAGGGATGGGGCTTCCTCAAATGAGCTGTGATCAATAGCATCAATTTGAAAGAATTTTGATTCCTTGCATTTATGCCCCAAGGAGTATTTGTCATCACAGTAGTAGAACAATCGTTGTTTTCTTCTTTCATCCATTTCTGCTGGAGACACCTTTTGAACCTTAAGTGTTTGGGTAGGGCCCTCAGCCTGGGTGGGATGCCCCTTGGCTACGAAATTTGGACGAGTGGACTAGGCAGCTAAGGCGAGCTCCACCTCAACAGCGTTTTTGAAAGCATCCATCCACGTAGCTGGGTGGTGCATCTGGATATGGGCTTGGATGGCTTCTTTGAGACCACTGATGAAACACTCCAAGTAGAAGTCATCTCCTAGATTGTCAGTTTTGATGGCCAATGTCTCAAAGGCTGCAATGTAGTCTTTTACTATGCCTGTCTGTCGGAGCTTAGTGAGACGACCCAAAAAATTAGATTCCCTGTCAAAGCGGTCACATAGGGCTTTTGAGAACATGTGCCAAGTTATGTTCTCAGGATAACATTTTTGATGCCATTGCCACCATTGCCATCTCTCTTGGTCCAAGTAAAGGACTCCCACACATAGTTTAGTTTGATCTTCGCAGATATCATTAAGGGAGAAATATTGTTCCATTTGTGCTACCCATACTGCAGGATTAGAGCCATCAAATTTGTACATGTCTAGCGTGGGTGGCCGAGGGTGGGAATGTTGGTGATTTCCATGGAAGTGAATGTGATGGCTAGATTCTCCTTCGAGGTGTTCATCAACACTATGCTCCTCCCGATGAGACCTCTGCATCATATTGGTGAGCAGTGAAAGTTGTGAGGTAATTCGGTGCATATTGCCATGGAACTCATCCAACCTTTTTTCAAGGCTCTCCATCTTCTCATAGGCCATGACTTGAGATCTGGCACCTACCATACACAAATCCCGGTCAATTACTTAAGAGTAGTCTTCTTGGAAAGAGGGCGAGCTCAAGAATCTATTGGCGGGGGTCACTTGAAGTCACTTCGGAAAAATTTGGGACCGCGAGAAAATTGAGGCTGACAAGTGAATGGTACCACTGCGATCAGCTCGTCGTCATGAAGCTTATAGACTAAGTCTCTTGCAAGCCTCCTGGGATGGTCTCAGACTCGTTTTTTCTTTTTTTTATACTCCGAAAGGAGTTTTTCTCCCTGTTGATCAATACTGCAGTAGTCGAATTCCAGAAAACTTGATCTTGCCCAATGTCCTGCGAAAATAGGGTCTGGATTGTAGTAGCAGCAAGCCTCACTGCACAAAGAGTTTGATCGGCACTGTGAAACCCCAACTGTTGAATGTGAGTTGCACGGTGGCAGCAGAACCCCAACTGTTGGATCTAATTTGTACGGCGGCGATAGAACCCCAACTGCTATATCTGATTTGCACTGCGGCAGCAAAACCCCAACTATTGGATCTGATCTAGAAGATAAGGTAGTGGGCAATATTCAGATAGCAGAGGGAACTATGGTCACAAAGGAGTGTCAGGTGCTACAGATCACAATATACACAGGGGTCCAACAATATTACTCGACCCAATCTTTCAGGGCGCTAACTAAGGAGGATCGACCATACCCTTAGTTGTACTACCCGACTACCCTATCGTACACGCGAGTAATCTCCCCGAGTGTTGTTCTCAGTGTACTGTAGTAGCAAGACGGCCGACGGGTTATCTAAGGCTAGGTTTTATGTGAGCCTAGGGGGCTTCCTATATACCCAAGGGTACGTGGAAGTGCAGTCTGTGCGCGGTTCTGTCTAATGCGCTATTACTCAAAGGGGTACCACAGGGGTTACAAGGGAGTCCAACAAGCGTGACCACCTCTTATAGTTCCTGTGTGCATGCCTCCCCAAATCCGCAGGTTTATGCACTCAACGACTGATCTCATGGTCTAAAGACGTTGGAACACGTCTCTAGCCTAAAAAAATTCTCCGAAAATTGGAGGTACAACTAGCTCTGGAAAGTGCTCTAATGCCACTTGTTATGCGCTTGACCTGCCAGAAATTCCAGAAAACCAGAAATGCGAAGAAATATAACCCAGAACACAAAATAAAATGAGAAAAACAGCAAGTATTTTATTATTCAGAAATAGATTCAATGTTCACTTGCCTCTTCGATCGAGCAACCTCCAGCAAAGTAGAGCTCGATTACAATAAGACTCTATGATCTTTCCTTTACTAACTAAGACTATTTATAGCTAAATGGCATCCAAAACCCTAACTACTAGTGGTCCCTTGCATAACACAAGTTAACCACTTTATTTATTAACTATGGTCCGTTTACAACTAACTGTGGTCCCTTTTCTCTAATGTCGGTCAACCACTTACAATTATTAATGCAGGCTTTATTTACTCTCTAACTAACTATGACTATGACTCGGCCCATTGGGCTTATTACATAAATAAAGGGGTTAGGTTTGAACCTTAACAGTTCTATCATGACGAATGATGAATAGGAAGTGGTACCTAGACCAAAGGATAGATTAGTTGTAGGATCAAGGTGGATCTACAAGATCAAGTATGTTGCATATCGCAGTATAGAGAAGTATAAGGCTAGGTTTGTGGCAAAGGGGTACGCACAAAAGGAAGGAATAGACTATGAGGAGACCTTCGCCCCAGTAGCTAGATATACCTCTATCAAATCCGTTATATCCCTAGCAGCTCAAATGGGATGGGAGATTCACCAGATGGATGTCAAGACAACATTCTTGAACGGGGTGATAGAAGAAGAGGTGTATATAAAACAACCCAAAGGCTTCGAAACTCATGAAAAGAGAACTCATGTATGCAGGTTAAAGAAAGCCTTGTATGGGCTCAAGCAGGCACCCAGAGCATGGTATGGTCGGATTGATAGTTACTCGCAGCAGTTGGGATTTGTCACGAGTGAGGTTGATCCCAATCTCTACTATCTAATGGTGGAGAATGAACCACTGATTCTGGTATTATATGTGTATGACTTGTCTCTAACAAGGTCATCTAGGCTCATAAAGGACTGCAAGAAGAATCTTGAAGCAAAATTTGACATGAAGGATATGGGGTTGATGCATTATTTTCTAGGGTTGGAAGTTTGGCAGAAGAATGGGGAGATCTTCCTTGGGCAAGGAAGATATGATACAGAGATTCTGAAGAGATTCAGAATGCATGATTGTCAACCCATGGCTATGCCCATGATCACCAACTAGAAGAAAATAGATGCATCGGGAGACAAGGAAGTGGATCCCACCTTGTACAGACAGCTCATTGGGTCGCTCATGTATTTCATCAAAACTAGGCCAGACATTTGCTTCGTTGTCAACACCCTTAGTCATTTCATGGTGGAACTGAAAAGGGTGCATTGGGCAGCAACTAGGCACATTCTTGGATATTTGTGTGGAACAGTCGGATATGGGTTGAAATACACCCGAGGAGATGACGTCAGATTGAATGGATTCACAGATGAAGAGTGGGCAGGTAGTTTAGTAGACCGGAAAAGTACCTCAGGTATTGCTTCAGCGTTGGATCAGGAATGATCTCTTAGTGCAGCAAGAAGCAGAAGTGCAGCAAGAAGCACAAGTCGATAGCTTTGAGCTCAGCAAAAGCAGAATATATGGTGGCCAACACAGCGACGTGCGAAGCTATATGGATTAGAAAATTGCTTGTGAGTTTCTTCAGGAAGAGGATGGAAGCAACCAGTATTTTCTGCGATAATCAAAGTTGTATTAAACTCTCTGAGAATCCAGTATTTCATGATCAGTTGAAACACATTGATATCAGATGTCACTTTATCAAAGATTGTGTTCAGCGTGGGGTAGTACAGTTGTAGTATGTCTCCACAAGAAATCAGGTAGAAGACGTACTCACAAAAGCTCTAGGAAAAGCTAAGTTCATCCAGTTCAAGGAGCAGATGGGTATGGTAGAGAATCTGTTTCAATAGCAGAAACAGATGGTTTCTCAATTGCAGTGGCAGGAGATGAGAGGGAGTTGCAGACTTGCAGTACAGATGCAGTGTTGGCGGTGGCAGGACCAGCAGCAGTATAGATGCAGCATTTGTGCAATAGTTGATGGACAGTGATGTCAGACATCAGCAACACAGAGGGAGATGTCACGGAATCAGAGTGATGCTTCAGCAGGTTGCATTACCAAAGCACATTTCTCACTAAGAGGGAGTTTTGATTTATGGTACCATCGGATGTGCTCTAAGCCTCAAAATTTGCAGGAGGCTAGGACACATGTATTCCACAATACCCATAGATCGTTTTGGGAAATTCCACCCGGAGATAGTTTTATTGAAATAATTAATTATTTTTAATGGGTGCCTAAGTCTAAACCTAGGAAATTAAAATAACTAAAGGGTATTAATTAAACTGAGGGTGAAACTTCTAGAAAAAGAAGAGGATCAAGTCAATATGATCTCAGCCATTTATTATAATCTGATCTAGGTCATTGATTACTCAACTAGAGGATTATAAGGACTTCGATGGGCATTTGGAAGACACACCAAGTAGATACTCAATTGCGCAAGTAAGATCAATTTTCTCACTGGTCGAAGTTCAGCAAGAGAAAATCATATCAGAGGGAGAGTTGCAAGTGAGAAAGAGAAAGGGAATCAACATTAGTCGGGAGTCCAGGAGCATAGAGAAGGCGCAAAGCAGAGAAAGGACAGCACAGAGACAGTGACGCTAAGACTGCGCAGTAGTTGACGCAATGTGACGCAGAGAGGGAAGCAGGTCCTCTCCAGAGTCAGAATTTCACTATGAAGTGTGAGAACATTGTTTGTAATATTTCTCACAGAAATTCCTCATCTATTTTGCTGGTTGTATCATGTACATGAGATTTTGTTGAAGATCAATAAAGAAACCCTCATCTGTTGCACCGGTTTTCCCACATTGAGTTTTTCTGGGGACAATTGTCCAAAAATAGTTGTCATTGTAATTATACCTGTGCTAGTATTTTTCCTTGCAATTACTTTCCACAGTGTTTTTAATTGTGAAGGTTGCAGTAGAATTTATTTCGATATTTGTTGTAGAAACACTATGAATAACTTATTTCTGAATTAATAAGTAGAAGAAATAATATTAGTCACTGCAATTGGATTTCTATTCAGAAATTTTCACACCCTATTTCTTTGAGCAAATCTCATATTTCCTAGTGCACTTCAGGTTCAATTTTCTAGCGCACATAAGCCCCTATTCTATAGCGCAAATCAGCTCCTATTTTATAGGGAAAATCCCTATTTCCTTGCGCACTTGTTCCTCCTATTCCTTAGGAAACAATCCCTGCGCTCTCCACAATCAAGGCTCTCTCACAAACTCGTGAGCTCTGTCTTGTCACACAAGCCTTTGTGCACAAATCTATTGATTTCCTATGCCTTCATCGTCCTCTTTATAGACCCAATTCGAGCATGCAAGGGGCCTAGATTAATTTAGAAACTCAAGTTCTGATTAGCAAGTTAACTAAGAGTGATACTCTCTCTATCTCCAATCAACACTTGGAATATTAACTCGTTCTTTCTTCAATTAGGACTGAAGACTAATTTGCTCTAACCAAACTTGTGACTGCCACCTCGTTTTGTAGTCAAACTGATGAAGACTCCACTTAACCGAAGCTCCAACTCCACGCATGTCATCTTGATGATTATTCTAGTAAAGTAAAAAATAACTCATCCTAACTGAAGTCTAACTCATGAGGACAATTCAAGGTCTTACTGGCTAAGGCACAAGCCAGAAGACCTTGCTCATTACATTTTCAACACTCCCTCTTAGCGAGGAAGGTACTTCTGGAAGAACCTCTTCCACCTGGATCTATCTCCAACACTACTATTACCACAAAATCTAGCAGGGCCCTAAGGGGAGAAAACATATGGGACAACTACTAGACTAAGTGATAACAATGGGACAATGGCCCACTGTCACCACAGCGAAGGTCCCTTGCTATTTACGGACTTTCACAGATGGGAGGACTCCTGGTACGATTGTGATCACCTATAATAGAAATTTTAGGTTTGAAGGTTCAAGGTGATGGAGCTAGAGCTCATTCGAAGAGAGGCTCAATAAAGGTACGAGGCTTCAAAGAAGCAGACCGCTCTCTAAGAAAAACTCTAGAAAAGAAGGCACGAGACCTAGAGTTTTGAGGTTTCTTGATGGTAATAGTATTCACAAGGTCAAGGCTTGAGAGAAGAAAGGGCTTCTTATGATTTATTCCAATGAATACTAAGCTCATACAACCCTCAAAGAAGTTCCCAAGGTGAGAGAGAAAGACCTAGGTTCTCCCTCTTGGAGTAACACCTAGGGCAAGAGATTTTATGGATGAAACTCGGGAGGATGCCCACCAAACTGGGGGCATAGATAGCCTAGACCCTGAGCTTGATGTTTGGACCCTCGGATTCCCTCCCTAAAATTTCACTGCAAGCCCTAGATTTTTGCCCTACCTTTAGGGGACCAAAATTTAGGAGGATAAAATATGGAGAAAGAGGAGTTTGATCACCAAAATCCTTGGACTAGTGCCTATTATTACTCAAACTAGCAAGGGTCCTAAAGGGGGATCCTAGAGGGACAATTGCTAGACCAAGGGCAACAATGGAGCAATAGCCCACTGTCACCTCAGCTAAAGCTCCCTACTCTTTACGGAGTTTCACCGATGGGAGGAGACCCGGTATAATAAGGATAACAAAGAAGAATAGATCAAAGATAGGATGAGGGTTGATCCTAGAAGACTATTCACAAGAGAGGCTCAAGATGGTGGCTTGCTTGCCTTAGAGGCAAGATGGAAGGTTCTCAAGGAAGGGCTTAAGGAGAATTTCAAGGGATAGGTTTTGAGTATGTTTCTTTAATAAGGAGATCCCTAGGCCCTAAAATTCTTGTGGAAACTTGGGTTCCAAGTCATCTTTGAAGAATTAACCTTAATAATGTATGGGACCACAGAGAACCAAGTGGACCCGAGGTTAGGCCAAGGGGATAGGATTTAGCAACCAATGATATGCTTGACCTAATTAGGGAGGAGAAAGAGATCAAAGCATGAATTTTCAGTGAAAGGCAATGCAAGGATCCCAATGAGGCTACTAGCCAAAGGGAAACCAAGGGCAAGAATCGGCCTTCCACCTAGGGCTTGAAAAATCTCAAGATCCCACCATCGGAATCTCATGAAATTTTGATGGCTTCTTGAGGACACAGCAATGTAGTTGTGGACCAAAACTTGAAGTATTTGGATGGCTAGATTGTGAGATAATTGATGCCCTAAGTGACCTACAGAAAAGAGGGGAAGGTGAAAGCAATTAGCTTTAAAGTGATCATCGGAGGAGGACCAGTGCTTTGTCCTTTAGGAGAGATGGAGTCATGGAAGATTTAAAGTTTGGATTGATTTCCACTTGTCAAGGAGGCCTAAAAGACAACTTCGTTGGGCATTAGGGCTTAATGGAAGTAGCTTCAAGGTTATTTATACTTCGTTCAACAATATTTGGTGACTTATCAAGACAAGGATGTCTCTAGGAACATTCATTCATTCAAACATGGCCCAATCATGATACAACACTATTTAGATATTCAATTTCCACAATTTCGTTCCAAGAAAAACGACAAATTAACCCTAAAATAGCAAAAATCCTAATATCATGAATGCAACAACATAAAGAATCAAAGTAGCATTAAAATGGTACTTACATGTAAGAAGAATATATCCAATCACCAAGATATGCCAATCATAGAAGCTTCAAGACAAAGAAGAATAATCAAACATCGAAATTCATCCATTCATCCCAAAAGTCTCATTCTTAAAAGATAGTGAAAATCTCACAAGAAGATATGATCCAATCCAAATGATGATGAGAGAATGAATCACCTCTCATCTATTTATACAATCTCTAATGAGTTCAATTTAGCTAATTTGGCCTAATTGAGCCCCTAAAATAAAATAATGTGCATAATAACAACCTTTTGGTGGCAAGCCCACCAAACTAGTTCAATAATAAAATAGTAAAGCCTCTGAAGAGGGTTGAATTATCAATAACATGTGTCGTTGGGCATTAGAGGAGGCCTAATGAAGTCCATAAGTGCCATAATGTGAGATAGGACTCCCAAAAGCAGTGGACAAGGAGTTGGCCCCTTGTTCTCCAAGTAATAAACCTATGGTACTCCCAAATGGGTGTGGGGGCACACAAGTGTCCTCATGGGTCTCCAAACAGATCATAGATGCTTGTAGACCATCTGGAAGGGCTTGGATGATGGTATAAGTGATGCCACATCATCATACAGGTCTTGGGTCATCTTCCAAGTGCATGATGTAGTTGTGGGGTCAGCTGGGCATGGTGAACCAAGTGCATCTTCCTCGTCCAATAGGTGAACCACAAGCAATCTATGAATGACTCTAGGATCCATGGAATGTTGTTTATTGTTGTGGAAACCCATGGATCTCTATACACACCCTACATGTGTCAATGTAGCCCTTTAAAGGGTTAGGACCCCGTATTGGGAGACCAAACCCAAAATGGAGACCATCTGTAATCCTGCATAAGATCCAATGTGTCCCTGTGCTTTCCAGCATACCAAGTCATTAAAGAAATCAAGTAAAAGAGTTTACAAACCATGGAGAACAAATGGGCACTTCATAATGGCATGCCCTTCCATAGTGGGCTTTAGCATGTGCTAATGTCTCCAAGCTCCAAGGGGGGTTAACCTAGCACCCTATTAGGTGGTTTTTGCTTCTAAAGTGGGGGTATGTTCATGGTACATCCTTCAAATGGTGGTGGCATGTGATAAAATGATGGAACAGAGTAGGGGATGAAGGGGGACAACATAGGTCACATACCATGGTACAAGGGTAGTTAATAAAAGGGAAGTCCACACTTGGGTAAATGATGTGTAGGAGGGAGCAATCTGGTACATGAGTTACCCTGGCCTTGATTTTTCAACCCTTCTTCGTATGCCTTTTGCCTTTTATGATATTCTTTGGTTAACTGCTCATGTCTTAAAGGAATGAGAGCATGATGTGCAAAGTATAGCAGTGTATACCCCCTTTTATGGTGGGGCAGTGCATTGCCCACTAGGGGTTGGGACAATCATGGGTTCCTGAATGACAAAGGAGGCTCATCTAGGGCATATAGGAACCACGGTGATGGCCATGGAAGGGAGGAGAGCTCATGTAATGGATTTTTCCCACGTGCTAAATTTGTTTGTCCCGACCATCTTTTGCGTTTTGTGTTACAATTTCCTATTGAATGTGACCAATTATGCTTTTTCTTTTCTTTTTAGTTGCATCAGCCTCCAAGCATTGTTCCCGGCCCAACCCAAGGTGTGGGCAAAGGGGAGGCGAAGGCTAACCCTATGTGGACCCAGTGAAGGAATGTGAACCCAGGTTGGAGAACAAATGAATGGGGTTGTAATGAGTGGAAGGGGAGTGATATATGTGGATTGGGAAGCAGGACCACACAACCAAAATCAAGGTTTCCCATGTAGTACCATCCCTAAAAGCCAAAGGTCAGTAAAAGAGATCCCACAAGACTAGGGTTAAAGGTTAACATCCCAAAAGAGACCTAGAGGGTAAGAGCACAGACCTAGTCCACGCTTTCCGCCGAATCCCCCCATTAATCCATGCTCAAGAGTTTCCATGATAAGTAAACTAAAATACTCAATTACCAAATGACAAGGCATACTTTTAGGTTTGGGAAGCCCACCTTCAAACAAACGATCATGAAAGATAGGTGAGGGGCCACATGGCTGGCTCAGGGGGCGGAGAAATGGCACAATGAGCTATTTGGTGGCTGCAAGGGGATGTTGGCTACCGGCTGAGGACCATCATGGAGAAAAAAATTCTCCTAGGGATATCACCCACAAAATGGTGGGTAATAGTGCCTAGTCCTTTGGGCAATGGAGTCTTGATAGGCTTAAGATAAGATAAAACGTCTTCTAAGGAGGCTTGAAATCAATGTCCTAGGTACCAATTTCAAACATTTACCCTCTTCAAGATATAATGGAGTTTCATGAAGAATTCAAAGACATTCATTCACTAGGAACATTCATTACATGCCTTGCATTGGATAACATATGCAATACTCTACTAGAAAAGCTTTCCAAATTTAATCTTCAACAATTAGGGCACAAATTCACATATTCCAAAGCAACAATTCCATACATTAAACAAATTTCAAAGAAAAATTCCATCAACATTAAGCACTTACAAAGAGACATGCAATATATCCATCCATCATTCAAGAAGAAGCTCCAAAGAAGAAAAGTGAATCATCTTCCACACATCGAAATGCATCAAAGAGTCTCCAATAGCTCCAAAGGAAAAGTGTGAGTTATTTTACAAGAGAACCAATCCAAGTGTGATGATGATCAAAGACAAATGAAGGCGAGTTCTATTTATATATGTCTCACCAAGTCAAATTATTAGCCTAGGGGCCCACTAACATTATAAAAATGTGCAAAGTACAAGTCTTGGTCACAAGCCGACCAAGTAGCTTTCATAAATTATGAATTAGCCATCCAAATGCTAGTCGAATTGAGGACGTCATGCTAATGTAGGGTCGTTGGAGGACCATGTTGAGTCCTCTTTGTGCCAAAATGTGAGAGAGGACTCTATAAATCTTGAACAAGGGGATGGCCCCTTGGTCTCCATGCAAGTCATCATGTGGGGCCCCAAAGTGGGTTTGGGGCACAAATGTTGGTCTTATGGGTCTCCAGATGATAGAATAACCTGTATAATGCTCCAAATGAGGGCTCTAATGATGTTTCCTACACTCCCATTTCTCAAGGCTGAGACAAACCTCCTATGGGCCTTGTATCAGTTACCATAATATGCTAAGTCGGTCGAGGCACACTAATCCAAGTGCATCATCTCGCGAACAATGTGGGGCAATGAACAAACTGTTGAAGGTGTTGAAGATGCCCATGGCATGAAATGATGCTCAAACACATGATGGCATCCCATGGCTCTCAACGCTTGCCCTAGGGGTGTCAATATGATCTTTTGGTGGGCTTGGGCCCTAATTAAGTTGCCCAACCCATGATGAAACCACTTGTCAATCACATGTAAGATCCAATGTGCTTCCTCACTATCAGGTACAATAATCCATTAGTGCATCTAAGTGAACCAAGCTTGTTAATCAAAGGCACATTGAGACTTCATAGTCGGTTTCCCTTCTAAATTTGGGGCTTTAAGCTTGTAATAGTGTTACCCCCCTAGGTAGAAGTAGCTAATAAACAACCTTATTAGGTGTTCCCAGCCCCTAAGGGGAAAAACAATTCCAAGTTACATCCTTCAAGTGATAGGGGTCATGTGAATAATGATGAGATGGATGGTGACACAAGGGTCTCAAGGCCAAATGCAATGGGTACAAGGACGGAAGTGATGAGGAACATCCACATATTTGGGCATACATATGTAGGAGGGAGCAATCATGGATACATGAGTTACCCCGCCCTTTATTTTTCCACCCTTCATCATTTTCCTTTTGCCTTTTCTTGATTTTACTTTTTATTACTGCTTAGGGCTCCAAGAAGTGAGAGCACATTGTGTATATGTAAGTAGTTATTACCCCCTTAAGGTGGAGCAGTTCATCGCCTACCAGGGGTTGGGATGTGCATGGATTTCTTAATGATGTGGGGCACTCATAGACCCTAGGAACTAGGGTGATGGCCATAATGATAATTAAACTCCTTCATCATGACCTTGATAAGATGTATCCTTCACTAAGGCAAAAATAATTGATTAGGTGTGTGAAGTATTTTCTACCATATTTTAAATCCTGGACTAGACAATTTCATCAAAACTGGATTGCATTGACTAATGACCCTAGAGGATTGAGGTAAAGGCAAAGGCTAGACATGTTGAAAATGCAACAAGAAAATCCTAATTTAATTTTGTCCTTGAATTAAATTACGAATAAAATTGTAATTCCACATCACAAGACAACTTGTATGAGTTAACTATGTTAATTGACTTAGTTGGCTCAGTTAATTTGAGTTGAGGGTCTAACTAAAGTCATGTAGAGTGTCTCTTACATTATAGGAGCTCCAGTTGAATTTATTTTGAGTTGTAATTAATTAATTCAGTTTACCTGAGTTAAAGTCAGTGAAACTAGTTCCAACTGATGGAGGAACTAGTGGGAGGTCAGACAATGGGGTGTTGCTTCATGTGTTCAAACTTCAACCAGTTAACTAATGATTCACTCATAAATAACTCATGCATGTCAGATCTGAGAGTTACCCAGTTGAGATTGGGGTTCAAGGACAGTCGACTATCAGTTGTATGATCATCTAAATTGTACAAGTGGTGCTTGCAGTCAGAGTAAGGCCTATGAGGATTGCACAATTCCGATTGAGAAATTTCCCTAATTAATAAGGGTTAATTCCCAAGGAAACAGCGCAAGGAAATAGAGACTTGGGCAAGCAGAACACTGGTTAAGTATTGACCTAGACTTGTCTAGGAAGCTGTGAGACAGATAGAGATAATGCAGAGGTTGCTCATGTTTGAGCAAAGCATTGTAATCTTCTCATATGTTATGACTAATGCAATATACAGATAGCAAGGGTTTTTAGCTGTGGCTTTCCCCGGGAAATCATTGCGTAATGTGTTGATTGAACTCTTTATCTTGTATGCTTCGTGATTTCGCGATTGTTTAATTGTTTCTGCTGATGAGTAGAGTAGATTCAAGTCTATTTTTTAGTAAATTTTAATTAGCAGTTTGAATCTACAAGAAATTTCTACATGGTATCGGAGCATAAATCACTCTAGAAGAGGAGAATACGAGTTTTTCTTTTGCAGGTGAAATCGAATTTGCAGTAACATTCCTAAGAGTCAGTAGGATGTCGTTCTACGAATTGAGACTCGAATATGCCCTTGAGGGTAGTTAGAACTATATTGCTTGGAAGGACAGGATGGAGGCAGTGTTGGAAGTCAACGAGCTTAAGGAATTCATAGACAAAGATATTCCTAAGCCTCCAGCAACTGATGTTCAAAATCTGGCAGAGTGGAGAAAATGTGTTGCAAAGGCAAAAAGGATTATCCTAAAAGGAGTTTGAGATCATATTGTCTCGAACCTCCACGATAAGGAGACTCCATATGCAATGTGAAAAGCCTTGACAGACCTGTTTCAAGAAAGCAGTGACCACAAGAAGCTGGTATTGAAGGACAAGCTCAGGAAAATCAAGATGGAGAAGGGCGACACAATACCAAAGTACTTGACCAAGTTCACCCAATGTCAGGATGGGCTTGGAAGTGTTGGTGTTACAGTTGCTGAAGATGATATGGTCAGCCTAGAACTTCTAGGCCTTCCCAAGCGCTGGAACAGCTACCAGGATTCAGTAAATGGGGGGGAGAAGCTACCAGAGTGGGAGCGTTTATGGTCCGACTTGGTGCAAGAAGAGATTTGGTGGAACACCAGAGATGGATCCTCGTCCAAGCATCATGATGAGGAGAATTGCGCCTTAGCTGGAAAGGCGAAAAAAGAGAAAGGAAAGTCATCCCATTCCAAATGAGATTCCAATCAGAGCAGCAAGAAGAAGGACTTGTCGAAGATTAAATGTTTTCACTATCATGAGTTGGGACACTATGCCACGAAGTGTTTGCACAAGAATGTCGACAAGAAGCCCTCAGGAGGAGTGGCAGGTGAAGCTCTTGCTTCACAATTCGAGTTCGATTTTACCCTCATTGCTTGCATGGTGACACCGGTGATGGGTAGTGTGTGGTATCTGGATAGTGGAGCCTCATTCCATATGACCGGGTACAAAGAATTCTTCAGTGACTTGGAGGAGAAGGACCTCCAGATGCACATCGAAATGGGAGATGATGGAAGTTATAGCGCAACTGACATCGGTACTATTGCTTTTCAGAGGGAGTTTGGTTCTCCTCTCACATAAAAGATGTCATGTATGTTCCAGGTCTAAAGAAGAATTTGGTTTCAGTTGCTATGTTGGAGGATCGTGGCTACGATGTGATATTTAGCAAAGGAAAGGCTTTCCTTCATCACATAGCCTCGAGACAAGTGAAGTGAATCAGGGTTCAGGTGAAGAACCTCTACAAATTGGATGTAGAAGACTGTGCTGCCTTGAGCACAAAAGTAGCGAAGTTGTCGAGCCGAGACATCGGTGAATTGTGGCATAGAAAATTGGGTCACTTGCACCATGGAGCTTTGAAGATCATGCAATAGATTTCTACACGACTTCCCAAGGGTGCACTTGAGCAAAGAGATACCTGCAAAGGGTGTACGTTGGGGAAGTACACCAAAGCCACCTTTCATGATAAGGGCAGTGAAGCACAAGCGATCCTTGAAAGAGTTCACTCAAATGTGTGTGGACCGTTCTCAACAACCTCCACGACCAAGCACAGGTATTATGTAATATTTGCAGATGATTTCTCACGTAAGTGCTAGATTTTCTTCATGCAGAAGAAGGATCAGACATTCTCTAAATTTTGTAAATTTAAAGCACTTGTTGAGAAAGACACTAGCCGGAAAGTGAAGGCTCTTAGTAGTGATAATGGTGGAGAATATGTGTCGAATGAAGTCAAGAACTTTTGTGCATCAGAAAGCATTCAACAGGAGTTAATAGCACCCCATAACCCACAACAGAATGGGGTGGCTAAAGGGAAGAACAGAAGTATTGTGGCCATTGCACTGGCGATGTTACATGATTAGGGCCTACTGTTGCACTTCTGGGTTGAAGCATGCAACACAGTTTTATATCTGCAGAAAAGGGGTCCTCATCGGATTCTCCGTATGAGTACACCAAAAGAAGCTTTTTCAGGTCAGAAACCAGATGTGGCACACTTCAAGATCTTTGGTTCATCAGTTTATTGTCATGTTACCAAGGATGCAAAGAAAAAGCTAGAGCCAACAGCTGAGTTGGGCATATTTGTGGGGCACACTGATACACCTCACAACTATCGGGTGTACCTGCCATCTCACAAGAAGACAGTGGTTCGTTGAGATGTGAAGTTCGATGAAGAGAAGGCCATGAGATGTTCCCTTGAGAGGGAGCTTCAGTTGCATGGAGATGAGGAGCTTTTAGCTCTAAAGGAAGAACCTCAGGATGATGTGGAGCAGCCACATGCAGAGGAGCAGAGGGTGGAAGCACCCACTCATGCAGAGACTTCCACAGATGGAAGGAAGCGTACCAGAGAGGCTGACAGATCGATGCATGATGCTAGAGAGAATGTGGGAGCACCCACCAGATCGGTACACTGGCTACATGGCTCTTATGAGCGAGAGTGTAGAGATTGAACCATCCTCATTCAAGGAAGCAGGGCAGCAACCAGTATGGGTTGATGCCATGGTAGAGAAGTATGACTCCATTATCAGAAACAGTGTTTGGAAAGTGGTCCCAAGACCAGTAGACAAGTCAGTGGTGAGTTCCAAATGGCTTTACAAGGTAAAGCAAGCAGTAGATGGGATTGTGGAGAAACACAAGGCCAGATTTGTGGCTAAAGGGTTCTCTCAGGTGGAGCGAATTGATTACGAGGAGACCTTTGCTCCAGTAGCAAGGTACTCTTCAATCAGATCTATTCTAGCACTTTCAGCGCAGATGGGATGGAAGATACATCAGATGGATGTGAAGACAACATTCCTCAATGGAGTGATTGAGGAAGAGGTGTACATTGAGTAGCCAGAAGAATTTGAGACCTTCAACAAAGAGTCGCATGTGTGCAAACTCAAGCGAGCGTTGTATGGATTGAAACAAGCACCCCTTGCTTAGTACACCGAGTTGGGCTTCACCAAAAGTGAAGCAGATGCAAACCTTTACCATATTGTGGTTGAAGGTAAATTGTTAATTATAGTATTATATGTCAATGATTTAATTCTAACAGGTGATGAGAAGCTGGTAAAACCTTGCAAAGAGGATTGTGCAAGAGAATTTGAGATGAAGGACCTAGGGCAAGCAAAAATGTTAAAAATTGGTTAACTATTGGCCTAGGCTTGTCTAAGAAGCTGTGAGACAAATAGAGATAGTGCAGAGGTTGCTCGTGCTTGAGCAAAGCATTGTAATCTTCTCATATTTTTTGACTAATGCAATATACAGATATCAAAGGGTTTTTAGCTGTGGCTTTCCCAGGAAATCATTGTGTAATGTGTTGATTGAATTTTTTCTCTTGTATGCTTCGTGATTTCGCGATCATTCAATTGTTTCCGTTAATGAGTAGAGTAGATTCAAGCCTATTATTTTAGTAAATTACAATTAGCAGTTTGAATCTACAAGGACTTTCTACAGGACAAGAGGCGAAAAGTGATACTAATAATGATGATCCTAATATAAGTAATAGTAGAACATTGCTTATCATTTATGTTTGTCATTCAAATGTTTTTGTTGGTTTATTCATAATGCTTTCTGTCAAAGTTCCAATATAATGTGCTATTTATAAAATTGGGAATAGGAAAAGTGAGACACGTCATGTTTCCTGTTTCCAAATTCAGAGAAATTAAATTTCCATTTCGGAAACTCATACCCATTTCCCCATGTACTGCAACTTATAAACTTCTCAAGCAGTAAGCGATATAAAAAACAGAGCACTAATAGAAATCTTAAAAATTAAACCAATGTCGTCTTAAGTTAAACTTAAGAACTGTGCAAAAATTTAAAATACTGAACTCAAATATTTTAGCATAGATTTTAACAAGACAAACTGTAAAAGACGAAGTAAAACCTGATTGACAAAAATAAACACCAGAGACTTCAAGCAACATGGTATAAAATTTAAAGGTTACTGAGCTTACCTGCATATTCACCAAACCGCTCAAATTTCTTGACATAACTACCTTCTGTCAACTCTATGTATGGTATCAATTTTTTATGTTGCTTGCGCCTCTTAAAATTTTGATATTTACGAAAAGCATTCATGAGTCCTATTGCCGATAAAACGATTGCCACTAGAATATATCCCATGGTTTCTGCAAAACATATTTCAGGCAAAATAAAACTATTGGATAGAACAGAAAACCAATATGATGATAAAAAAGGTTTTTCCCTACAGGACTCTCAATTGAAATATCTCCTATACCCTTGGGTGGATTCTTCTATATACTCCCACTTTGCATGCTTATTGCATTAGCTTCTAACACAATTGGGCTGAACCGTCAGAGCACTTTAGGGTAGGGGAGTATTAAATGGGTTTGAGTACTATAGAATTTGAGATGCATGTGACTTGTCAAGACGACAAATTTCAAGGCAGCGTTCAGCAGCTAACCCACAAACATCTACCGAATAAATCATATTACAGACAAAAATGCAGAGTCCTCGGCTAATCGGTGAAAGCATTTATTTTTATTTTTTTTCAAATTAGGGTGAGCCTAGCCGGGCCAATCCTACTGTTAATGGAAAAATGATCTGCTTAAGAGGGATGTTATCACTGAGAGTGTGGGAAGCTGGTTAAGTTTGGACGTTTTTTTGGATAGTTTAATTCTACAAAATCACTTCTAATCTTAACATTTCCATCAGGTTTCATAATATTTAAAGCTCAGACGTTTCTGGAAATAGTTTAATTCTCTAAAAATCAGTCTTATCTTTAACCTCTTCCATTAGATTTTGAACCTGAGAGTGGAATAAACCCTACACAAACCAATTTATCTGCACCTCATAAATTATTTAAACCTATGATTAAAAAGAAACTAAACCCCACAAACCAATTTATCTACATCTTATAAATTAATCATGTAAAAACATGAATATACCTGTCCAATATCTTAAATTAGTCCTGATTCTGGTTTTCAAAAGAGAAAAAAAAATGCGTTTGCCAATACCTTAACCACAAAGTTAAAAATACACTCACCTGCAATTTCTTGCCTGAATGAGAAGTTAGATGATTATGCCTCATCCGGAGCCGAAGGTCCGCCCTCGAACGAAGAGAACCGAATTGAAATATAACAAGATATAACGAACCTTTCGTCCTCGGAGGACAGACTTTTATCTTGGTGGGATTTGAACATGTAACTGGTTTTCTTGCACTGGCATATGCTATGTACTGTACCTGCAGACGAGTATTGCAATTAAAAATGAGTTGGAGGGTTGATGATAGTGGTCTCGGAGCGCAAGAGGACCTCTTTGGACTGCAATTCCTGACAAGTCAACATCGTAACTATCTGGGTTCATTTTTCATGGAGCGCTAAACTGTACGATTCCTGTTTCAAATCAACCAGGTTTAACATAAAACATAATCATCCAACACGTCATTGCTGAGCATCTTCGGAGAGTCAAATGAGATAGTTAGAATTGTAATAATTTTGGAATCTGAATCGTATCTCTGGTCGATGAATAATCCACCCACTCAGAAAGCTAGTGTTCATTAAAAATATATAAAGCAAAATTATTTAAATGATTTAATGTTTTTAAAATCTTTAAATAATTGGTATGAATAATGTTTGTTAAAATTTTAAATTGGTAATTGAATTTGTGCAGAAAGGATAATAATATTTTTATGGAGTAATTAATTTATAATTTTTATCGAGGAATTTTGCATTTTCACATGCTGAATCTTAATTAGTCAAGTTACATATTAAATATCTTAATTTTTTTAGTCATACTAATACTTAGTATAGTTGGATCTATTAAGTTTCAAACCGGTGACCTTTATATCAAAGAGTTGGAGTTTCGCCTAAAAAGTTTTTAAGAGGTGACTTTCATACCAAAGAATGTCTTAACAAACACTTGGTCACCATTTGCTCTATATTTCATGGGCTATTAATCTAAATTTATTTATTTTAGTTATGATATAAAAATTTATTTTGTTTTAATTTTAAAAATTATAAGTCTTTTTTGGTGGTGTTCAGCAAAAATAAAGAAGTCAAAAGTTTGTTTGTGAAAATTTTAGGGATAGATTATTCTTCTTAAAATTTCTAAGCAAATCCTTATTGTCCTTGACATGCAATTTTGAAATGTTTAATAATATTTTTGTAAAAATATTTAAATTTCTATATTTTATATAATCTCTATAAGTTTTGGCTATTTTAAAATAAAATAATTTTATTTATAAACTTTGGCTATTCATTTTTAGAAAAAATAGAGATTAGTAAATTATTTTTTTTTAAACCTGAATTAGTTCACTAACCAAATAACCTCTAAGATTTTATTTATTCTCTTCCTTAAACTTAAATCTTAAAAAAAAACATATATAATTATTTTCATAATAATTTTTAAATATTTATTTCTTAATAAATACCTTAAATTCTTAAATTGTTCTTAAAGAAACTTCTATAATAATAATTGTTATAAATTCTAATAATAATAATTGTTATAATTAATTTTTAAATGTTTATTATTTATAAGTAACTTGTTAGTCTTACCCTTAAATCTCTTCCTCAGACGTAAGGAAACATTAATGGCCCAAGACTCAGAGGCATTTGGCAGGAGCGAAAGTCTGCCCCCTTACGGACCACCAGCGGATTATTCTAAGTGGCATGGTTTTCCTTGAATAAGAGTGATGAGTCAGCTTTTGTGGATAGTTTTCCTTGAATAAGGGTGATGATCTACCCCCTTACGGACCACCAGGGGGTTATTCTAAGTGGCATGGTTTTCCTTGAATAAGGGTGATGAGTCAGCTTTTGTGGATAGTTTTCCTTGAATAAGGGTGATGATCTACCCCCTTACAGACCACCAGCGGGTTATTCTAAGTGGCATGGTTTTCCTTGAATAAGGGTGATGAGTCAACTTTTGTGGATAGTTTTCCTTGAATAAGGGTGATGATCTACCCCTTACGGACCACCAGCAGGTTATTCTAAATGACATGGTTTTCCTTGAATAAGGGTGATGCCTCAGCATTTGTGGATAGTTTTCCTTGAATAAGGGTGATGAGTTAACCTGCATTTGTGGATAACAACTAAAAATGGTTGTCCTCACTATTTGACGACTAAATTATGATAGATTTTCCAGTTCGTTAAAAAAAGGAAAAAACTTACTAATCTTACTCAAACTTTATACCCAAAAATATTTAGAATTTAGTTTTTTAAAATAAAACTACATATAACTTTTTCTAATTAATAAAAACAATATACTAGAAAAACAATTTATAATTTAGATATATATTAGGAAAGTTTATAAACTTTTGTAACTCATAATTTAATGTTTCATCATATTTGTTTGGAAAAACCTATACTCGCTCAATAAGAATATGGGATGTTATAGGTTTTTTTTATTTCAGTTATTATAGGAATCACCTCTATTATAAATATAAATTAAAAAATATTAAAAACATATATTAAAGTGTGAGGATTATAGGGTTAATGATGGATATATTATAAAAATATTAAAAATACATTCATATTAAAGTGTGAGATTATAGGGTTAATTGATGGAATATATTTATAAAAATAGTTTGAGTTTTGGTTTTGATAATATAAAAGGTTTTTTTTGTAAATACTTTATTAATATGTTGAGTGATTTTTAACAATTGTTGTTTATATAATATAATATGATAATATTTAAATAGGGTAGGAAATAGAATGAGTGATTTAAAATGTAGGATTGCCTTAATCATGCATTCAATAATTATCTATCCATGGCCTTGTGGATAACTAAATTAGAATAATTAAAATATGAAATTGTTTTGCCTTTTATTTATTTTAATTGGGATTGATTAATCTCAATCATATATTATAAAGTAAATAAATAAAACGATCTATTATTTTACATTAATTCAATTTAATTTATTGATTAAATGGTTTTATTATTCGTTAACTCACACTTATTGTAATTTAATTATTTTTATTCATATGTAAATTTAAAATGTAAAAGAATTAAATTTTTTATTAAAGTAAAATAACATTATTTTTTATTTGAATAAGGAAGTATTTGGATAATATTGAGATATTTCAAATTTGAATTTTCTCTCAATTATAACTTCCTCATATATGTATAGTAAAGTATTGTCCAAAATAAAAAGAGAATTGAAATAAGATACCATGTAATGCAATGTTGAGTTAATGGGTTGTTTTGAGTGTGTTGCAAGCATTGGGTCATTTAACTTGGGGAAGAATAGATGTCACATTCCCCCTCTAACAACTTGCTACTTGTTGTATATGTATTGAAGAATCAGGGTAGATGATATTTGTTAGTAAGTCATGTTTTACATTACTACCTTTTGAACATGTCACAAGTGGAAAATGCATATATTTTGATCAGTGAACCAAATTAAGAAAAAGTGAGACCACATGGCCCCTTATCACCCTCACTCTCCATGGTGTAATATATGCCATTATTGACTATAAAAATTCTTCTTCATCACTTCTTTTCTTTTCTAGGAGTAAATGATCCAGGTGGATGTTGGTGGCCACCCACCTATCCCATTCGGACCCCCACAATTGTCTCTTTCAGCTTTTTCAGTTTCCTAAATTGTAGCATAGTTTACTATTTTTAGTAGTTTTTTGGGTCCTGAACTTCCGGAGTCGTTTTGAGGCCCTAAACGACGTTTTTTTGGAAATCTGGGGGCAACATGGGTCCATGGACCGATGTTGCCCTTCCCAAAGTGGTATTTCTCGGATAGATCTTTCTAACGAGCTATCATACGCGTCAAACGGAGATCGTATGCCAAAGTTACGACCCCGGGAAATTGATGTACCAATTTACCCAAAACGGGGCCCACAATTTGGCGTTTCATCTTCTAGGGGTAGGTTTTGGAATGTGAAGGGTTTTTCATTGTTTCTCAACAATAAATAGGCCTTCGAGCCTCATTGTAACACAGTTCGGAACAGTTCAGAGGCATGTAGCGACAACATCTCTTCTCAGAGATAAGCTACCATCGCCCTAGCTGGTTTCTTTCCATTTCTGGTTGTAAGCATATTTCGGTATTTTCCATTAATGAAATGAAGTATTATTTCCGCTGCATATCTTTATGTACGGTTATCACATCTCTGTATTTATGGTTATCTCTATAATCTATTGCGCTCCTGTTTAAATCTGGATCAGTAAAGGCATCAATCTCTCAAGTGTCATGTTATTGTTTCTTTAACTAGATGATGATGGTAGAGAAAGAGGTTGCACTTTACTCTAGCAAATTCAAGTCCTCACTCATTAAAGGAAACTAAGGATGGGATCTTCAATGATGACTAGTCAATTGCTCCAATAACCAAAAATGAGATATTTAGTCATTAATTTGCAATCCTATACAAGTGAAAATAACAAAACTATTTCTCAACTCAACTTACGTGTGCATCCTCAATTCACTTCAATCTTATCTTTACCTATTTCAAAATTATACTAATTATATGAATATTGATGACAACAACCATGATGATTATTACTATTTGCTGGTTTATTAGACTTTAAGCTAAATCACAAGGAAATGAATGGTTTGTTTTATAATTTTATTTCCATTATAAATAAATAAAGAATAAAAAAAATAGAAGTCTTTTAAAATCTTTATAATTTTGATGAATTAATAAATTAAGAATGTCAATATTGTTACAAATGTTTTAAAAATTTTAATATGCACATATATATGAAATTTAAAAAAAAAATGTTGTTTATAATCTAACTTTTCACTGTAAAAATAAAATAAATAAAAAAAAACAAAAAACAAAAAACTTTTATTTCATAATACTCTAAAAAAATATTTAATATATTATATTAGATCATTAATATAGTGAAATTTTATTGCACATGACCCTAATTGCACATGTCCCTAATTGCACTTGACAACACTTGCACATGACCCAAAGGTCACATGACCCAAAGGTCACATGACCTAAATTGCACATGACCCAAAGGTCACATGACCAAAGGGGCCCCCATGACCCTTCGGCCTTCGACCTTCTTTTTCCTTTGTCGACCTTCGACCTTCTGCCTTGATCCTTTTGCCTTAGGCCTTCGGCCTTGATCCTTGATCCTTGAGCCTTCGGCCAACCTTGAGCCTTCAGCCGGCCTTTCGGCTAGCCTTGATGGGGCCCCATCACCCCACCTTCCAACCAACAACCAAACATCCCCTAAGCCCTCCTTTGGCTTAATTCTTTAGTCATGTAGAGTTATTTTCGGTCATCCCAACCAGCACACCCTCCAACATCCCTCCAACGGCCCTCCAACATCCCTCAAAACAGGCTTTATTATATTAACACTATTAATTATAATAAAAATAAAGTTCTGTAACTGCCATTATATTTTTCCAGAGTTACATCTACTTACAAACTATGCGCAGGTTTTGATCGCTAGTTCTCCACGTATTTGGCTCAATCAAATTGGAATCTAGAGTAGATGGGGACCTTGAGGGTAGGAGATCATGGCGATTTATTTGTTCAATCCTCTAGCGTCATTGATCCATGCAGCTAACCAATCTTTCACATTGCAATATTTAATGTTCCTAATTTAGATAGTTGTGTAAGATGTTTCGAGTTCCAGTTCCAAGTGATGTGTATATACCAAATTCTTTTGTCTTTTATAAATAAATATTATTATTTTATATCGAGATTATGGACTTTTATTTATAAAAGCCGATGTCATAAAATGATTATCACGTTTACTTAAAAAAGGTAATATAAAAATGTTATTTTAGGGTTAATTATGTTTAACTTGAACTCTATATTTTTATTTCAATTTTCAATTTTATTTAGGGAATTATATTTTCACCACAACTCTAACTATTATTAAAATTGATATCATCATTCTACATTGAAACTACAAAATTCAAGTAATAAAGAGAAATTGTTGCATGTAAATACCAAATGTTGTACACATAAAAAATGACAATTACAGTGGAAAATAATTATATTGGTGCAATAAAACAAAGCATCATCAGAAATGTCAATGAATATTCCTTGGAAGGTATTAATAGAATGGGCCACCATTACGATATGAGTTGTTTCGATCGAATCACCATCAAAACACCATCCCTAGAGGAATACTTAACCGAAAATGTATTATTTGTTAAGTCTTCAAGAAAAAAAAAAATATCAAACCAACGAAACATTGCAACATTGCACTTGACAGAAATCCCTTCCAATCATTATATTTATCTAGAATCACATTTAATTACTGTCGAAAAATATGCGCGATTTTTAATTGTTGGTTCCCCATATATTTGGCTCAATCAGATCGGACTTCGAAGTAGATGGGGACCTAGAGAGTAGGAGATCATGGTGATTAATGTGCGCAATCCTCTGGCATCATTAACGATCTTGTTTTGTGTAGTATATTATATAAACTCATTTAATATGAATCTCTTACAGTATTATAACCGTACATTTAATATGTGGATTGTACACATTTATCATATCTATGGTCCTCTATTAAAATTAGAAGTTGTACTTGTCACCGCTTTGATTAGTTTGGATTCGTGTAAAACTGACCAAAGATAAAATAAATCTTTTGAAACCAAATACATGGATCACACACATTTATCACATCCATTGCCCTGTACTAAATTTAGAAGGCATACTTTTCACTGTTGAAGCTAGTTTGGATTTGTGTAAAACTAAACCTAAAATATTATAAATAAAACACTTTTCGAAAGATTAAAAGCTTTTGAAACTGAAACTAAATAAACATTTCATCCTAGGGTGATTGGGTGTTTTGCATGATAATGGCTTTGGCCCAAACATAAATATCAAAAGGTACCCAACTACGTAATGGATATCAAATTGGATGGATTAATATAGTAATATGTAAAGCTAAACTTTGACAACTGCGGTTGGGTGTTTTGCATAACAAGGACTTTGGTCAAACATAAATATCATAAATTTAATTAATATAAATAAATTTCTCTACTATTAAATAAACAAATATACAAATCTAAGTGGGTTGAAGAAAGAATACACCAAAGCAGTTACATCCATTGGATATTATTTAATATATACTAAATTTAATTTACAAATATAATCTACGAATGTGGAATTTATTTCTATAGAATTAGTATTTTAGAGGGAAAAAAAAGAATATGGAAACTAAGTATGGAGAAATGTAACCTACCTGTTGTGGAATCGTAGTCCTCCGAGTCAGATGTAGACTGTCCCTCCAAAATCCTTTCGATCTGATTTAGTCACCTCAATCCCGTTGGATTCTCAACCGAATGAACCAGAGACTATTTATTGTTCATTAAATCAAGGCAAGGTACTCATGTCATTCATTACTTTGACCATAACATGTTATATTCGCACGATAATGCTACGGATTTGGGCCATATGTATGACCTTTTTGCAGAGCTAAGCATTCATCTCACGTCTAATTACTAACATGGAAATGAAATGAGCAAAAAGGCAAGTGCTAACTGTACATCACTGACATGGATGATGGTACAGTGGTATAGTGTTAAATGCAAGTTATGTAAATTTGTGCAAAGTTTAATGATGGCAAAATAAGACTTTAGCCAATCGAAATACATATAACTGAATTAAATTATGAATAAACAAAAATTAAATTAAATTTCTAATGTCAAACTTCGTGAAAATATCGTTTAATTTCTAGTCAGCTCCTGAACTAATTCAATGTCAACGTAAATCGATTACGTTATTACCTGCCTGCGGCAGGAATAATAATTAACAATGTATATTTTTTTAAAGTTATTTAGTGGGAGTAGAGTATATACATATTTATAAATTAGGATAAAGTATGTATATTTCCTTAAGGCATTATCTATTGACGTCATAATTTTGTTTGGATAACAAATTTCTCATGAGAATCTGATGAAAAAATACTCAAGAAATCTAACTGTGGGAGTCTTTAAATATTTTTTTTTATGGGGGAAATAGATTTAGCACCATCAAGCACCCTTGGGGCACCCAAAATCTTGAAGTTTGACAAATGTAACCTGGAAATTTTTTTAAATAATTGATTTTTCTCAAAATCATACTAGAATTTCTATTGTTTTCCCAATGAAATTGTGGCCTATTTAGACTATGCATTTCCTTAAATTTTAACAGTAAAACTACTATTTAAATTTTTTATTTCACAAAATCAAACACAAACATTAATTATTTTTTCAATAACTAAAATTTTATTATTATATTATATATATTATATATATATATATATATATATTATGATGTATGTATGTATGTATAATTATCATATATGTATTATTTATATTTATGTATGTATATATATATTTGTATTATTGTATATATATACTATATATACATAATATGTTATAATATAATATATATATATATTAATATATGATAATGTTATACATATATATGTACATTATATTACAATATATATATATATTTATATATAATTATTTATTATATAATATATGTATATATTATATTATATATATATAAATGTAGTAATTTATGTATATACATAACATATATATTATATATATATATATATATTTATATTTATAATATAATATGTATATATATAATATATATTATATTTTTAATTTATTGATATTATAAACATATTCCAAATAAATACATATGCATTTATTTATTAAAATTATTAAAGTTATTCCTCGATGAGGTGGCAAATGGTCCTAATGATGCCCAAGACATGGCCATTTATAGTTCCTCCACTTGATATCAATGAATATGAAGCGTGTTGGTAAAGCAACGCTTGGTCCTCTAAGAGAGAACATTCTCGAGGTGATTTGGTGTATAATTGATTTGATTTTGGTGCTTGTGTGCATTTGTTAGAGTTGGAAGATGAGGGTTCGGACATTCGGGCGAATAAAGTGCTTATGAGGAGAGGGAGGCTTATCATGAAAGCCTGTCCTCTTCTTTGGCTTGTGATTGTGTTTGTTAGACGATGGAGAGTGGAAGCTTGACGTGGTTTGGTCTCCAATGGTAATTCATAACACAATTTGGAATCCTGGCTTGCATCGAATTCTGGAGACTAAAGCAAATCTTGGGTTTGTAAGACGAGAGGTGGTATTTGTAGTTAGGTTCCTCTTTGGCTCAGGTACTGGCAATACGACTTGCTCCTTTTCACAGGTAATTATGTTTCACTTGTCCTTTGTTGTTTTTAACTTTTGGCTTACGTAGTTCAGTTGGTCATATATTAAGGAGGTGGGATAGGAGAAGGGGTTCTCTTGAACTTGTTGGTGGCCCTGGCAACCTTCTCCCTTTTCACGCTCTATCATATGTGGTAAGAAGGCCTTTAAGTTTTCTAGCATTGTGTCTATTCAAAGGTTAGTGACTTTCTGTGGTACTGGAGGAAAGTGGGGGCTAAGTAGGAAGGTTGGTAGCCAGTTGGGGGTGCTCACTTTTACCTTTGTTCGATGTCAAGGAGATAAGGAGCTACCATTCGAGGTTTTTTTGTCTCTGGTGAGGCGCGGTCTAATTGGGTTAGCTAGTGGAGTATCCCATGACTGCTTAATTAGGGTGCGGGGAGAATATCCTTATGGTGTAATCTGGGGCTAGTGTGGGTTAGTTTGTGAACCTGGGAAAGGCACTCAATGATCGAGTGGGGAGATGTCGATTCACACATTGTGGGTGCGGGGTTTGAGTGTTGGAGAGACTCTAATCCCCAGGGCCTGTAGTTGTGCTTGGGGTGTGGGTTGCACAACTACTGCCTGGAAAAATAGTTGGGGACCGAGAGGAACCCTTAACAGCATACCCATGTTGCGAAAAAGAGATAGGCCTAGGAAAGGCGTGGGCCATAGGGACAGGGCGCAAGGCATCAAGTCTTTCTATTAGACAAATAGGGAGAGTTGGAGTAGCCTTATGGAGTTTCCCCTAGGCATGTCGACTTTCCACCCCCATTCGACTCCCTAGAGGCTCAAATTTGTCAAGTGCAAGCGACGATTGAACAATTGGCATGTGATAGACACAACGACCAAAATGATGTAATCAACTTCCTAAATGACATTTAGCATAATCAATGGCATATTCTTGATTGACAGGACTCCCTTTGAAGATGTCTAAAGAGGCTCCATGAGTGAATGGATAGCTTTGAAGGGCAAATGACACACATGGAATCTCATGTTCATGAAGCATTCCGCTACCTCATAGAGGGTGGTAATGGTGTTTAAGCTCCCAACAATTTCGATGGTTAGTGATGAGGGTGGGGTGTATTTTTTTTGTGATCAGTTTTGGTCCATCTGGGCCATCGATATTGGGTCTAATAGTTAATGTCTACGTCATTTTGCTTGTATTTGAAAGCCAAAAAATTCGATATAAGTGAAGCCCTTACTATTTTGAAATTGTATTCACCACAATGTAAATTTCTAAAAAAATGGATAGAAATGGTTGATTTACAAACCAAAAATAATATTAAGGTTATATGATGGAAATGTCCATACCCACTTTGTTAACATATATGAATATGATTGTCGTTGCATGAAAGGGACCTTTTACCTTTTGGCATTTGGGACTGTAATTAAGTTGATAGGATTTTTATGGTGAGGTTCCTCCTCACGATACTGTAGCAAATTCGTCGACCTTCAAAGAATATACCATTTTGACGGTGTGATTGACCGTGGGCCTCTGATCTATGATGTGCTCCACCCGAGGTTCTTTGACATGACTGTGGAACCACATCACACGCATGGGACCACATCACACATGCATGGGCCTTTATAATATCGTGGAATCGCAATTGGCGATTCCACAATGTAGCATTTGGTTGCAGTCCCAAAACTTGCGATCTCCGATGAGTGACATGGCTTGATCTACGTGGAGAGGAAATGTATGAAGCCCCAAATCGGAGACCTCTCTATCAGCGATTTCCAATCAGAGGTGTAACATTGGTGCATGGCATGTCAATTCACAAATTTTTTATCATCGATCATCTTCTGCATTTGGGCCTTGGTCATGTGGCTCTTCCCATGACAGTAGTATAGCCCCCGTATCGGAGCCCTTCAATTAGAGGTTATCAATTGGAGGTGTCACCGTGGTGCTAGCCCCGAAATCGGAGCCCTATCTATCGCCAATTTCCAATCAGAGGTGTAACCATTATGTATGCCATGTCAATTCGCTAATTTCTTATCATCGATCACCTTCTACGTCTAGGCCTTGGTCCTGTGGCTCTTCACGTGACCGTAGTCTAGCCCCTGTATCAGAGCCCTTCAATCAGAGGTTATATGCCATCACTGCCATGTATCTACCAGATGTAACCTTTTGAATAATTCCATGTGCCACCCTTTTTTGCCTTGTCGTGATGATGTCAGCCTCCCCGTGTCACTTGTCACAACCAATTGCTGCCTGCAACGCGTCCCTAAACATATCCAGTCGTTGTTTGCCGCATATCTCTTATCGAATCCAATCTTTTTTTCTGCCACATGTCTGTTTGGGAGGAGAGAGAAAGGGCTCGAGGTTCTTTGTTTTTGCAGACAAATCCATTATTAATTTATTATCGTCCATCTTGGTACGTTAACCTTGGCAACCCATTGTCGGCAAGGATCGGAGCCCTCTCTATCAACAATTTCCAATCAAAGGTGTAACCTTGGTGCATGACATGTCAATTTGTTGATTATCAATCGTTGATCACCTTTTGCATTTGGGCCTTGGTCTTGTCGCTCTTCCCGTGACCGTAGTCTAGCCCACGCATCGGAGCCCTTCAATTGGATGTTATCAATTAGAAGTGTGACTATGGTGCTAGCCCCGAAATCGGAGCCCTCTCTATCGATGATTTCTAATCAGAGGTGTAACCTTTGTGTATGCCATGTCAATTCTCCAATTGTCAATCATCGTTCAACTTCTACGTCTGGGCCTTGGTCTTGTGGCTCTTCACGTGACTGCAATCTAACCCCCGTATCAGATCCCTTCAATCGAAGGTTTCACTTTGATTGACTAATCGCCTCAACCTCTGATCGCTGATATCCCATATGTGACCCCATCATTGCCACGTGTAACCATTTAAATAATGCCATGTGCCGCCCTTTTTTCCCTGTCGTGATGACGTCAACCTCCCCGTGTCACTTGTCGCAACTAATTTCTGCCTGCAATGCATCCCTAAACGCATCCAGTCGTTGTTTGTCACGTGTCTATTATCGGATCCAGCCTTTTTGCTGCCACGCATCCCTTTGGGATGAGAGAGAAAAGGATCAAGGTTCTTTGGTTTTGCAGACAAATCCTTTATTGATTTGTTATCATCCATCCCAACACTTCAATACTAGCAGCCTACTGCCGGAGGTTTCCTCACATGTCGCAACTCGCAATATCGACACTTTTAGGATGTGTTCGATTCTCATAAAGTTCCACTTGAGAGTGGATGCGATTTTCTATTGAATTCTTTTTCGTACCTCTGGAGGGTCTGATATCAGAAGGAATAGAAATATTCGAATTCAGAAGTCGAAACTTGAAAAAACAGGGCATTTGGAGGCCAACAAAGATCGCTAGATATCTAAAACAGATAAGGCACTGACACCTTGTACCTACGCGACATTCATGTTAGTATGTTGGTTGAACGAACCTCTTTATAATAGAGTTATATCATACTAATAGCATCGCGAAAATTCTTTTCGAAATTTCTGATACATGTAGCATTGGTCGTGTATAATAATAAACAAATTTCTAAATTTTGAATCTTCGAACTGTGCTATGGACCTCCAACCACTAATATGTAACCCGATTGTTTTATCATACCAAACTTAAATGTGAAATCGCATCCACCACTTATCATAGCTTTTAGAATATGACCTCCGATAAGATCCACTCTCTATGCACGTATCTTGCTCTCGCTGCCTATTTTTATTCATTAATTACCACGAGTTAGCCAACTATGTGCATTTACTATCATTTTATTATCCCTCGTATGAATATCACATGTTTTACGCCATTGTACAGAGGAAAATTAATACGATCGATCAACCTTTTTTCCCACAAATTTCTAAAATATTTATTCTTCTTTCAAGGTTTCAATGCTCGAAAACTCCGATATATATTTAATCTTGGTCTCGGTGGCTACTCTATTCATTAATCTAATTAATGGATCAACCATGTGCATTTACTTTCACTTTATTCTCGCTCGCACGAAATTAATATGTTTTTATGCCCTGGACACTTTATTATATGTGTTTATTCAAATGAGCCACATTGATATTCTGGAGCAAACTTTAGAGTTGAAATATTTTGAAAAGGATTCTTCTCATGTCAAACTTTCAAAATCCTAAAACTCCCATGTATATCTAATCAATATGTGACATTTTCCTTTTATTAAGGTTTGAAACTTATCCACACTTCCTGATGTCGAGGACTGTTCTATTCAATAATCTAACTAATGGCCTGCCTATGTGCTTTTATTCTCACTTTACTCTCACTCGGACGAGCATATCTGTCATTATCTTTGCCATTGCTAACCCCGCAACCTCTGCCACGTGTCCCGACTCTGATTTATTGGTCCCTCTGCTTAGCTGGTAGATGGGCATGTGCTCTATTTAGCCTCTTCACGTCGCACTATTCTCTTGATTTTTCGAGTCGCATTTTTTTTTTGTTCTATTGTTCGTCTCTTGCTGTTACTATTGCACGTCATGTTGTTGTCTTCAACCGATAACTACCCCAAAATTTCAATAACAAACAGGTGAGAATCGAGAACCTGCTAACCATATTGTATTCTGCACTCAAATGGAAAGTATCAACGTTTTCATATTGCGTATATAGCTTAGAATAATATGTGCGTTGTCATGATGTGCAACACACCTGCCTGTAGAGTTTCTGAAATGTCATATATAGACAACCAACTTTATATGCTTAAACATTTCAATTTACCTTTCACCTTGCCTTTGACTATTGGAAAGAATCTAAATTGTAAATCTTTCTCCTTTCATTTGCGTCCAAGTATGCCATTGTTGAAAATAGCAACAAGAAATGCTAAAAATAACATTGCTATAAATAGCATTTCAGGATACATTCCAATTTTAGTTAGTCCCTAAACTAAAATTGAGAATTAAAATTCGAATTTGATCTTAGCAGTTGTTTGAAAAATAATTAATTAATTCATCTGAGTTAATTAGTTGGAGAAAATTCAAACATGAAGTCTTTGTGAAGACATACAACAATTATCCCTTTGAGATGAGGAAGTTATCCCTTAATTAAGGAGATCAGGATGAGTTGTACTTTGAGTTGTAATTAGTTAGCTCAATTATCTGAGTTAAGTCCAGTTAGATTAGTTCCAACAGTTTGTGGAACTGATTGTGAGTTCAGTTAGTTAATGCATGCACGCATGTAACTAGTGTACTTCAGATAACTGAATATTATTTCATAAATAACTCATGCATGTCAGTTCAGTCAAAGACCTAGTTGAGATCAGAGGATGGGACAGTGTACTATTAGTTGCAGGAATATTCCATTGAGGATATCTCTTGCATGCAGAAGGAATTCATTCCTTGAGGATTACGTAGTTATTTCTGAGTTTGGTGAGTAGTGCGAGAGGTGAATTCACATAGGTGGCAGCCAGAGGACCCAGGAGAAACTGCGCAAGGAATAGGAGGCTTGGAGGACTGAAGGAAGCCATATGTGTTGTCTATTATGTCTATGAACATCATTGAGGGATTGTACTGAGAGTTGGATAGCTTGTGAGCTAAAGCTTTGTAATCCGAAGATATTTCCACTTGTATGATAATACCGATAGCTTGGTTTTTAGTTGAGGCTTTCCCCATAGTATTCTTCTGTGTTCATGTGTGATTGATTTCTCATTCTCTGTTATATGTGTTCTATTTAATCTTGCTCAAAATCGATTAAGCTTTCGCAAGTTTGTTTGTAGAAGTAGATCAAGTATTTTGCTTTAGTATATTGCATTATCACGTGATCTACAGTGGGAATTTCTACATGGTATCAGAGCAAAGGTGATCAAAGCAGAGAACAATATACAAAGAAGGGAGAAGTTCGAAGGTTGAAGTTCCTGATTATAGAAATCGAATTCTTATCACATCTCAAATTTCACCAATGGCGTTCAACAGTTTGAGACTCAAGTAGGCCCTGGATGGCAGCTCAAATTATATAGCCTTGAAGGATTGCATGGAAGTGATATTAGAGGATAATGGTTTGAAGGACTTCATTGATCAAGAAGTCACCAAGCCAGCAATTGCTAATGCCCAAGAATTGGCGGAATGGAAGAAATTTGTGGCTAGAGCAAGGAGGATTCTTCTGGAGGGAGTTCGAGACCACATTGTCTCGAGTCTCCAGGGGAAGGAGACACCGTTTTCAATGCGGAAAAAATTGAAGGATCTATATCAAAACAACAACAATCAGAGGACGCTGGCACTGAAAGACAAGCTTCGAAAAATCAAGTGTGAAAAGAGTGGCACGATCTCTACATATATGAATAAGCTCACCATAGGGATGAGCTTGGAAGTGTAGGAATCATGACAGTTGATGATGACATGGTGAGTCTTGCTCTCCTCATTCTTCCTAAGAGTTGGCATAGCTACCAAGACTCAGTGAATGGAAGAAAGAAACTGCAAGATTGGGAACGACTTTGGTTGGATCTGATGCAAGAGGAGATAAGGAGAAGCACCAGAGATGGATCTTCAACAAAGCAAGATGATGAAGAAAATCTAGCCTTAGCGAGTAAGGCGAGGAAAGGGAAGGGGAAGGCTTCCCATTCCAAATCAAGTTCTTCCCATGGTGGGAAAAAAATTGACAAATCGAAAGTGTGATGCTTTCATTATCATGAGGTGGGCCATTATGCTACGAATTGTCCACAGAAGAAATCCAAGAAGGGATCCTTGAAAGGATCAGATGGTGAGGCACTGGCCTCACAGTTCGAATTGGATTTCACCCTCATCGCATGCATGGTTTCATCGATGGTGGGATGTGTTTGGTACCTGGACAGTGGAGCCTCATTCCACATGACAGGCGACAAGAGTCTATTCAGTACCTTGGAGGAGAAGGACCTCGAGATGTGCATAGAGATGGGCGATGATGGAAAGTACTGTGTTTCGGGTGAAGGTACGGTTGTGTTTCAGAGGGAGCATGGAGCTCCTCTCACCCTGACTGATGTAAAGTATGTGCCTTGTCTGAAGAAGAACCTGGTGTCCGTCTCTATGTGGGAAGACAAAGGCTATGATGTAGTCTTTAGTAAAGGAAAGGCATTCCTGAGGCATATCGGCACTGGACAGACCAAGACGATTGGGATTCGAGTAAAGAATCTCTACAAGCTGGAGGTAGATGACTGTGCTGCATTGAGTTCCAAAGCAGAGTTGGTGCAAAGCCAAGATATTGGTGAGCTATGTCATAGAAGATTGGGCCACTTGCACCATGGGGCCTTGAAGATCATGCATTAGATTTCTACCAGACTTCCCAAGGGTAAACTGGAGCAAGTGGATACATGCAAAGGTTGTACCTTAGGTAAGTATGCAAAATCTTCCTTTCAAGATTGAGACAGTTGAGCTGGAGCAATCCTGAAGCGAGTTCATACAGATGTGTGTGGACCATTATCGACAGCCTCCACCGCTAAACAAAGGTACTATGCTATTTTTATTGATGATTTTTCTCGTAGATGTTGGATCTACTTCATGTAGAAGAAGGATCAAACCTTCTCAAGGTTTTGTGAGTTCAAAGCCTTGGTTGAGAAAGAATCTGGAAAGAAAATAAGGGCCTTGTGAAGTGAAAATGGTGGAGAGTATGTCTCCCAACAATTTAAGGACTTCTGTGAGCAGAAGGAATTAAACGAGAGTTGATGACACCCCATAACCCATAGCAGAATAGGGTGGTCGAAAGGAAGAACAAAATGATTGTGGGAGCAACTCGAGTGATGCTGCATGACCAATGCCTACCACTTCATTTGTGGGCTGAGGCATGCAATATAATAGTATACTTGCAAAATAGAAGCCTGCATCGTATATTGGGATGAAGACACCAATGGAGGCTTTCTCCAGGAAGAGACCAGATGTGAGTCACTTCAGGCTCTTTGGATCATTCGTTTATTGCCATTTGACCAAAGATGCCTAGAAGAAGCTAGAGCCAAGAGTGAAGTTGGGGATACTTGTGGGGTACACTGATACACCCCACAACTATCGGGTGTTCTTACCTACCAGTCAGAGAACAATGGTACGCAGAGATACGAAGTTTGATGAGCAGAAGGCCATGCGAGTTTCCCTTAAGAGGGAGCTCAAGTTGCATGTAGAGGAGGAACTTTTGGTTCCTAAGGAGGAGGAACCTCAAACTGATGTGGAGCAGCCGCATGCAGAGGATCCAGGAGTGGAGACATCTACTCATGCAGAGTCTTCCAGAGATGGGCAAAAACGCTCAAGGGAAGCTAATAGATTGGTGATGGATGCGAGAGAGAACGTGGGATAGCCATCCTCTCAGCGCAAACAGAGGAGATCACCTGAGTGGTACACTGGTTACATGGCCCTTGTTGGGGAGTGTGTAGAGACCGAACCATCTTCCTTTGAGGAAGCAGTGTAGTAGCCAGTCTAGGTTGATGCTATGGTGGAGGAGTATGACTCCATAGTTTGAAACAGTGTTTGGGATGTTGTCCCAAGACCGGAGGACAAGTCAGTGGTGAGTTCCCGATGGCTTTACAAGGTAAAGCAAACAACTTATGGCAGTGTGGAGAAACATAAGGCAAGTTTTGTTGCTCGTGGTTTCTTACAGGTCGAGGGAATCGACCATGATGAGACTTTTGCTCCTGAAGCAAGGTACTCATCTATCAGATCGATGTTGCCACTATCAGCGCAGATGGGTTGGAAGGTCCATCAGATGGATGTGAAGACTGTGTTCCTCAATGGCAAGATTGAGGAAGAGGTGTACATATAGCAGCCATAAGGATTTGAGACCTTCGATCGTGAGTCGCATGTGTGCCGACTCAAGAGAGCTTTGTACGGGTTGAAGCAAGCACGTCGTGCTTGGTACACTAGGATCGACAACTATTTCACGGGTTGGGCTTCACAAAGAGTGAAGCAGATGCGAACCTTTACCACATCATGGTAGAAGGTAAGCCATTGATCATTGTTCTTTATGTTGATGATCTGATATTGACTGGTGATGATTAGTTGATTAAATCTTGCAAGGAGGACCTTGCAAGAGAGTTCGAGATGAAAGACATGGGTCTTATGCACTACTTTCTAGGCATGGAAGTGTGGCAAAAGGATGGGGAAGTGTTTGTGTCTCAAGGCAAGTATGTCAATGAGATACTCAGGAGATTCCACATGGATAAGTGCAAGACCATGCAGACTCCTCTAGCATGTAACTGGAGGAAGGAGGATGCTACTTCAAGTGAGGTAGTAGCTGCTACTGTTTATCAGCAGCTTGTGGGTTCATTGATGTATTTAGTGAACAAACGACCAGATTTGTGCTTTGCGGTGAATCAACTGAGTCAAGCTATGGTTCAGCCTACCAAGCTATTTTGGAAGGCAGCGAAGCATGCTCTGAGATACCTCAGAGGCACATCTCAGTATGGATTATGGCACAGATGTACAGAGGGAGTGAAGATTCAGGGCTTCACAGATGCAAGTTGGGAAGGGAGTCCATCAGATTGGAAGAGCACTTTAGAAGGAATTTTCAACCTTGGTTCAGCTGTAGTTTCTTGGTACAGCAAGAAATAGAGGTCAGTTGCACTTAGCTCAACAGAGGCTGAATACATGGCTACCAGTTAGGCAACATGAGAGGCCATTTGGACGTGGAAAATTCTAGTTGGATTGTTTGGTCAGAGGATGGATCCAACTGTGATATATTGTGATAATCAGAGTTGTATCAAACTCTCTATCCAGTATTTCATGACAGGTCCAAGCGCATTGATATCCGGTATCATCATCTTCGAGACTATGTGGTGAAGAGGATCATGTTGTTGCTATATGTTTCGACCGAGGAGCAAGATGCAAATATTTGACTAAGGCATTGTCAAAATGCAAATTTGAGTTCCACAGAGACAGGATTGGGGTGACAGATAATCCCTTTCTTGTTGAGAGGAAGTGTTGAAAATAGCAACAAGAAATGCTAAATATAGAAGTGATAAAAATAACATTGCTATAAATAACATTTCAGGATACATTCCAATTTTAGTTAGTCCCTAAACTAAAATTGAGAATTCAAATTCAAATTTGATCTCAGTAGCTGTTTGAAAAATAATTAATTAATTCATCTTGAGTTAATTAGTTGGAGAAAATCAAACATGAAATCTTTGTGAAGACATGCAACAATTATCCCTTTGATTGAGGAAGTTATCCCTTAATTAAGGAGATCATGATGAGTTGTACTTTGAGTTGTAATTAGTTAGCTCAATTAACTGAGTTAAGTCCAGTTAGATTAGTGCCAACAATTTGTGGAACTGATTGTGAGTTCAATTAGTTAATGCATGCATGCATGTAACTAGTGTACTTCAGATAACTAAATATTCTCTCATAAATAACTCATTCATGTCAATTCAGTCAGATACCCAGTTGAGATCAGAGGATCGGACAGTGTACTATCAGTTGTAGGAATATTCCATTGAGGATATCTCTTGCATGCAGAAGGAATTCATTCCTTGAGGATTGTGCAGTCATTTTTGAGTTTGGTGAGTTGTGTGGGAGGTGAATTCACACAGGTGGCAGCCAAAGGACCCAGGAGAAACTACGCAAGGAAATAAGAGGCTTGGAGGACTGAAGGAAGGCATATGTGTTGTCTATTCTACCTATGAGCAGCACTGAGGGATTGTACCGAGAGTTGGATAGCTTGTGAGCTAAAGCTTTGTGTAATCCGGAGATATTTCCACTTGTATGATAATACTGATAGCGGGGTTTTTAGCTGAGGCTTTCCCCAGAGTATTCTTTTGTGTTCATGTGTGATTGATTTCTCATTCTCTGTTATATGTGTTCTATTTGATCTTGCTCAAAATCGATTAAGCTTTCGCAAGTTTGTTTGTAGAAGTAGATCAAGTATTTTGCTTTAGTATATTACATTATCAGGTGATCTACAGTGGGAATTTCTACACCAATCCGGTGAAGGATTGTGTTCATTGCTTTTTTTTGCTTCTCTTCCAATGTTGACAACATTTTATGGGCTTTCACCTTTCAAGACATCTCCTTTCCTCGTCATCATGGAAGTTTCCTTGATAACGAATTCCATCACTTTGTTGTTCGTTGGCTATATAACGATCCAACCATCACTCCAAATCATTGAACTCAACCTTCTTGCTTCCACAAAGACATCGTCCCAATGTTGCCACAATTTTCTCTCCAACGATACCTCTCAGCACAAAACTTTGCTTCTGTATGCTTACAATGGCCATGTCATCTCTGGTGCCCTCCAGTTGGGCGCGATTTTCATTCTCAAAAAATTCAGTTGCACTTTTTTGCAAAACCATGTGTATGTTCACTCTTCACCATATTCCTGATGTTTTTATGTTCCTTCCCTCTCTTCGCTACTCTCACTCCGACTAATGCCGCGTTGATTTTCTCCTTCTTTCCTTTTTTTAGGAGTCTACAAATTATTGAACTGGAAGTTCTCAAACGTCATGCAACTTTGATTGAGGACCCAAACCTTCTTCAAATTGTACAAACATCGACATACTAACCGACCTCTTCAATGTCACAGACCCCTGCCTCATCTGTTGTTGCTTCGACACATGATTCTACGTCATCATCAACTCAATTGTCCTCCACTATGTTTGTTTCCATTCCATTCATGGAGATAAGCCCCTACCATAAACAATGGTTGATCCAAGGTAGGGTGCTTGGAAAAACATCTATTTGCTCCTACAACAATTCTTGAGGGTCCGAAAAGGTCTTTGGATTTACCTCGTTGATTTTTCCACTAATACAATCTATCTCTCTACCTTCGGTGATCTGGTAGATTCCTTGCATGACCTTGTCCAAATTGGGAAGCTTTACATGGTTTCAAATGGAACTATGAAACCAACAAACACAAATTACAACCATCTAGATAGCAAATGGGAAGTCTCCCTCTCTGCAACTTCCATTGTTGAACCTTTCTTAGATGATGTTCCAACAATTCCTTTCCACCATTTCCATTTTAAATCTATAGATGAAATCAGATCTGTAAACCTCAACTCAATTGTCGACATCATTGGCATTGTTAGGTCCACTTCTCCAACTTCCACCATTCGTCGAAGAGATGGCTCTCAAACACTTAGGAAAACTATTAGCTTGGAAGACATGTCTGGCTATAGTATCGACATCACCCTATGGGGGGAGCATTGCCACAACTTGGGCAAGAAACTCGTTGAACTCGCCTCTTCTGGCACTTCGACCATACTTGTAATCAAAGGGGGTCGCATAGCCAAATTTAATGGAAGAACTATTGGGAATATCTCGACCACCAACCTCGTGCTAGATCCTTCCATTCCAGAGACTGAATAACTCCAATCACGGTTTCATCAAAGAGACCGCTTGGCCTCTTCACCATCATTAAGTAGAAAATTATCGGGAACTTCCAAGCGGGGCCACCCATAACATACAATTGTCAACCTCATAGACTCGCATCCCGCTGGAAAACCAACATGGTTCTATGTTCTTGGAACCAATTCTACTTCCTTGCATGCCCTCTCTCATCTGATGGCATGGAATGCATGAAAAAAGTTGTCAACCACTCAAATGGAATGTGGTACTACACAAAATGTGGTGGGGCCTTCCCGGAATGTGACTATCAGTATGCGCTGAAATTTGAAATGCATGACCACATAGGTATACTAGAAAATGTCATCACATTTGATAATGTTGCAAATGAACTCATGGGTGTCCAAGCAAAAGTCTTGTTCATACTCTCCAGTGATCCTGGTGCTATCCACGAGCTTCGTGCAAGGGTTTCATGTCGTCCTTTCCTCTTCACACTGTCTGTAAAAACAAATATCTTCAATGGTGTGGACCATTTGAAATTTGTACTAATCAATTAAGAGGAAATCACCTATAGCTCTGCATGTTCCATTCTCCTCCCAAAAATCAAAAAAATGTCTACTTCTCCAATTGTTCGGTGTTTTTGAAAGTCGATTTCTTTTCCCCATGCCACTGTGAAGTGTAAACAATAACTTCTATATGTTTTTCTGTTCATTGTCATTTCGTCCCTTGCCGCCCCCCTTCTTTTTTTTCACTTCATCATTGTACTTCTCTTCTTTATGTATATACACCTATGTTACATGTTGCATCTTCCACCTTTGCATATTTCTCCATCTTTTACTTTTACATATAGTATATATGTTTTTTTCTTCTTCCTTCTAAAAAAAATAGATTATTTTCATCCTTTTATATTGTCCTTTGTGCATGTAAATACAAACATTGGTTTCTTACAAAGGGTTGTGGTTTGGTTGCCTTAAATCTACTTGGTAAATGAATGATAGATAGTTATCGACCACCATAAAAATACTTCGCTTAAATAAGATTGATTCTAATCTCGTTCTATGCTATAAAGATAGCTTTGAAAAAGTTCAAACAACAAAATCTTAATTGCACGACATTAGTACATAATATAAATGAAACATAAACTCTATTATAAAAAAGGTTTCTCTGGTCACTAAATTTCAGCTACTTTGTCAAAAGACATATCTAATTTATAATCTAGAAGGCACTACTTCGAAAATATACCCACTGATGAAGTTCTTGCTTTTGGGGACTATGTACTCTACCTTTGCACTTAAGATAACTCTTTCTCATCTCGTATATTCACTTGAACTTGTCTCCCCATGTTTTTATCAGGATGTACATGCCAACGTCTTCTACAAACCCCTCAAGAAATGCTCGGAAGTGACTCGTTTATGCACAAAATAAAGACTTATCCAACAAACAAAGACACCTCAAATATGAAGTAAATTTAAACACCCAAACCTTTCTAGCTATACCCCCGTTTAATGTTTCTCTTCCCCAACATCCTGAAGCTTCACTTGCAAACCCATCTCCTTCAACATTCCCCGCTTCAACTATACCTACCCTTAAACTCCCTCCATTCACTACCACTTCTTGCCCACATACATCACACACCCCACCATCGACTCATCCTCCTTCACCCTCCCATCCCCATATTTTGGTCAACCCTGCCCTTAACCATGCACACCACCGATTTCTTGAAAGGATAAAGGACCTCTCTCCCTTGCATGTCTGCTCCATATGCAAAGAATCATACCCAAATATGAAAACAAAATTCTTACATGGTAACCTTTGTTGCTTCCAGTGTGAAACTATAAAATCCATCCACTGCTTCTCCCTTGCGAACAACATGGACCCTGGTGACCAACCATTTTCCCTTGCTACTCTAACACAAATAAAATAAATTCTCATATCACATGTCAACCCAATCTTTCAAGTCACCCATGCATGAGGTGGACAATACAAATACATTGGACATACTATTTGTTTCCCACAAGACATCACTGCCACCGCCAACATTTTACCATGCTTGGTTTCCGAATTGGACATCGTCATTGTTACTAGGCATGATTGTGACAGAAAACATATGATTTCATTGTTAGCGGGACACTTGTCTTGTAGCTTTAGAGTAAAAACTAGCCCATGATCCCTACTATAAGGATGTCCAACTGAACCAAGCTGCAATATATGCCTTGCCAACTCACCTACCGATATGTCTTCTATCATCCATCGCATATCCCGCTCCTCTCCTAAACCATGACTTGACTTCCCTACTTTCGATGATAACATTATTGGACACCCCACTCCAACAAACCTTCAACCATCCTCTTTTGTATCAACGCTCCCTAATTCCCATACTAAGCTTGAAGAAATACACAACTACCTGTAGTCTCCCCATCCTAATTCCACTACTTCACTTTCCTGGCCCTCTTTTTCCCCCTTCGCTATCAACGAATATACCACAGACGACCTCCTTTCTATGGGATTCCCCACACTCTTCCCCACAGGGGATTCCATGATTGGTCAACCACGTCTTAGAAAAGTTGAAATGCAAGATTATGTTGTTCACCTCATACGCTACTATGATAACCATTTTGCCCAACATCCAAGATTTCGATATTACTTGTACAATCTTATGTTTCGAAATCGTAGTCACGCAAATGTTGTTGTTTTCATGAAGATAACCTTGAAGAGGCCTTTCCAAGGACCATTATAGACCTTGGGCACGACTCCATGACATGCCTGATTCCATGCTTCCTAACTAAATTATGCGCTTCAGATCAGGCCTTAGAGGGACACGATCATTCTAGAACAAGCGCAAAGGTGAAATCACTAATATGATCATATAAATAGGTAGCCATACTTTATTCTTCACCCTAAGTGCAACTGACACCAAATGGCATGACATGCACATGGACATTCCTGGAAGCCCCCCCTAGGATTCATCCGAGTTGTCTCGATGGAAATTCAAGAATATAATCAACAATCCACATCTTGCAACGTAGTACATTCATTCTCGATTCACAATCTTCCTCAAAGAGGTCATGCAAAAAGGTTTACATGAAAAGGATTTATGGTGTAGGTTTTTTCCTGGCCATCCTTCTCCTTTTTGTTTCTTTGTCTGGATGTATAGTCGCCTCACAAAATTTCATTTTTCATATTTGAAGGTATGAGTGGCAACATAGGGGCTCCACACACATACATGGTTTCCTTTAACTCGAAAATGCACATAATATGGACAATCTCGATTGGGATGACCAAGTCGTGATGGATAGAGCCAAGTACTTTTTCGATGAACACATTTCTACTTGGAATCCTCACCCTCATCAACAACGTGGACCTTATGTACACATCTCTACAGAGAATGACCCATGCATCCTCTCATCACCATTGATATTTGCATCCTCTCACCTTCAGGACTACAAGAATCTTCTTAATTGTGTTCAACGACATACAAAATTCCACCCCTCTTCATGTCTTCGCAAAAAAGGTCCTAATCTTGTTTGCCACTATGCAGTTCCATGGGCTTTGAATCCCCCCTCCTCTTTCATCATTGATGACAATGGACGAAATAAATATGTTCCCACTTGTAATGATGATAAGTAAATGTACAAAACTCTGACATGCTATACATATGGAGAGAAAACATTGATTTCCAACTGGTTTTGTCTCGGCATGTTGTTTTGTGCTACATCGCGAAATATGCTTCAAAAACAGAAACAAAATAAAAAAGTTATCAAAAAATGTTGTCATGTGTCTCCCAAGTTGTCCACCTCGAAACACATGTTGTTTATGTTGTCTAAAAATTTTTAACAGAAACAATTGCCGATAGGGACATCAACACACAAGAAACATGCCACATGCTACAAAAATTGCCCCTTTCACTTTGTAGCTACTCATTTGTTTCCCTCAATGTTACTCAAACTATTTTTCGATGTGTTTATCATGGTCTAGGTTCACCCTTCCCAACACCACCCTTCATTGTAGCATACATGAATAGACTTGCTTTGCTTGAAACAATAACCCTTCTTAAAGTTGCACATTCCTGGTCCTTATTTGCTCGTAAAAAACACAACCGATGGAAACAAATAAATCTTTGCAAGATTGTTCATGTTCTCCCTTCCTATTCCTTGATCCCTTCTCCTACTAATGCATTCTACGCTTCTTTCTGCTAGAGTGAACTACCTCTATACTTCCCTTTGCACACACTCCCATCAGAGATAGGCTCCATGATTAAGCAATCATTTCACATTGGGAACAACAAAGATATGTGTATTTTCCATGGCATATTCATCAAGCCCCTGAAACACCCCTTTCCCCTTGCTTTGCTAACATCTCCACTAATGATATGCCGAACCCCCCTGAATCCATAGACATCGATGAATGGAAATTCCTTTCTCATCTACAGCCTGGAAATGACATGGAAGTTGATGACATTGATATGCTTGGACATCGCGACTTTGACTCTAACCAAAATTGGGCCCATACTACCATCCC
>APFE031321576.1:0-33504 GCA_000404065.3 Pinus taeda
ACCTTCCATGCTTAAACTGGCCTCTTGCAATGCACTTGTTGTAGTTGCTATTGAAGTTGAGGCACCTGCTGCTGAAGCTGGATCCAGGGGAGGTGCTACTGTAGTGACTGTTGTAGGAGGAGATATGATTATTGGAGCTGTTTGGGATGGTTGAGGGGCCAACTCTGGCTGTTTCCCTTGTTGAGCCTCTTCCAATGCTTTTTCTGTGTCCAACAGCCTTTGGTTCATCCTCATAAGCAGGCTGACCACATCCTCTACTTCCTGTTGTTGTGCCACCTCTGTAGTTTGAGGATGTATGGTAGCTGGTAGCTTTAATTATCTTCTCAGGGCTGTTATGTCCTCCTCATTTTTCCTGATCAAGGCCTATGTGCCTTTGGGATCCTTGGCATCATGTCCCAACTCTATAATAATCTCTTCCAAGGATTTTATCCTATTATCCTTGGCCAATGAGGAGGCTTTCTCCAACTCTAGTTGGGTAGAAGTATTATACAAAGAATTCTGCAATCTATGGGCCATTAGAGACTTATCTGCTAGGGTGGAGTATACCATTTCTCCAGGCTGTTTATGCAACTCAATCTGGTCTATTAGATGGATGTCTTTGGCCAGGACCTCCAGATTGGTTCTAATATAATCTACAGCTCACTGTGGCTGCTGTACAATGGGTCTGAAGTGACTAAGAGTCATCTTCCCTGATCTCATGTCATAGGCTGCCATCAGCCTTTGTTGATTTGTAGGGGCCATTCTCATTAATTGATTGTAAAGCTGAAACCTTATTGGCTCATTTCTAGCTTTGATCTCAATGAATGGTCGTTTGATATTCGAGCCCTGCCTGGTTTGCTGTTTGGAGGATGAAACCTCCCCACCTGGTTGTCTCTCTTGCTCCTGCTGAAAGGAGCTGGCCGATGTTTCCAAAATAGGAGGGATCTGTTGTTCGGAAGTTCCCTCACCCCTGATATTGCCTGTAGTTTCTTCAGTAATTTCCTCCTCAGAGTAAGGGTTTAGCCTCTGTCTTTTCTCACCTTACTGGTCTGTGGATGCCCCTGTAGGTGTTTCTTCCGTTTTGTCCTTCTTTTTAACTCTTTCCTCATTATGAGGGGTTTGCAATACAGGGATCTCGGCTGCCTTTTGTTGTGTTGAAGGGCCTTGTTCTTGACCCTTTTCCTGATTTGTGGATGGTTGTTGTTCCATTATACTTTGATCTTCTGAATGCTCAATTTATTTGCCTTTCCCTGCAAATGAAATGGCTTCTTTAGCTTGCTGTTGTGGAGGTGTAGCAGCTGATGTGCTTGCTCCAATATGTTGAGGTTGTGTGAAGGTGACCTGTGCAAAATATTCTAGGTCAATTCTTTTCTCATGTTCTTTCATATCTTTTTCTAATCTTTCTTCTTCAGTAAGCTCCTCATCATTGTTGGGTTGTGTTATATTCTTTCCAAATAGTTAACAGGGGGTTTGAGGGGTACCCGTAACCCCACTTTATGGGGTCCGGGGTAGCGCCCCAGAAAATTTTGGTTTTGGACCCTATGTTAGGTTGGGTGGACCCACCTATGGTTTTGTGCATGATTTTCGCACATGTTTTTTAGACGCGATGGTTTTCGGTCCATGGTATTGGACGTGATGGTTTTCAGTCCATGGTATTACATGCCACAAATTTCCCACGAAAGAAAGCAAGAAAGAAGGAGCCTGCAGTAGCTGCACCAGGTGAAGCTCTAGCTTTGCAATTCAAACTTGATTTCACTCTCATTGCATGCATTGCCAGCACTATCGTGGGAGGCGTGTTGTATCTTAATAGTGGTGGCTCATTCCATATGATGGGGAACAAAGATCTCTTTACTGATTTTGAGGAGAAAGACCTCAAGTAGAGCATAGAGTTTGCAGATGATGGGAGGTATAGAGCTACCAGGATCAGTACATTTACTATTTAGAGGGAGTCTGACTCCCCTCTCAAGATCACAGATGTGATGTATGTTCCAGGACTAAAGAAGAATCTTGTTTTAGTCACGGTATTGGAAGACCATGGCTATGATGTGTTTTTAGTAAGGGAAAGGTTTTCCTTAGGCACGTCACCATAGGACAGGTGAAATAGATTAGTGCATGGGTCAAGAACCTGTATTCTCTTGAGGTTCAAGATGCATGCAAATCCTTGAGGAGCAAGGCAAAGATTAGAGACTTGGTGGTTGAGAGGGAGAGTAAATTACCTCTTAACATGCAGCCCCAAAAGAAGCCTCAAAAGAAGCTTCAGGAAAATGTGGAGCAGACATAATTGGAGAAGTATAGAGGAGACGGAGTGGAGAGATCCACTCAAGCATAGAAGAAATAAATGAAAACAATTTTTGAGTAGCCACAATTAGAGAGGAGACCGAGTGGAGGCATCCACTCATGCAGAGACCTCTAGTAAGGGGAATTTTGATCCAAGTGCGCAGAGGGAGTACATGAAGCCATACCTCCAGGTGTGAGGTGAGGCAATGTGAAATGATAGTCCCAAGAGGGTTGAAATTGGGTGGGGTCCATTGAGATGTTTTATCTCATGGATCGTACCTTGCCACAAGAGCCCAAAGTACATAGTAGTGGGAGGAATCAATAGAGATTGATACAATCATAGATTAGACTGATAGAGGCTAGAGCAGTCAGATACTAAAGAGCATGGAGAAGGGTTGACAATAGTGCATAAAGGCATAGTCAACAGAAGCACAAAGTTTTCATTCAACAAAGGCAATAGCAGTCAGAGACTTTGATGACTGATGCATCATACTTATTCAGGTTGGATTTTTTTTGTTTCTTGAGTTGTTGTAGCAACAACACTAGAGAGAAGTGTAGCATGCAGAACATTCCAAAGGTTGAGGATCGGGATAGAGTTGAATTCTTTCTTGTTGACAGGGAGTGTTGAAAATAGCAACAAGAAATGTTAAAAATAGAATCTAGAAATTCCAATTTAATTTTTCCTTGAATTAAATTGTGAATTAAAATTGCAATTATTTTCTCATAGCAACTTGTAATAGTTAACTAAGTTAAGTTGACTTAATTAACTTAGTAATTTTGAGTTGGAAGTCTTTTGGAAGTCATGTAAGTGTTCTCCCTAAATTTTAGGGGTCTAGTATGAGTTTAGATTGAGTTATAATTAGATAACTCAGTTTACTGAGTTATAGATAGTCAAACTAGTTCTAATTGTTTATTGAACTAGTAGAGGATTAGTAGTGAGTTGGTGCACTGGTGCATCCACAAGTGCTACTCCAGTTAACTGAACATTCACTCATTGAAAACGCATGCATGTCCATTATGAGAAAGACCCAGTTGAGACCAGAGTGTAGGGACAGTGTACTATCAATTGTATGATTTACTGAGTTGTAAATATAATGCATGCAATCAGGAAGAGGACCTAATGGATTGCATAGTTTTGAGGAAGGATTTCACACATTAAATATAGATTAATTCTCAAAGTAATAGCGTAAGGAAGTAGGGGCTTAGATATTTGTATATTAGGGTAAGGATTTGGCTTGAGCTAACTTGTGAGCTGAGAGTTGTTTATACTTGTGCAAGGCATTTTATTCTCATATTGGATTTCTGATTAAGGAAATATAGATAGTAGGGGTTTTCAGTTGTGGCTTTCCCCTGATACATATTGTTTTATGTGCCATTGATTTCTCTTCCTCTTGTCGATTACTGTTTTCATCGATCTATTGGCTTCCGCTGGTTGAAAGTAGAAGTAGATTATTGTCTTTTGATTTAGTACATTGTAGGAGCTTGTGAATCTACATGAAATTGTAAAAGGTGGATTGACCTCCTTAACCCAATGGTTAAAGGTGATGTGTCTCAATTCTCATTTGAGGAAATTTGTGAGTTTTGTAAGCACACATCAAGAGGAAAATAAAAGTATGATAAAACTCACAGAGATCCAACCATTGCACAAGTAAATATGCATTAGGATCGGTAAGTCGAGTTGAACTTGGTAATTTTCTTAATAATTTTAAAACAAAAACTCTTAGTAATATTAGTGAACAAATTGATATGTTAATAATGCAAAACAAACAAAATTCTAGGAATGTTTCTTTGTCTATATTTTGCCCTAGATGTAGAAAGAAACATGCATTAAGAGAATGTCCACTTGACAATGTTCAAATTTTTGTTATCTATGTAGAATCCCATGCTATGGAATATTTCCCACCACTGCTTGAGTTGAAACCTATTCACCAAGAAGATAGTGGAGCAAGTCAAACAACATAAAAAAAATTTATTTGTTCCTCCTAAAAGGCCTTAACAACCTCACCAACTAGGTATGATGTAAGATCCCAATTCATAATTTCAATATTATGCACAAAAATCTAAAAATAGTTGGAACACACACATACCTTGGCAAACCTAGATACCTCAACCTCAAAACCCATCCTTGTCACAAGCTTGGCAAGGATCTTAGGATAAAAATCCACAATATCCTCAATAGTTCCCTTAGTATCCTAATACCAATCTCAATATTATTCTCCACCACCACAACCTCAATTTCACCCATAGTTGACTACATGTCAACCTCTTCCATTACTAGACACTCAAATACCTCAAATACTAAATCAATTACATGCACTACTGTTCCACAACCCTAAAAATAAACTACCTCAACAACCCATTTACAATGTTGAAGTACAAAATTTCCAAATTGACATGATAACTCCCTTAGATCTAAATGATATATTATATTTGGGAGAGTTTATTAAATAAAAAGCTCCCTATTGTCATTAAAGAATATAAAGAGGATGAAACTCCTCAAAGGGAAGAAATTTCTGATAAGATAAATGACAATGAAATAAGACAAACTCCTACTACTCCTTTAGCAATACAACCCTCTATATCCTTACAAAACCCCACTTTCCCAAAAATCTTACAAATAGATAAAGGTGTAGAGAAACAATTAATGTCGCCAATGTTTTCATTAAAATTCCTTGACTTCAAGCAATAAATGTTATTCCATATTTTAAAAAAAAAAAGGGTTGTGTTTTAAAAAACATGGTAGAAAAAGAAAAGAAATACAAAAAGTTCAACTCATTGGAAAAATTGCAGAACTTATGATGGGAAAAACTGCAATTGAAAAATACTTAGATCCAGGAAGTCCCATTGTAAAAGTCCACATCAATAATGTTTAAATCCCAAATGCAATAATTGACTTAAGTGTAGTGATAAATGTTATGAGAAAAATTATTATGGATGAATTAAAGCTTATTAATCTTCAATATAATCCTATTATATTATAGTTAGCCAACAAGTCCACTATTAAGCCAGAGGATATATTAGAATATGTAATTGTATCGCCAGATTCATGGGAGTATCTAGTTGATTTCATGATATTAACTCCAGAAACAAATCTAGGAGGCAATCCATTGACACTAGGTAGGCCTTAGTTAGCCAAGCTCGATGCATTTAGTAGTTTTATATCTAGTGGCATGATTATTTCTAATAGAAAATCAATGAAAAAGTTATACATTATATCCTCCAACAAGATAAATAACTTAATGGGAAAATGAATAATGTATTGAAGACGATGATGAGATTACAAATATATTCAACCAGTTTTAACTATCTCACAAAATGATGAGGAAAATCAATTAATGAATCTCATGAATAATTGTGATTTTTCTTAATATTTTCAAAAACATTATCATGTGCATATGTTAGATCAAATTTCTCAAGAAAATTGTTGTATTAAATACTTTTCATAATGACAATCCAAGCTATCATAAAATTCAATGGATAAATTTGCAAATACTCTTGTATAAATTAGTCCGAGAAAAACATTAAATATCAATAATAACCTAGAAGGATTTGAAAAAGAGCAGTTGATTACAACATTGCAAAAACATTCCTCTGCATTCGCATGGAAATATACAGACATAAAAGGAATCAATCCTAATCCGAGTGAGATTGTTAAAGAATAATTAAAAAAATTGCTCAATGCAAACTTTATCTATCCAATTTCAGATAGCCAATGGTTATTTTTCCAAATAAAAATGAAAAGTGGAGAGTTTGTATTGATTATGAAGTATTGAATAAAGGAAATTTAAAATATAGTTTTGCATTACCTTTCATTGATTAGTTTTAGATACATTAGCAGGAAAAAAATGCTTTTGTTTTCTTGAAGGATTCGACAGATACAATCATTTTTTGTATTCAGGCTTTTGTGATCCATAATGAATTAAGAAATGTCTTTCGGTAGAGACCACACGAGAATTTTTACGAATTTCAAACCAATAGGTGTGATTCATCATCTGGTCCTAATGATGAACTACACTTTTTGGTTCGAAACGCGTCGGCCAAAAAGATATAATCATATTCAAATAGCACATGAAGATCAAGATAAGACAATTTTCACATGTTCATGGGGTATGTATGCTTATAGGGTACTTCCTATTGGATTATGTAATGCGCCTGCTACATTTCAAAGGCCAATATTGGGTATTTTTTATGACTTGGTCCATGATTTTATTATTTATGGAGATACTTTTGAAGAAGCTTTAGAACGACTAGAAAAAGTCATTTTTAGGTGTCAATAAATAAATCCTTCATTGAGCAATGAGAAATTCTTTATGATGCTTAATGAAGGAATCATTTTGGGACATCATGTTTCAGGTTCTGGGATTAAGGTGGATTCAACAAAGGTTGAATTTATCTCCAAAATTTTGATGCCCAAATGTCAAAAGGACGTAAGACTTTTTCTTGGATTCACAAGTTTTTATAGAGGATTTATATAAAACTTCCCAAAACATGCTTCATCAATTTTTAAATTACTCATCAAAGATTATGAATTTCATTGGGATTATGACTGTCAAAAATATTTTGATTTTTTGAAACAATAAATCCATGAGACACCTATCTTAAGAGGGTCAAATTGGTCCCTTCCATTTCATATTTCCGTTGATACTTGAAACACAACTTTAGGGATTATATTAGGAAAAAAATATCTAATTCCTTATGAAATATATTATACAAGAAAAAATTTATCTCCTACAAAGTTAACTTATATAGTCACAGGTAAAGGAGTTATTGGTAGTTGTTCATGCTATCAATAAGTTTAGAAATTGCACTACTGGATATGATACTTTTATTCACATTGGTATTCTTTCTATTAGATATCTTATGAATAAACCAATAACTAATGTTAGAATCACTCAGTGGTTGTTATTACTATAAAAATTTAATATTACCATTTTAGATAGGCTAGGAAAACCAAACACAATTGTTAATTTCCTTTTCAGGGTGAAAAATGATAACTTATAATCCATGTAGTTAATAATTTTCCTGACAAACACCTTTTTGTAATATCTACTAAATCTCCTTGGTTTGCATATATCCTAATTATTTGGTTACAAGAAATTTTCCTCCTTGACTATTAGTTAGAGAAAGACAAATAATTATCAAATCTAGTGCACCTTATTCTTGTTGGGAAAATACTAAGGCAGGTAGGGGGGTGTGAATCAATATTTTAAATTCAAACTTCCAAAATTTATATTCTAAAATATTTACGCTGCTATATTAAAGTGTTTGCAGTGTTGGACCCACCAACATTCAAGGGGTATCCCCAGTATGTGGTCCCAATTATACCTCACATTGTTTGAGATAGGAGCCACATCTGAAATATGGCACGGTTGTCGGTTATCTTAAATATATGCCTTGGTTCTAACTATCAGCAAGAGAGAGGAGTGAAAATGTGCCTTCTAAAAGCAGCAGGGTTGTCCCTGGTGAGTGTTCGATTGTATATGTGTCAAAGTTCTTTCATTGAGAGGGGGGGAGGGGTAGTGAGCCTCTAAGAGAGAGGTAGTAGTACCACCCTAGTAGAGACGCACATAAGCAAGAAGGATATGTACAAAATAAAGCGGAATAGTCCACAAATATGCAATGGTCAGTGCAACCAATGTAATGAGGAGGATCTATCTAATATCTAGTGGAATAGTCCATGAGAATGCGATAGCGGTAATAGGAATTACAACACATTCTAAATATGGTAAGTACCAAAATAACTGAAATAGTTCAACTACTTTAGCACAAATGAAAGAAAACATGAATTACAAACATTCACATAATAGTATTACAAATATTCATAAACCATGCATGAATAACGTGATGGTCCTTAGGGCTTCTTATATTAAGTAAAAGTTGCAAGACACATGTATATAATGATCACCATTAGCTCCAATAGTGGAGCATTGGAGCCACTCCTTGCTCCTCAAAATAACTAGCTTATCTCTCTAATTCCTTGCAGGTGGAGCCAAGGTGAAAAGTCCTTTGATCTTACAATGAAGGTGTATATATAATGAGGAAGTGATGCTTCAACTTCCTTATGATTATTCATCTACCCTCATTATTGTTTGACTTCCTATGACTTTTCAACTTTAAATGATTCTTCATATTCCAAACATGTCCTTTGGAATTCCACTTTACAATACATTTTCGAAACATACTTTACATCATTAACCACAATGGTGTGGCATGTGATAACTCATGAAATGACATGACATGACATGAAACTACTGACATAGAATTTCTTGATGATGTGGCAATGTCAAGCTACTAGTGCCACTATGTCTTGCAGGTTTTCTTCTTTTCATCTCCACATGGCTTGGTGATAAGGGATCTTCAATTATCTCAAGTCTTGAATGGTGATCGCTAACTGGTGTCCCTTTTCTTTCTCTTGATTGATTAGCTTGCATATTCAGATACAAGATTGTCTTTCAACATGTTGTGCTCCTTCATCTCCTTCTTCATCATCTCTCCATAGCATAATAAGGTATCTGTTTCTGCAGTTCACTCATGATGAGATGACATCAGTCCGAAAACCCCCTAGTCTAAGATTCAGCATGTTGATCTATTGACTGAGCTAGAACTGGATGGAAAGTTGGAAAAAGGGCTAAGTGATTATGTATTCGCATAGTTCAAGCAAGAAATGGGAGCCTTGATCCTTGAGACTATTCAGTACGCAGTTCAGGCTGGGCTGAGGGGATAAACTGCATAGTTTTGAGGGTCAGTGTGGTAGGCTGAGGGGATGATCATTGGGTGAGAACATTTCGCAACTATGGGAGACAAGAGAGGTTGGACCATTCTACAGTTGCACATTTTAGGAGCTCAAGGATGAGCTTGAGGCTAGAAACTATGATGTTCACAGTCAAGGCAAGGTTGGGAGAAAAAACTGTGCAATTCTGGGAGTCTAGGCTAGGGCTTAAGCATGTAAACTGTGTAGTGTAGTAGTATTGAGAGGAAATAATTGTGCATTGCACAGTGACAAGAGGCAAGTTCATAGTAGAGGACTGAGATTGTGCAGGCCGCAGTTCAGGGAGGCATGGTGAAGCTAGGTTTCTTGGTCGAGAAGCTTTCTAGAAAACGGCTAAGTGTGGGATCAGTGAGGGTGATGTGAACAGTGATAAAAATTCGATTGTGATCAAAAAGTTAGAATAATTGATGACACAACAACATATATCATCTAAGACACATGAAAATTAATTTCCCTCCATGTGACAACTTTTCAACAACTTTATGACAAGAGCGACACTTAAGATACACTTTACGACGACCGTGACAACACTTGTATGACAATGCTTAAAAATTTGGAAATGAGTGTGACATATGTTTACATAGTTAGAAAAACTCATTTACACAAAGGTGACCTATCAAAACCACTAGAACATGCTTATATACATGAAGTGACAAACAACATGCGAAAAGAGGACATTTTTCCTATCTTGCAAAGGGGACAAAAAATCCTCAAGAAACACATTGAATGAGTTTCAAAGTTTGTGAGGACAATGTATAAGACCAAGGAAGGATTTTAAATTGAGCGTACACAAAAACTTTGGAGCATGTTGTAGCATTGAAAACACTTGGCGAGACACTGGTAGAATTTCAACTTCTCTACCTTCATTAAATATTTTGTACAAGGCCTTGGTTCTTTGGGGAGTATTGATTTATCATGTAGATCATCTTAGTTTCCCCACTGACCCTGCAAATAAACATGCCTCCTCCATACCTTTCTTGCTTGAACCCATCATAATATTCAACAATATCATAAAGTTTCAAGTTGGGAAGGGTAGTGAATTTCGCGAGCTCAATATTTTCAAAGTGATTTTTTTCATCTCTGGTGTTTCTCCACTACTAGAAGGCTTGTACAGTACCCCGAAGGAGTCAGTACAGGAACAAAAACATTGTTCTGTTACAAGAAAGCCTCCACAGTACCCTGACAGAGTTTCTTGTTTCACCTCTCTGTGTAGGAATCCTTTCTCGTCTTTCATGTTTATTTATTTATTTTATAGAACTGTGCATTTGCACTTATTCATTTTATGGGAAGAAGAGGGATCCCGACTTATTGAGAGAAAAAGTGGTTGTTCCTTTAGGTAAGCATATAGAGACCTATGATTTAGGTTTTCTTGTTTATGCTTTCCCCTTCTCCTCCTTTACTAATTGGATAGGCATGACAATACGAAAACATAGAAATCGAGTGTGGGCATGAGGTTTTCCTGAATAGACACAAGTTTGTGGTTTAACCAAAACTCTCCTCACAAACGGATCATATTTTCCATTGAAACTTCATCGACCAAAAGATATAACCAACACAAGGAAGATGGACAGAAGGTTAGCCAAATTTTGAAGTGTCACAAGACTCTCTTTTAACTCAACCACACACAAATAATCTAGGAAACACATTGACATGCAACATTTATTTACTTGACACACAAAAAACAAAAACACTATCAAACAAAAATAAAAAATTGTGTGCATAGTGTAGGGAACATCCCCAAAACATCATTGAAAATAATGTTTTAATTCTTAGCCACTGATAGGGAGAGACTCAATCCTCCCGTCAAGTGATTGCAGATGATACATGTGTTGGCCAAGATTTTCATGAACTGTGAATGGTCCAATCCACAAGGATTGAAAATTGGTGTATTTTCCTTTGTCCTTGTGGGCATTTTCCCACTTCAAGACTAAGTCACCCAATCTAAATTTATTCTTCCCTGTAGACTTCTTGTCAAACCACCTCTTGATATGGTCTTCATGAAAAATCTTTCTTTCTCTTTCAGCCTTTCTTCCTGCAACTTGTTAAGAGTGTCCAACTTATGCTTCACTAATAAAAATGGCTTGCCTTGGGATTCTTACGAAAGATGGAGAGCGGGAAAGAAATTGTTAGGAGGGAGGATGGCTTCTTTTCCATACACCAAGAAGTAAGGGGAGGTGTTCAAATAGGGATTTGTTGTGACTCGATCAACCCACAAAGAATTTACCAAAGCGAAGTGCTAGTTCCTCTATTTAGAGAATATGGTCTTGTTGATAATATGGATGAGGTTCTTATTTGTGGACTCAAAAAGACCATTCCACTGCGAATAGTAATTAGCTGAATTCTTTAATACAATTCCATTTTCTAATGCAAAATCATAGAGTTTTAGCGATGAGAAATATGTTGCATTATTAAAAATAAGTAAAGTAGGAATTTCAAACCTAGAAATGTTATTCTGCTAAAGGAAATTGATAACTTCGTGATCATTCACCCATTTAAGAGGAACTAGTTTCGTCCACCACATAAACTAGTCTATGGCAGTGAGAATATAGTTGTGTTTCTTTGATGAATGCAGAAAGATTTATCCAATGGCATCCAAGCCCCACTGTTGAAAATATTATTCCACTATGATAGGTTGCAATGGGATGGTTGACTTCTTGTTTCATCCTTCACACCTTTGACAGATCGGACACTTGTGGGCATAAGTGTGAGAGTCTTTGAACAATCTAGGCCAATAGAAACTAACCCACATGATTTTATGTGTAGTTATGTTGCCTGCAAAATTTCCCTCAGCTTGTCCATCGTGGTGGTCACATAATACTTTCTCTGAATTGTGCACTTCCAAACACCTGAGAAATAATCCATTATGATGCTTTCTCAAAAGCACCCCATGCACCAACTGGTAAGATAATGCTTTGAGTCTAAGTTCCCTCTTCTCTCGTGTGAATAAATGGGAAGGTATGGTGCCATGCTCAAGGTGTTGTCACACATTTGCGTACCAATATTTTGTGATAATAATGGGACTAGTTAGCTCTACATTGTACATTTTTATTTCTTGTTCCCATCCAGAGGGATCTTTTTCTTCATTTTCATCCACTACTTATGTTGCTAGTCAAAATAGACTGTGGCCCTTGATTGTGTGGACTGGCTTGAACTCTAAATCACACTTTTGTAACCCGGTCATCCATTTCACTCTTATCTCACCCAGCTCTTGTTGAACAAACAATCATTTGGTGGTTGGGTGAGGAACAAAGATAATACTGTGATTTTTCAAAAGATAGGGTCAAAAATGCTTCACCGCCTTGTATACTTCATAATCTTGTTTATCAATCGTGAGATAGTTGAGTCCAAGTCCTTGAAGACTAGTGCTCATGAAATATATGGGTCGCTCATTGTTCTGATCATCCTTTATTGTAAGCACAACAGTGAGAGAACTGTCAGAAGCAAAGGTGTAGAGAAGAAAATCTTTAGAGAGATTTGGGTTGTATAGAGGAGGTGCCTATGTGATAGTTTGCTTGATATGGGAAAATGCATACTTTTCCCTTTTATCCAATTTGTAGATTGCATCCTTCTTTACCATCTCCTATATTGGCTTGACAATATCAGTGTGATCGGAGATGAACTTATGGAGGAAGTTGATTTTCCCCAGGAAAGACTGCATAGCTTTCTTGTTCACTGGGAAGGAAATCTGCATGATTGTTTTGAACCTCTCAAGGTCTAATTTAATCCCACTTTTGGAAATGATATGGCCCAAGAGGTTACCCTATAACACTATTAAAATACTCTTCTTGGGACTAAGGGATATCTCGTACTTACGGCATTGCTCGAAAATTTTCTGCAAATGGCGTATGTGGTTGGAACTCTTCTTAGAAAATACTATGACATCATCGAGGTAGATCACCATGCTTTGTCCAATCAATCCATGGAATGAAATTTCCATGGTGCATTGAAATTTCACACCGACATTAATCAATCCAAATGGAATTCTCGTGAATGCGAATGTACCCCACTTAGTACGAAATGTTGTTTTAAGTTTGTCAAGATCTGAGACTAGAACCTGATTGTATCATGAATACCCATCCAATAAAGAAAACATTTTTGACCCTGATAGTGTTTGAAGTATATGATCCATAGATGACACAGGGTAGTTTTCCTTGTCTGGTGCATGATTTAGGTTGTGTAAATTAACACACAAGTGGATTTCCATAGACTTCTTCTTTACTGGGACGAAGTTTGATACCCATGTTGAATGTCACACTTTATATATGATTCGAGCATCCAACAATTTCCTTAACTCCTTTTGAATGAGAGGCTCAAGCATAGGATGTACCTTATGCATCTTTTGTTGGAACGTCTTGGTCCCTTCTTTGATTCGAATTACATGTTGGATAATTCACGTGTCATAAGTTTTGAGCTCGTCATGCGTCACGTGAATACATCTTGGTAATACATGAATAAGAGGATAAAATCTTGTTTCTCCTGTGGTGTGTAGCAAGTACCAAGATTGACATACTTGGGGTCCTTTTCTGTTGCCAAATTTATATGCTCATGCGATAACATTGAGTTGTGGGTCTTTGCATTGACTAGCCCTCAGAAGAAAGCTTTTCTAATGATACCACACCTTTTAGCATGAGGTTTCCTTTACTTTTGTTCATTGATTGTTTCTTCTTTGAATACATCAGTGTTTGCAGTGTTGATCCTGCACTCGAATTCCAAGTGGCTAGAGATCAAATGTTTTCTTTGTCGTGGGTATATTAAAACACAACCAACTCTAGAGCCTTCCTATATTTTGGAACCATCAAAACACAAAGTCCACATATCATATGTACAAGGACTACATATTATACTAGTACTATTATTATTATTACTACTAACTGTACAAATATCATTTTCACCAGTTGGACTACAAAGGAGCTCCAACTTTTTATCTGGTGGGACTAGGGATGGTTGAGCAAGATAACACCCCAGTTCAATTTCCAAAGATAAGATGTGTGAAATCCATTGGCTCATTTTTTTCCTCTAACGGATTTACCATGTGTTTCATATACTTCTTTGAGTTCACTCGAATATGATCGTTTCTGCCCTTATATGAAAGCCGCAAATGTGAATAGTTCATCACAAAGTACCCCTGTAACTTTCGGGACCAATCTATTCTTAATAACACACCATATGCTTCCGAAATGTCCACAATTACTATTTTTATACATTGGTGAACTCGATGATCATATGATAAATGAATAACCACATTTTTTAGTTCACCAATTGCATGGACAAGAGTCATATCCTGTTGAATGCTTTGTGCATCTGCTTTATCCCATTTTGCATTGATTTTCTTTGCAATAGATAGGGGAATTTGTAAGGACTCTCGACACCACCTATCTCCACAATGGTATGATATTGTCCACTTTGGGCCTAAGCCCTCATGGATTTTCTTTTGGACTTACTCCAAAAGGCCTCATACCAATGGAAATATTTGTCCATCCTTATATACCCATGTTCCTCCCCACTTCTAGTCAATGTGGGACTTTGGTCATATACCCAACAATCCTCCCCTCGAACAAAGGACCATCGAGTCTCCCCTCAAACGATTATCCATCCGTCCACTCTCTACCAACCAGGATTCTCCGCTCCAATGTGTTGGAAGCACACGCCTTACATGGAACACCACTTGCCTCGAGAGCTTGTTCTATCCCAGGTCAACTCCTCTTCATCGTGTTGGGACCAGGACACGTCCATGAAGAATCCGGAGCACACCGCCTGTCTAACCGAGCTCATCCACAGATCCCATCGTGATATTACCGGGGCTCACCACCTTCGTTCAGCATTCCGAGGATTCATCCACTTGGCTAACTTCGGGGCATGGCTCTGCTACCACTTGTAAGGACTCTGGACACCACCTATCTCCACAATGGTATGATATTGTCCACTTTGGGCCTAAGCCCTCATGGATTTGCTTTTGGACTTACTCCAAAAGGCCTCATACCAATGGAGATATTTGTCCATCCTTATATACCCATGTTCCTCCCCACTTCTAGTCAATATGGGACTTTGGTCGTATACCCAACAGAATTATGTTTACTGATGCACAAAAATAAACTAAGAATTTGTGTACATTATAATTGAAAAGCTCAAATGTAAAAAAAAATTGAAGGGAAAAGTGTATTTACATCAAAAGTTAAAGCATTACGTACAAACTCTAGGGAACTAGAGGACTTACCATATTTTTCTCTATTTTGTGATGAAGTATCATTGCCTGAGATGGGTTGTCCAAGTGCATGTAAAGCATGTCCTGCTCGCTCATCATCTTTGTTAATTCAAATAGTGATATATTTACATGAGCCTTCTTCATTTCATCAACAATGTTATAATCTAGTGCGGGAGAGATTGTCGAAGTGTCCACGGGAGTTGACTTGTCTGCTACTTCTGGAGTGATGGACTTACTTTTGTTGGTTATAAAGGAAATCGCTATGAATTCATTCCCAAACTTGTTATGAGTATTCTGCATTGAATTGATGGGCAGATTGATCTTCCTCAACAAATGTTCCTTTAATTTATGCTTTGCCAACTCTTGTGTAGGAGTCGTCCCTTGGCTTCTTAAGTTATATCGAGTGGTCTACATTTGGTCCGGGTCATTATGTAGTGGTTTCTTTTTGGCATTTCTCTTTCTAGCTGCAAGTTTGCAATTGAATGTGTTCAGTGCATGCCCCATGCTTGGGGTCTCCTCAGTTTCCATATTTTCTTCCTTTTTTTCTGCAGGCTCATTTTGCTCGTCAATAAGAACTATGTCAATAAAGTGTGCAGATAAAGCATTCATGTTGTGGTTCCATTGTGGGAATGTTTTTTCTGAATGGTATTCATAATGAAATGAAAAGTATTGATCCATCCCCATACTTTCGATATTCAGCACAATGTTCGAGCTTTGCACATACTTGGTTGGTTGGTTTTTATTGTTGCCAAAGTTGGAGGTCCTTCTCAGAAGGTTCAACTTGGGAGTCCTACTACTCATGGAGGTCTCACTTGATATTTTGCTCAATTCTTCCAACTCATTGGACAAAGAATTGATAGTATGATTCAAGTTCTCAAGATCAATTGCTTCCTTTTCCTTGGCCTTCCTTATGGAGGCTTGACACCTTTTACCCATGTCTTTGAAGTATTTTGTTACTTCATCATCTATGATGAATCCAATTGCACACAAGTCCTTCTCAACTACAATCACCTCTTCAAATGTTTCAACCAAAGTTGGTTTTATAGTCCTTTTCATGAACTATACAATGCTTGATGGTAAGGCAGATGTGAAATATTCAATTATGATGGAGTCACGTTGTTTTTTTTTTGGTGGAAATATGTTCAAGATATGGTTAAACCTATTATTGAAATATTTCACCTTCTCTTTATGCTCCATCTCGAGATTTCCCAGGTCTTTCAAAAGCATGGCATGGTTTTTATCATTAGCAAATTTTTCAAGAAATAATTTATTAAAACCCCTCCAATTCTGGATTGAGCTCATTGGAAGGCTATGATACCATACAACATCTCTGCAATCTAAGGTACATGGAAATAATTTACATGCAACATCATCAAAATGTACCTCAAGTGTTTGCATATGTAGGTAGAAGTTATCTAGATGTTCTTTCGCCTTTATTTCTTTGTCAGGGTCATACTTTGTTAGTAGCTTCTCCAATTGCTTTGCCATATTGTGTAACACAACTGATAGTGCAAGTGGGCCCTTAATCATCTAGTCCATATCTTGGTCTCCCATGTCTTCGTCACTTTTTTCCCCTTCTTCATCAGAATCTGATTGGTTTTCTTCTTCTTCTTCTTCTTCTTCTTCTTCTTCTTCTTCTTCTTCTTCTTCTTCTTCTTATTATTATTATTATTATCCGCCTAACTTGTGGAAAGTATCATCGGAGAGAACTACGTTATCACCATCACCATCATTAAAGATTTGAGGTTATTCTAGTTTTTCTGAGTTTTCTTCAGAATCTTCTAACTCTTTAAGAGTGACAAGAACCAATTCTTCAACTATCAACACCATTATCCCAGTGGGGGCATTTTGGTTCTTCTTTGGGAAATATGGAAAAATTTCTACTCCCAGAATCAATCCAATAACTCTTGTAAACGTTTGGGTGATGGGACGAATGGCCTAGATCTAATTGTAAGAGACTTCGTAAGCTTTCACAATTCTAGGTTGAGAAGAATTACCAACTTCAGGAATGTGTGTAGGGGAGTTGTTGGGAATGTTACTACCTTCATCGAAGGAAGTAAGATTGGGTTTGGTGGGGTTATCAACCATAAAAATTTGGCTTCCCTCCTTCTAGCGCCATAAATGTTGATGATGCTAGACTTGCCAACATTCAAGGGGTCTCCTTGATATGTGGTCCCAATTAGACCTCACACCATTTTGGATGGGAGCCCCATCCATAATATGGCCCAGTTTTTGGTTATCTTAAAGATATGCCTTGCCTCTAACTATCAGCAAGAGAGAGGAGTGAAAATGTGCCTTCGAAAATCAAGGGGGGTGTGCCTGGTAAGTGTTTAATCGTATCTGTGTCAAAGTTATTTCATTCTAAAGGGGGGGGAATTCAACCTACAAGAGAGAGGTAGTAGTACCACCCTAGTAGAGGCACACATAAATGAGAAGAATCTGTACAACATCAAGTGGAATAATCCACATAGATGTGATTATTGGTGCAACCAATGTAATGAGGAGGATCTATCTAATATCTAATAGAATATTCCACAAGGATGTGATAACGGTAATAGAAATTATAGCACATTCTCAATATGATAAGTACCAAAATAACCAAAATATTTCAACTACTTCAACATAGATGAAAGCAAACATGAATTACAAACATTCACATAATAGTCTTAAAAATATCCATAATCCATGCATGAAGAATTTGATGGCCCACAGGGCTTCTTATATTATGTAAAATTTCCAGGACAAATGTATACAATGAACACCACTAGCTCCAATAATGAAGCATTGGAGCCACTCCTTGCTCCTCAAAAGAACTAACTTATCTATCTAATGCCTTGTGGGAGGAGCCAATGTTTAAATTACTTGGATATGACAATCAGGGTGTATATATGATGAGGAAGTGATGCTTCACCTTCCTGATGACTCTTCATCTACCCTCATGGCCTTTTGACTTCCTATGACTTTTCAACTTTACATGAATCTTCATATTCCAAACATGTTCTTTGGACTTCCACTTTACTATACATTTTTGAAACATAATTTACATCTTTAACCACTATGGTGTGGCATGTGACAACTCATGACATGACATGACATGACACTACTAACATAGACTTTCTTAATGATGTTGCAATGTCACGCCACTATTTCCATTGTGTGCTGCAAGTTTTATTATTTTCACCTCTTCATGGCTTGGTGATAAGGGATCTTCAATGATCTGAAGTCTTGAATGGTAATCAAAAATTGGTATCCCTTTTCTTTCTCTTAATTGATTAGCTTGTGTATTCAGCTACAAGATGGTCTTTTATCATGGTGTACTCCTTCATCTCCTTCTTCAACATCTCGCCATGGCATAATAAGGTACATGTTTCTGCAATTCACTCATGATGAGACAACATCAGTCTTAAAACCCCCTAGTCTAAGATTAAGCATGTTGATCCATTGATTGAGCTAGAACTGGATGGAAGGCTAGGAAAAGGGCTCAGTGACTATGTAGTTGTATGGTTAAAGTAGGAAAGGGGAGCCTTGATCCTTTAGACTGCACAATGTGCATTTCAGGCTAGGTTGAGGGGGAAAATTGTGTAAGTCTAAGGGTCAGTGTAGTAAGCTAAGGGGATGAGCACTCAGTTAACACATGGTGCATTTCTAGGAGACAAAAGAGGTTGGGCCATTTCTTAGTTTAGGAGCTCAAGGATGAGCTTGAGGCTAGAGACTACGTAGTACACAGTTAAGGCCACGCTGGGAGAAACATTTGTGCAATTTTGAGAGTCAAGCCGGGGCTTAAGAATAGAAACTCTGTATTGCATAGTGACAAGAGGAAAGGTCATAGAAGAGGACTGGGATTACATGGTGCATATTTTATGGAGTCTGGGTGAAGCTAGGTTGCTTGGTCAGGAATTTCCAGAAAATGACTAAGTGCGGTATTAGTGAGGTTGATGTGAACAATGATAAAAATTTGACTTTGATCACAAACTTAGAATACTTGATAACACAACAACACAGGTCATCTAGGACACATGAAAATGCATTTTCTTCCATGCGACATCTTTACGAAAACTTTACGACAAGTGTGACACTTAATATAAACTTTACGATGACTGTGACGAAACTTGTGTGACAATGCTTAAAACTTTGGAAATGAGTTCGATAAATGTTTACATGTTTAGAAAAAATTATTCACAAATGTGACCTCTTGAAACCACCAAAATAGGCTTATATACATGATGTGATATTCGACATGTAGAAATATGACATTTTGCCTATCTTGCAAAGGGACAACAACTCCTCGAGAAACACATGGAATGAGTTTCAAAATTTGCGATGACAATATATAAGACCAAGGAAGGCTCCGAAATTGAGCGTAAACCAAAATTTATGAGGGCCTTGTAGCAGCGAAAACATAAAGTAACATGCATATGTATGCTACTTCAGAGAAGGAAACCAACATATATCCAATTTACTGATTTTTCATGTATTCTATCAGATGATTATCTTTAATCATTACATCAGTAGATCAATTAATTTTTAGTATATAATAAAAAACATAAATAAATCACATCAAACACACATAGAACACAAAGATTTTAGGTGGAATCCCATTGTGGGATAAAACCACCATTGTTGTTGTCTTTGTCTTCTTTCTTATGATAGAAAGAAAAATATTACATTTGTATGAATGCAGACTCTTATCAGTACGCAAGAAACCACGTGTAGAAGGATACAACCATATCTCATTCTATAGCACCCACTAGAAGGGAGCTACAACCCCCTGCAGTCATTTACCAACTCCTACCAGAAGGAAGCCCCTACCAGCTTTCTGAAGGGTGCAACCCTTAACTCCTTGTGGACCACCTTTTAGAATATTTCAAACTAGATCCACCTGTCACACAACCATCATACAACCTGTATGGCATCTTTCATCAAATTTTCAAACTAGACCCCTGTCAAAACTAAAATGAAACAAATATGTCAAACTAAAGCACTGAATTTGAGACACTTTCACACTACAAAACAACTGAATTTCTAAAGCATCAATTCACTAAATGCAGAACCCAACCAAAAACAAAAAAATCAAACTATGCATGTGACTGTATTGAATAAGAATCGCGTATCTACATGTATTCTCTGTATAAAACTTGCTTAATATCTGAAAATATTGAACACTGAATCATTAATCATTGAACCATACATAGACTATTTCACCAATTACAGAACAGACCAAAGACCGTACAGCTAGTCAAACTTTTGTTCCATTAAAAGTAATCAATTCAACTAAATCACCGCAATATTTACGGTCAAACATGGATCATCATGATAGAAACATCATCAACAAACAATAGCAAATAAACCAGACATTATCAACTGTAAACATCAATCATGAGTTCAAACCCTAGTTTGTATACAAGAATTCGACAAGGAATATAAGTGTATGTACATGATTACCATTAACAACACATGCGTAGATATCTTTACAAACTAAAAAATATTTCCCAAAAAATATATGTGACCATATAGAGATAGATCCATGTATGTATGCGACTATTCCCAAACATACTTGTGTACAGATTTGAAAAAAAAAAAGATGCTACAAACACAATTTCACTTTTTGCAACCTTTCCTATCAATGCTACAAGCTTTTGAATAAATAATTTAGATCACAGTATTACCACCATCATAGATTCATCAATGTTAGTTATTATAAATTTCCAACTAGTAAATCAATCAAACATATATGTCAACATACTTTAGATCTTTCATATCTAAGTCTTCCCCTTTCCCCTTGGCGCAAACTTGTTTCAAATTAAATTATTCATAGAAAACCCAATACTTGCACACATAACACCTTGATCTCCATCTCTTTATATAGATTTATCCTTAACCAATACCTTCAGAAAATCTCTTAGTAATGTCATTGGTATTCTTTAACGGGCCCAAATAATTGATTTCACGGTCATTACTATGGGTCAATACTGTGGTAAAGACCCCTGATATTCAAATTATCATAGTGTGGATTATGTACGCGACTCTTTTGCATAATACACACATATGTATGCGACCTTGCTTCTCAGGACCCACATATACTTTCTCAAACTTTACCTTTACCATCCATGTGTCTCTAAACTGACATTCCTTTGTCCATATCACTTATAACATATGTACCAGACTGCAAAATCATTATGTTATCACAATGTTGACATCTTTATCAAGTAGGTTTCCATGAAGGACCACATGTTAGCCATAATGCTAACAATCTCCCCCTTTGGGCTTGATGGAAACCACTTTAGCGTTAGGTCATCACCTATAAATGCCTGTAAACACACCCGCAAATACCAATACTTATCACCAACCATTCTTCTCCAAAAACCAAGCTTATATCCCCCTTTAACATCAAGGGCAAAGGGTTGACCAATGTTGAATGAAGACTTCTCTTTCTCCTTTGTAGAGAGGATCATTTTAGGTTTGATTTGTTGAATATGAGAACTACATGTTGACCATGATCCTCTGGACATATGCTAAGCCTTATGAAGATAATCAATAGAGTACAAGACTTTATGACTCAGCTAGAAATGACCTTTCCTATGACCAATGATGCATGATTACATCAATCACCCAACATAAAGAGGTTACATATTTGACCCAATATTACATCAATTTACCAAAATAATGGGATTACTTAGAAAGCATGACTTGATCCCAATAGCCCATACACGACTGAATATTACAACGACTACATCATGGGTTTTTACATGACCTTTAAAGCAAGGGACATATATGACATTTATAACCAAAAACAAGACCTCAAAAATGAGGTTGTAAGATCATGATAGCCATCAACAACCACCATATACCATATAGGAACCTATATAATGAATATTTGATAGCAACAACATAGAAGCAACATGAACATCCTCATACTTAAGAGGTAAGATAGGGAATGGTGCATCAAACTCATCAGCATCATTGATAACTAGTGATAGAACAAAAACATATAAATCTCCAGTAATAATAGTAGAAATATCCAGACATCAGCAAAGATATGCAACAAGATGACAGGGAAAATTTTAAGGATGGAAAATTATATTGAAGTTTAAAAACATTGGTGAATCTCACCAGTCGCTAATATGTAAACTATAAAATATTTATTGATATATTCGTAAAATTATTCATAATTATAATGATTTAATATATAGTGTCTATATAATGTTGGAAATATTTAACGTAAAATAATTTTATATTGTCTAATTGGGGCGAATCATTTTTATAAAAAAATGGAAATTAGAAAATATTTTTTTGTGGAAAAATCATGGAAAATTAGCCCACCTGTGAATATTAGGCCCTAAAATTTTCCATGCAAGACAATCATATGAAACCATAATTCCAACAAGGACTTATAGGGTTATAATAGTTGCTCCCCCTGAACAAACAAACTAAACCAAACCAATGTCAGAAGCAGAAGACCAAACCTGAAATGGTGAAAGCATATAGGAGGCTCCCCTTGAATTTGTGCCCTTCTTATCAATTACTAAGATGTATATGCGTCTATATGACTCAGAAACCACGTATATACATGAGTGTCCTTCACACCATCTGCATATAGAAAGTAAATTGTAGTACTTTCCAGTCGCGTCTCCCCCTGAACATGACCTGTCTATTAGAACAATTAGCAGAGTGATGAAGCAGGAATCATTCCCAATTTATGTCTGATATATTCAAAGGAATCACATGGAAATGACTTTCTAAATATATCTACAACTTGTTCCTTTAAAGGAACATACTCTAGTTTGACCTTCTGTTCAAGCATCTTCTCTCTCAGAAAATTATATTTGATTGGAATGTTCTTGGCTTTTGAGTGCATGATAGGATTTTTAGAGATACTTATGGCACTAGTATTGTCACGGAGAATAGGTACAGGTTTAGGACAAGTGACTTGAATATATTGAAATGTTTGGATCATCCACAAAAGTTGAGTACAACAAGATGCAACAACAACATATTATGCCTCATTAGTAGATAAAGCAATGGAGTTTAGTTTCCTGTTGAGCAATGAAACCAAGTGGGGTCCCAAATAAAATGCTCCTCCACTAGTACTCTCGCAATCATCAATATTGCCTGCCTGATCCGCATCCTTGTAATCATGAAGTGCAAAGTCTACATTTTTTGGATACCATATACCAAGATATTGAGTTCATTGTAGATACTTGAATATTCTCTTAACTTCTTGGAGATGAGTTTCCTTAGAATTTTCTTGAAATTATCCAACAATTCCAACTACATGCATAATATTTGGTCTTGTACCTATATAGTAGAGAAAGATTCCAATCATAGATCTATATTCTAGTTTATTCGTTGAAGGAGAATCATTGTTTTGACTAAGATTTCATCCTGTTACCATTGGTGTGCATATAGGCTTGCAGTATTCCATTCCATATTTCTTCAAAGTCTGTTTGAGGTACTTGGTTTGAGAAAGAAGATATAATTCTTAGTTTGTTGAACTGGAAGACCAAGGATGTATGTTACTTCACCAAGTAGAGAAATCTCAAATTATTGCTACATAACTGAAGAAAATTCTTTACTTATAGATTCTACATTACTTCCAAATATGGTGTCAGCTACATAAACAACTATCAAAGTTTGTTTATATCAAATTTGATATATAGGTTTCTATCTGCAGACCCTTTTGTGAAGCCTTACTGCTGAAGATACCTTTCAAGACAATAATTCCATGCATGAGGATCTTGATTTAACCCATACAGTGCCTTCTTAAGTTTGCAAACAAGATTTTTATTATTGCCTAGAATGAACCCTTCAGGTTGTTCAATATTCTTCTTCTAGATCCCCATTTAAAAATGCAGACTGAACATCCATTTGATATACTTTAAAGTTATGAAAGATTTAAAATTCAAGGAACATTCTTATGGCTTCAAGTATAGCTATAGGTTAAAATGTTTCTTCAAAGTCTATCCCTTCATGTTGAGCATAGCTTTTGCATACAAGTATTTCTTTGTTTCGAATTACTTCTCCATTTTCATTTAGTTTATTCTTGAACACCCATTTTGTCACAATAATATTTTTATCATCAGGCCTTAGTACTAATTCCAATGTATGGTTATTTCCTATTTTATCAAGTTCTTCATTCATTTTCTTAACCCAACATTCATCTTTTCTTGCTTGATTCACATTTTGAGGTTGCGCAACTAGAATTTTCAACAAGAGTTCTTCTAGTTTGTATTCCTGCTTCCTTTTCATCCAGAATTTGAGATTCAGGATAATTTTTCTAAACATACCTTGAAGGAGTCTTTTTAGGTGTATCTGTATTTTGATTTCCTTCTTTTGGTGCTTCTCTATTTCCTTCTCCTACAAACTTTTGGCTTGTAGTAGGGAGAGGGTCATCATCTATTTGTGCTTCCCTTTTGGTACTTGTGGATGCTTCATCAATTGCAACATCTAAGCATTCAACAATATTTTGAAGCCATTTATTATAGCATTTACATCCCTTTCTTCTAGAAGAGTAACCAAGAAGGATTCCTTCATCAACTCTATATTTAAACTTTCCAATATTATCATCAGTTTTATTTATTTAACATTTTCTTCCAAAAATTCTAGTGTTTGATAGTTGCAGGCTTACCAAACCATATTCCATGTGGAGTTTTATCATTCTTTACTCAAACATGAGTTTTCTTAAGTATATTCATGGACGTATGTGTTGCTTCCCCACATAAGGTATGAGGTGTTCTTGACTCATTAAGCATGGCACGTGCCATTTGTTGGATTTTTTTGTTCATTCTTTCTGCCACTCCATTTTGTTGAGGAGCGTTAGCTATAGAAAAATGTCTTTTGATGCCATGCCTTTCACAAAAAATTGAAGAACTCATCTGATATAAACTCTCCTCCTCTATCAGATCTAATACATTTGATTTTCAAATCTAACTCATTTTCTACCATTGATTTTAATACTTTAAATTTATTAAATGATTCATATTTATGTTTTAGTAATCCAATCCCTTGTAAAATCATCAATGATTAATATAAAGTATTGTTCACCACGGGGAAACTTCTTTCTCATAGGACCACATCAATCAGTATGAATAAGTTCAAGTGGCTTACTTGAAGTACCTTTTTTATCTTTAAACTGAACTCTAGTTTTCTTACCAAATTGACATGATTTGCAGATGTTATTTCTAGGTGGAGAGATGTTTGGAAAGTCACGAACTACTCCCATTCTGCTTGATTTGTACAATTTATAAAATATAAGGTGTCCCAACCTTTTGTTCCAAAGCCAACTTTCTTCAGATTTACTTAAGTAGCAATGCTCTTGGTCGCCTTCCAAGACATACACATTGCTTGGAGTTCTTTTTCCCTTTATTATGATCTTACCTATATTCATATTTCTTAGCATGAAATTCTTTGATATGAAAACAACTTCATGCCCTCAGTCAAACATTTGAATAACACTTAACAAGTTATGTCTTAATCCATCAACAAATAAAACATTTCTAGCCTTGACCTTTTCTTTTAACAACACAGTTCCCTCCTCTTTGATAGCAATAGGTGAGTTATTACCAAAAGTTACACTGTTTTCTTTCTTTATTTCATTAAAAGAAACAAAATTATCTTTGTCACTTTTCATAGGCTTTGAACATCCACTGTCAATGTACCACATATTTTCTTGATCTCCTGCATACAAATCTAGACCACAATTTTCAGAGTTTGTAATTATTACTTTCCATACCTTGGGTTTTATTGTCTTTTGTTCATGCTAGTAAGATGGCCCCATTATGTTTATGGAAAAGGGAACATTAAATTTCATCTTGATAAGGAAAGAAAAAATTATAATAATATTTATTCTACCCGATCTCATATTTTTGTTTTCTAGCTTCTTTAGACGTAATAGTTTTATAAGAAACACATTGAACAACTTTGTCACTAAAATTGTGACAAGTGAAGCATTGACCATTGAAGTAGGAGTACCTAGGACTATAATACCTTTTTGAGTAGCTTTTAATTTTATTACGGTAAGTTTTTTTTTCTTGAGAAGTATTTGACCCTTCATTCTTTTGTTGAGAACTATAATTCAAGTGATTTCTTCCTTTTACTACATTGGCATAGCTTCTTGTACCTCTTTTAGAATATTTTATAGTTTTTGATGATTCACCATTTGAATTATATCTGAGACTTGTCTTGATTAGAGGAGAGTGTTTCACTTTTATGATTTCTTCCAAAGTCTCAAATCCATTAGAAAATATAATATTTAGAGCCTTTGTTTTCTTGAGTTCCTTTCTTAGACCCACTATTTCAAGTTCTAAATTTTCACAACGCCTTTCCTTTTCTAGAACTTGTTTCTTCAAAACTTCTTCAGCTAATTTAGCTTCTTCTAAACAGATTTTTAGCTGAGTTATTTCTTCAACAATATTATTTTCCTTATACATGCAGGTTTCCTTTTCTTCAAAATCCATAAGTAATTGATAATATTGATCAGATTCAACATCGTCATTATTGGAAGAATATTTACTACCTTCATGAGTATAAAAACTTTTCTTGTTATCAAAACTTCTTTTAACATTCCTTTTTGAAGAATTATTCCCTTTCTCATCATTTTATTTATAAGGACATTTAGCATCATAGTGACCTACCCTTCCACAGGCAAAACATTTAAAAGGAAGCTTAACTCTAAACTTGTCAGTTCCTACTTGAAGTTTCTTCACAAAATTTTCTTCTTCTTTGTTTGAAATGTAACATGTTTCCTTAATCTCTTCATTTTCCTTCCCTTTGTGTGTATCTTTGAATGTTTCTTCTCTGGTATCTGATGGACCCCATTTTCTCATTTCATAAGCTATTAAAATCCCATGGAGTTGTTCAATAGTGATATTCTTCAAATCCTACATTTCTTCAATGGCAAAGACTTTGGAGTCGAACTTTGAGGTTAGAGATATTAGGATTTTCTCAGCAATAGTATAATATTGTGTTTCATCACCAATATTTTTCATTGAGTTAACGATCTCATCTACTCTAAGGAAAAATATTGCAATACTTTCATCATCATGCATTCTGAGAATCTCATATTAAATTATAAACATTTGAAGTTTAGTGTTGTTTACCTTATTTTCACCTTCATATGTTTGGATGATATTATCCAATATAGTCTTTGTGGTATTTAGTTGCATGGGCTTCACAAATTCTTATTCATCCAATTTTTCTAATAGAGCATTAACTTCCTTTGCATTGGTCTCATACTATTTCTTCCCTTCATCATCTGTGGGAATAGAGAATGGGTATTATATCCTCCTTCAATGATTTACCATACATCAACTCCAAGTGACTGAAAATATGCTCTCATTATGAATTTCAAAAATACAAAATTAGTTCCATTAAATCAAGGTGGCCTAATAGAAGATACTCCCTCTTGAATTCTCATTTTGATGGATCTCCCTTTAAGTAATCAAGCTTCTTCTGAGGGACCATCTCTGATATCAATTGTTGGGAAAAACACTGAGAGGGGGGGGGGGGGGATGAATTAGTATTTTAAATTCAAACTTCCAAAATTTATATTCTAAAATGTGTATGTTATTGTTATTAAATAAACTTGCGTATGTACACTACTTCAGAGAAGGAAACTAACGTATATCCAATTTACTGATTTTTCATGTATGATATCAGATGATTATCTTTAATCATTGCATCAATAAATCAATTACTTTTCAGTATGTAGTAAAGGACATAAATAAATCACAGAAAACACACATAGAACACTAGGATTTTACGAGGAAACCCAATGTGGGCTAAAACCATCATTGTTGTTGTCTTTGTCTTCTTTCTTATGATATGAAGAAAAATATTACATTTGTAGTGATGCAAACTCTTTTCAATACATAGGCACCCACTTACAAAGGGCTACAACCTTCTCTCATTATCCCCCACCCACTAGAATCGAGATACGACCCCTTGAACTCATTTACCAGCTCCTACCGAAAGGGAGCCCCTACCCCCTTTCTAAAGGTTGCAACCCTCAACTTCATGTGGACCATTTTTCATAATATTTCAGACCAAATCTGTTGGAATTATGATACAGGTGTTGTCCTTGATGGCAACTCACTCAAATGAATGATCACAGTACAACAGGTTAACAACAAAGAATTACATATCAGACTACACAAAATGAAGAAGGAGAGGTATACACAGGTTGACCTTGACCAAGCTGCATATACACGTAGGTTCACTGACCACAAGTAGCGTATATGTACACATGCACTTTCATAGAAGGAAAAGTGTGTATACCTTGGAAAACTAAGTTTTTGGTTCAAGGTATTTGGTCCATGGTATTTTGATCCATGGTATTGGTCTAAGGTATCTAGTTTGAGGTATTGACGCTAGGTATTTGGTCCAAGGTATTGGTCCTAAGTGGTTTTGGTCCATGGTATAGAGAAAGGCCTAAAACTATAAAAGGAGGAGAATATCATTAGGCCAGGCATGTAAGTATTGAATATCTGATGAAATGTGAGATTTGGTATGCAGGGTATTGACTTATGGTGTTGTGCTTAATCTAAACCAAGGATGAACCTTAGCGGTTGATGAAGGATAAGATCTAATGATGGATCAGGATCTTAAGGCTTGAAATGAATTATCATTATGTGGTTTGATCATGTATAGTCTAGATCTAAATATTGACGCATGTGTTATTCTGTAAATATTATGATCTAGGTATAACTGAAGTCTGGAATAGCTGCAAAATTATGAATTAAAATTTGTAGATGTATACGCTAGTTGGCTTTGAGAAAAGCAAGTATACACACAGGTTCGACACATGGATGTAGCATATACCTTATAAAGTATGTTTTTGTTGTTTCTGTTTGCTGTTGCAGAGTTCTAGGTTCTAGTTTGGGTTCTGGTTAATGTATTATGGTAACAATATTCTGAATTATCAGATTGATTGTGATTTAATGATGGGTTGTCAAAGTGATTGATTGATCTGGTTGTGGTTGATTCAGAAATTTATGATTGAGTCTCAGTGATTGGTTGATGCAGATGTATCTGATGATTGAATTGCAGTTATGATGTTGTTCATGGATCCAGTCTAAAAATTTATGAAACGTGGTCCTTAGAGGAAGAAAGAAGGTCGTAGCCTTCTGTAGGTCGCCGCCTATGTCCTAGTAAATATATCGGCTAGTACAAGAGTTAGGGGGTTGTAGCTCCCTTCTAGTAGAAGCTAGAGAACAAGAGAAGGTTGTAACCTTCTGTAGGTAGAAGCCTGCGTACTGGTATAAGTCTGCACCAATACAAGATTGTAAATAGATTTTATTATTATTAAAAGAAGACAGAGACGACAGCAGCAGGTGGCTTTCACCCACATTGGGTTTCCACCTTATATCTTGGTGTTCATGTGTGTTACTTATGTGTGATGTTTTATTCTAATTTTATTGCACTGTCTAATAAATCTCTGATATACTAGTTAAAGTTCAATGCATGATAAATTGGGTAAATCAAAATTTCTCTACATATACGTTGTTTTCTTTAAGTATAGTCACGTATACACGCTAATTCACTTAGCAGAAGTAGTGTATACAAATCTGTTTGGGAAATTAAATTATTGATCTGATAATACTAATTCACCCCCCCTCTCAGTATTATTTCCAACAATTGGTATCAGAGCAGGTCCTTCAAAAGAAGCTTGATCGCTTGAAGGGAGATCCATCATCATGAGTAATCAAGAAAGCATGGGATCCATGAGATTGCCAATCTTTGATGGGAACAACTTTGTTTATTGGAAGATAAGAACCACAACCTATCTACAATCACTTGGAATGGACGATTGGGAAATCGTGGAAGGAGGATATACATTTCCATCAGCAATTCCTATAGATACGAAGGTAAAAAGCAATATGAAACCAATGCCAGGGCTGTCAATACATTATTAGGAAGTCTCTCACAATTAAGCTTGTCAAATTTATGCAGCTCAAATCAGCCAAAGGAATTTGGGACAAAATTCTTCTAAGCTACAAAGGAGACTCTCAGGTAAAACGTGCTAAACTGCAAACTCTCAGAATTCAATATGAAACTCTTAAGATGCACAATGATGAAAGTATAGCTAGTTACTTCTTACATATAGATGAAGTTGTTAATTGTATGAAGAATCTGGGTGAAGAGATAAAGGAAGTTACCTTAGTTGAGAAATTTTTAAGATCCCTGTCTGCTAAATTTGAATCAAAAGTATCTTCCATAGAAGAAAAACAGGATCTATAGACTATCACTATGACACAGCTCCACGGAATTTTAACTGCCTTTGAGATGAGAAAAGGAGGACCATCAAATATGAGAGAAGTGGCATTTAAAGCTTTAGCAAAAGGAAAGGAAGAACTCAATGAATCAGGACATGTTTCAGAAGAAGAAGATGAAGTAAACTTTGTCAAGAAGCTTCGACTGGGTTCCAGAAGATTTAGAGGTAAACTACCCTTCAAATGTTTTTCCTATGGTAGAATCAGTCATTATGCTACCAAATGTCCTCATAAAGATAATATGATAAAGGGAAGGAATCTACAAAATGGAATAGAAAACAAAGTGTAAGTAAAAGGAGTTACTATACTCATGAAGATAGCGATGGTTTATCAAATAGTGATGAAGATGAAAATCGTAATGACTATAGACTTCTAATGCCTTATGGCAATGATAATTTTTGGGATGCCTTAGAAGAAGATGACCTTCATGAAGAAATATCTAAACTCAAAATCTGTTTAGAAGAAAAGAATATGATTATAAATACCTTGACATACCAACTTGCTGGAAGAGAAAAACACAATGAAAAACTAGAATGTGAAATTATGGGTCTAAGAAAGGATCTTGAGAAAACAAAATCTCTCAATCTTAGATTTTCTAAAGGATTAGAAACCTTAAATGAAATTATCAAAGTGCAGTATTCTCCTCTGATAAAGACAGGTCTTGGATATTCTGAAGAAGCATCTCAATCACAGAAGCTGTCAACCTCCACTAAAAGCTATCTTGATGTAGCAAAGAACAGTGAACAGTATGAAAATTGTTAGCAAAGGCATAAAGTAGATCACCAGTTAGATCAAGCTCAATTCGCTTTAAGGATGAACAAAAGCCACAACCAACCTCAGGAAAATCATACTCAATTTGCTTCAAAGATGAATATCAATAGAAACTACAATCACCAGGTCAATAGATTCAATAATCGCAGGAACTTCTTTAATGGTCAATGTTTCTCATGTCATAATTTTGGACACAAAGTTGTTCAATGTGTTGCTTACAAAACCATCATGACTAGAGAAGCACGAAATCAAAGGAATGTGACAGGGATCAAGAAAAGTTCCTATAATAACTTTTCTCTTCTTGAAAATGAAATAGAATGCTCAATCTGTAACAACTTTGTCCATGAAGAATCTAAATGCAGGAGCAAATTTCAAAAAACATCTCAAAAGGAGCAAACTTCCAAGACATGGAGAAGGAAAGAACCTCAAACAAAAAGATGTGGTATAGCCTTGTATGAAGAAGGACAAGAAAATCAATGGTACATCGACAGGGGATGCTCAAAACACATGATAGGTGACAAAGAAAAACTTCACTCATATAATGCCTTAGAAAAGGAAAAGAATGTCTCATTTGGAAATGACACTCCTGCTATCATAAAAGTTAAAGGCTCTGTTTTCTTGAAAGAAAAGGTTAACGCAAGGAATGTTATGTATGTAGACAGTCTAAGGCATAACTTGTTGAGTGTTAATCAAATGTGTGATCAAGGAAATGAAGTGGTGTTTCGATCAAATGGATGTGTTGTTTGTGAACTTGATACAGGAGATACTGTGATCAAAGGTACAAGAACTCTAAAAAACTTATACATACTCAAGGGAGGACAACAACAATGATATCTAAGAAAAAATGATGAAGGCATAGAAGATTGGGACATCTAAGCTTTTCTCAAATAAGAAAAGCATGCAAATTCTAGGTTGTTTGTGATCTTCCAGATATCAGCGTTCCTGAAAATACAATATGTAAACCATGTTAATTCAGTAAGAAAACCAGATCTCTCTTCATTGGAAAAGAAGAGTTAGCTAGTAAGCCTCTTGAACTTGTTCATATTGATTTATGTGGACCATCAAGGAAAAATTCACTCGTGGAGAAGAATACTTTATTTTGTTCATTAATGATTTTTCCAAAATGTGTTGGATAGGTATTATAAAGCATTAAGATGAAGAATTTGAAAAGTTCAAAGCCTTCAAAGCCTTGGTTGAAAATGAATCAGATCGCAAAATCAAATGTCTCAGATCTGACCGAGGAGGGGAATTTACCTTGGATGAATTCTTTGACTTCTGTGAACAACATGGAATAAAAAGGGAATTCTCCACCACAAGGACTCCTCAGCAGTGGAGTGGTAGAAAGAATGAACAGACTTGTTCAACAAATGGCTTGAGCTATGCTAGATGAATCTGGAACTCCTATAACCTTCTAGGGTGAAGCTGCATTCACTGCCATAACTATTCTCAACCAAGCAAATGTTTGGGTAAACAAAACTCAAACTCCACATGAACTTCGGTATGGTAAGACTCCTACGGTAAAATAATTTAAAGTTTTTGGAAGCAGATGTTATATCAAAAGGACTGATGAAAAATTTGGTAAGTTTGAGCCCAGAGCAGATGAAGGTATTCTTCTTGGTTACTTGTCCCGAAGTAAAGGATATAAATGTTATAATAAAGACTTGGAAAATTTTTTGAAAGTATTGATGCTGTAGTTGTTGAAGCATGCAAAAATCCAAAACAAATAAAAAACCCAAGATTATGAAAATGAAAAAGATGGGGATTATATTCCCACATCAAATCACAATGATTTTGAAGAATAAACCAATGAAGCACCAGAAGAAGAGATTACGGTAGAAGAAAAGACTCTGTCTAGGTATGTTCAGAAAAATCATCCAGAAACTTAAATTTTAGGGGAAAAAGAGGCAAGTGTACAGAAAAGAAGAACTATTACAGAAACCTCAAGCTACCTAGCATTACTATCCTCCACCGAACCTCAAAATGTAAATGAAGCATGCAAAGATGAATGTTGGGTCAAGGCCATGAATGAATAACTTGAGTAAATTGAAAAGAATAATACTTGGGAATTAGTTCCTAGACCTCATGATAAAGACATCATAGGAACTAAATGGATATTCAAAAACAAGCTGAATGAAAATGGAGAAGTTATTAGAAACAAGGCTAGAATTGTTTGTAAAGGGTATGCTCAACAAGAAGGTATAGATTTTGAAGAAACTTTTGCACCTGTTGCTAGACTTGAA
>APFE031321576.1:41260-61729 GCA_000404065.3 Pinus taeda
AGGTTTCAAAGTGCGCCTTGACAAATTAAAAGTTATAAAGGAATGGATAATCCCCAAGACCTTGAAGTAACTTGAAGGATTCTCAAGATTGACAGGATATTGCCACGATTTTTTCAAGAGTTATGGCAAAATAAACACTTCTCTAACAAAATTATTGACGAAGGAAGAATTTCTTGGTCTAAAGAAGCAACTAAATATTTTGAAAAACTTAAAGAGGCTATGTGTACAACTCTTGAATAGCCACACCTACCTTCATAAAAACTTTGATTTTGGAGTGTGATGTCTCGAGCCATGGAATTAGTGCAATTTTGATGCAAGAAGGACTCTTGCCTTTGAAAGTAGAGAACTTAAAGGAAAAAACTTACCCAAACCCATATGTGAAAAATAAATGTTAGCCATGCTTCTTGCAATTAAGAAATGGCTTCAATCCCTGATAGGAAGACACTTTAAATTAAAAACTTATCATGAAAGTTTGAAGTACTTCTTAGAACAAATACTACCTTCAAAATAGAAACAAAAATGGGTTACAAAGATGCTATATTATAACTTTGAAATTATCTACAAAAGGGGAAAATAAAATATTGTGGCAGATGCACTCCCAAGGAAAGAGGAAGACACAAAGGCTTTACCATGTCCTATTTCCATTCAACAATCTAACTGGTTGGAAGAAGCAAGGATCGAATGGAATCAAGATGAGAAGATGAAGGTATGAAATATCATTCAGCAATTACATGAGGACCCTAATGGAGTAGAAAATTTTATGTGGGAGAATGATTAGTTGTAGTGTTAATATTTCTTATACTTATGCTAGCATTCTCATCTCAAATCTAAGTTCCTTTTGGAATTACACACTTCTCTTGTAGGATGACATTCAAGGTTCTTGAAAACATGCCATAGGATCAAGAAAGTTTTTTTTTGGGGAAGGTCTTACATAAGATGGAAAATGCCTAAAAGAGATGAAAGATGGAAGTTAAGACTAACATTGGTAGAATTAAGAGTATGGAAGATCTCGTGATAAGGTTGGATTATCTATTTTTATGGGGCATCCAAACGAAACACATGGGTGGTAGGAGGCGGACAAGTACTTTGTGGCCTCGAAGAAGATAAAGTGTTCAAGTAACCATGGGGTCTTGGCCATATGACAAATAATCAAGAAGAGATATATGGTCTCTAACAGGGACTTTTGTTAGCCAAAGAACATTAGGTGGACATACTTATGGTTATGGAAGATTCTATCCTTATCTTGCTTCATCTATTCAAAGGATCCCTGCCAAAGGAGAAATACATGGAAAACAACATGAAAAGAACTAGAAGAATTGTAGAAGATATCCCATCCAAAGCATATTTCCATGTCCTAAGAGACTTCAACAAAGAAATAAACAAATATGCTAATGAGGGGTGTAAAATTAAGATAGGTGAATTAAAGATTAATGGCCAAATCAGGCTTGTTATAATTCCCTAATGGCGGATGAAATCTATTAAAAAATCCCTAGTAGAGTTATGTCTTGTATTTTTGGGTTTGTTGGGGCAGTTTTGTCAGGTATTCACTTACAAAACCCCTCTTTTTGTTACTCGGATATATTCTCCTTAGGAAAATCATGTATTCCTATTGGAAAGGAGTAAACAATTAGAAAAAAATGATGAAATAGATATCTAATGGCTGATGCATTTGTTGTGAACCAATCACAAAATTTTATAATACAAATACTCTTTTTGGTTAAAAACAAAAAACAGAAAAACATTCAAATTCATTATACCAATGGCTCGCGAGCTTAGATTAGCATAGCTATTGTGGTCAACATAAGGAAGACAATTGCATTCTTCAAATTCAAAATAAGGAAGGAACCAGAATTACATCATGACTTCATTATAGTAGTGGAATCGTGACAAAATAAAAGTAGTGTAATTGTGGCAAAACAAGTTAGCAACATTGCAATATGATTGGAGCAGCAACATATTGATATAACATAGTATTGTCATACCTATGTCACAACAATATAGAGTAGCAACAAATCATGCGTCATTCCTATGAGTAAATGCAAAAAGGCATATATCTCCTCAATACACTATCATAATTCAATAAAAAGTCATGAAATGTAGAAAAAGTATAACTTAGATGAAATGCAGTAATCTCAAAATGGTAATGAAGGATGGAAAAAAGGTACTAAAGGAAGGAAAGAAATGTGTGTTATAAGTGACAGTTCTAAAGCCCAATATATTATGTAATACATTTTCTACATATTTTGGAAGACTATAAAAGAAAAATTATGTGTCTCGCTCAATGTCCATTCTAATAGGTCCAACTCTAATGTACATTCTTGATTGGACTATTTATTCATATATGTGTTTTGGCATGGAATTATCTATGTAATTGTTTCAATTTGTATCAATTTATGAAGGCTTCTCACTTGTACCACCATGTCCTACCAAATAAATGGTAGTTATGCATTTCCAATTTATATTCATTGAAATAAATTTACAGTTGTTAATATTCCAGGAACTTTGTTTCAAACATATAAACTATCATACCCTCAAAGCAAGGAAAGGAAACGATGTAGTGAATCCAAATAGTTATGAAAAATAAGTGTTTTTTGAGATGATTCACGAATAACCATTTGAAGATCCATTTACTAAAAAATGTTAGAAAATTATATATTACAGACCAATGGAACACGTAAAATATTGCATAAATATAAACACAGAAAATGCATAAAACAAGAGAGACACAGATATACGTGGTTCACCCAGTTTGGGCTACGTCCATGGAGAAACAGCCAATCCTTCTTTTATTATATTATCCAACAAACTGAAGAGATGCAACCTACAACAGATCCGCTGTAACACCATCTTCACTCTCAATCTCCTCTCTCTTCCTCACTCAGAATACAGATATACACAAACGCAATACAATTCCCACATATATAGTGAGGGGTTTCCTTCTAGGGCAAAAAACCCTAAATTAAACATAACTTCTACTGTCAGATCATCCGCCTAATGAACGGAAAAAATTGACTAGAAATTACTAGAATTTACAAGGAAATTTTACATCTATTTTTAGCTTCGAGGGTGCTGCCCCCAAACCCCCATCGGGGGACTGCTAGCCCCCAGAACTCCCAGCTAGGGGAGATTAGCCCCCCGCACCCCCCTGCGTGGAGGGGTGTACAGTCTTCTTGGGGTATACATCCGATTAAAGCCTTTGAATATATAAGATAATCAAGCTCCACACCCAACAATCTCCCACTTGGAGACTGATTATAGCAACTTCACCACTACTTCATTTGCTAGACAATTACTTCACTTTGGACCTAGTTGTTTCTCATCTTCTTCATCATACTTGAAGACTAATTGCAACTGATCAGATTCTCAAATTCTCCCTGGTTACAACTTTTGTTAACATATCTGCAAGATTCTGGCTAGTGTGTATCTTTTCCAGCTTCAACTGTCCACCTTCCAATGCTGACCGTATGAAATGGTACTTGAGCTGTATATGCTTAGTCTTGGAATGAAATGCAGATTTCTTTGCAAGATGTATGGCAGTCTGGTTGTCACTGCATAACCTGCCCAACTCCTGCTTCTTACCCAATTCATCCATAAACCTTTGTAACCAAATCATTTCTTTACTAGCCTCTATAGTAGCAACATACTTTTCTTCTGTTGTTGAAAGTGCAACAACACTTTGGATTTGTGAAACCCAACTGACAGTTGTTCCACCTACAGTAAATACATATCCTGTAGTGCTCCTCTTGTTATCTTTGTCACCTGCCATATCTGCATAAACATATCCCTGTAGAGAAATTTTTGAACCACCAAAGCATAATGCGTGATTTGTGGTACCTCTCAAATACCTAAGAATCCATTTCACTGCCATCCAATGTTCTTTTCTTGGATTGTTCATGTACCTGCTTACAACTCCCACTGCATGTGCAATATCAGGCCTTGTGTAGACCATTGCATACATTAAGCTTCCAACTGCTGATGCATACGAAACTTTAGACATATGAGTCATTTATTCTTGAGTCTTGGGACATGCCTCCTTAGTTAATTTGAAATGGCTAGCCAAAGGTATACTAACTGGTTTTGCATTCTACATATTAAACCTTTTCAACACCTTTTCTATGTATTCACTTTGAGACAATGTTAATTTGCAATTCTTCCTGTCTCTAGTTATTCTCATACCAAGGATTTGTTTTGCAGCACCCAAATCCTTCATTCCAAATGTGTTTTCCAATTTCCTTTTGAGTGCATTTATTTTCTACATGTTAGAACCTACAACAAGCATGTCATCTACATACAATAACAATATAATATAGTTGCCATCATTTTTTCTTTTGAGATAAATACAATGATCAGAGTGACACCTAGTATAACCTTTTTCAGCCATAAACCTATCAAATTTTAGATACCACTGCCTTAGAGCCTGTTTTAAGCCATACAAAATCTTCTTCAACCTGCACACTAGTTTCTCCTTCCCTTTTACCTCATATCCTTGTGGTTGTTGCATATATATCTCTTCCTCCAATTCCCCATGGAGAAAGGTTGTCTTTACATCTAACTACTCAAGATGCAAACCTTCAGCTGCTACTAGACATAGAATAGTTCTGATTGAAGTCATTTTCACAACAGGAGAAAATATTTCATCAAAATCAATAACCTTTCTTCTGTGCAAACCCCTTCACCACGAAGTCTAGCTTCATGTCCTTTTTCTACCTCCATCTTCTTCCTTTCAGCCTGTTAAACCCATTTATTTTGCAATTGTGGTTTACCTGCAGAACCTAACTAAGTCCCAAGTCTGGTTATGTGCTAAAGGTCCATCTCTTCTTCATGGCATGCTCCCACTTCTTCCTACGTTCTTACCTGCACTAGCTTCTTCATAAACTTCTGGTTTCACCAGAATCAGTCAAAATACTTAATTATAATGAAGGAGAGTATTGTTCAGGGGGTCTACTTATCCTGGTAGATCTTCTAACACCACTTTCAGGTGTTTGAGGTGCTTGTTGTTGTTCTGGTTTTTGTTCTAGCTATTGATCATTATGATTTTCAAGCACCATCACTTTTCATGTGATATCGTCAAGCACTGTGTATTCTTTGCTTTCTTTTTCCTATTTCTTTCCCTACAATTGATTCTTATACAAGACCTTTTCATTGAATATTATATCTCTGCTCCTAATGATTTTGTGATTTTCATAATCATATAAGTGATAACCAAAATCATTAACACCATATCCAATAAAGGTGCATTTCTTTGATTTTGCCTCAAGCTTTGTTCTATTTTCTTTGTTAATGTGGACAAAGGCTTCACAACCAAAAGTCTTTAAAAATGAGTAGTTTACCTTTTTACCTATCCATGCATCCTCTAGAATACCACCATCCAAGGAACTTGAAGGCCCTCTATTTATTAGATAAATAGCAGTATCTACAACATCTGCCCAAAGTTGTAAAGGCAATCCTGCATGCAATCTCATGCACCTTGCATGCTCCTTGATTGTCCTGTTCATCCTTTCTGACACACCATTTTCTTGTGGTGTTCCTAGAACTGTCTTCTCTCTGTGAATTCCATTCTCTTAACAGTATCTATCAAACTCTTTGCTACAATATTCACCTCCAATATCTGATCTGAGACACTTCAACCTTTTCCCTATCTCATTTTCAACCAATGCTTTCCATTACTTGAAAGTATCAAATACATCAGATTTATTCCGAATACAATAAATCCAGGTTTTTCTAGTTGCATCATCAATAAAAGTAACATAATAATGATAGCCACCAAGAGATGATACCTGAGTAGGTCCCCATACATCTGTATGCACAAGCTCAAATTTTTTTCTCTTCTTTTCTTTCCCAACTCTAAGGAATCTGACTCTCTTCTATTTTCCATAAACACAATTCTCACAGGATTTTAAATCAACATGCTTCAAACCTGGCAACAAATTTCTTGAGTGAAGAATCTGCATCCCCTTCTCACTCATGTGCCCGAGCCTATGATGCCACAATGATGTATCTTCTCCTGTATAAGTTAAAGCATTAACATAATTAGAAATACCATTGCATAAATATAATGTACCAACCTTTTCTCCTTTCGGTATTACCAGGGATCCTTTAGTGACCTTCCAGGTTTTATCTATGAAAGTAGTTACGCAACCTTCACCTCCCAACTACCTTGTTGAAATCAGATTTTTCTTCGGATCTGGAACATGCCTTACTTCCTTTAATAGCCATTGATTTCCATTCTGTTGTTTTATGAAAACTTTACCCATTCCAATGATTTTATAGGGTTTATCATCACCCAATCGAACTTGTCCAAAATCTCCTTGAACATAATCATAAATATGTTTCTTATCAGGTGTGGCATGGAATGAGGCCCTTGAATCTACCACCTAGGCATCAATAGTATTTTCTAATGAAAGAATCAAAGGATCTTGCAACACATCACCTGTTACATTCACTTCATGATTATTTTCTTGTTGTGTGTCTCCTTCTTTTCCCTTCTGAGACTTGCATTCTTTCTTTAGGTTTCCTTTCTTCCTACATTTCCAGCACACTATCCCTGATCTAGACTTGGATCTACCTTTTTTTGACTTACTACGATATCCTAGGCTCTTTCCTCTTTCCATTTTTCTTCCCCTAGTCTCTGCAGTCAAAGCATTACCTGATGTCTCACTGGAGCTTTTCCATCGCATTTCCTCACTAAGGATTGCATCGACAACATCATCAAACTTTAAAGTACTAGATCCAAAGACAGAGTTACTAATGGCCATAACTAAAACATTCCAACTTTCTGGCAATGAGCACAGAAGTAACAGAGCCCTAACTTCATCATCAAAAGTTACCCCTACAGAACTTAACTGACTTGTAATTGTATTAAAATCATTTAAATGATCTGCAACAGATCCACCTTCTGACATCTTCATATTAAATAAACGCCTCATAAGAAATACCTTATTTGAGGCCGAGGGATTTTCATATAGTTTGGCCAATGCCGACATTAAACCCTGTTTTGTCATTTCCTTTGAAATATTAAATGGTACTGACGTCGCTAGGCACAACCGTATTTTTCCAAGTGCCTTTATGTTGAGCATATCCCATTCTGTGTCTGTCATACATGTCGGCTTCTTTGTCTTTCTGCTCAATGGTAGGTATAGATCTATTTGATACAGATAATCTTCCATCTGCATCTTCCACAGCTGGTAGTTTTAGCCGTTGAATTTCTCGACCCTAAACTTATCATCTTCCACCATTTCTCCCACTCGAACAAGGAGCCCTTCTTTCCTGCGAGTTTATTAGCCAAATAAACCTAGCTCTAATACCAGTTGTTAGAAAATTATATATTACAAAGCAATGGAACACATAAAATATTGCAGAAATATAAACACAAAAAATGCATAAAACAAGAAAGATATAGATATACATGGTTCACCTAGTTTGGGCTACATCCACGGAGAAACAACCAATCCTTCTTTTATTATATTATCCAGCAAACTGAAGAGATATAAACTACAACAGATCCGTTGTAACACACTCTTCGCTCTCAATCTCCTCTCTCTTCCTCACTCAGAATACAGATATACATAGACGCAATACAATTCCCTCATATATAGCGAGGGGTTGCCTTCTAGGGCAAAAAACCCTAAACTGAACATAACTTCTACCGTCAAATCATCCGCCTAATGAACGACCCAGATTGACTAGAAATTACTAGGCTTTTACAATGCAATTTTACATCTATTTTTAGCTTCGAGGGTGCTGCCCCCGAACCCCTTCCAAGGGGGATTTACCCCCCCGGACCCCCATGGGGGGGACAAGTCTCCCCTGTGTGGAGGGGTGTACAATATTCCTGGGGTATACATCCGGCTGAGACCTTTGAATACAGAAGATAATCAAGCTCCACACCCAACATTCGAACATGAGAAACCCAGGAGAAGGTATGAGCCATTCGATCAACAAGAAACAGATCTAACAGTAATCGCGTGCTAACAAGCATGGAGGATAACTCCAAAATTAGATTTGAGAAGTTATAAAACTGAGTTAAAACCTCAGTTAATCAGGGCTATCCACTTGAAGGGTTCAGATCTAATGGTAATCACGTGACTAACAAGGATGAGGTTTAATCTAGAAAATGGATGCAATGGTTTATGGAATGTGATTTAATCCATTGAAGTCTGGATCGATCACAGCATCTCATCAAGAAGGGACGAGATCTGATGGATATCGCGTCAAAAAGTGCACAGATTTTATTATAAATTTCGGACCCGAGAAGTCTATGAATTGCAGTTTTGTTTCCTTTCAGTTCCGTGGGGAAGGTAAAGATTTGTGGAAAAGGCGGACACGATAAGATTATGAACCGGAGTCTTAATTCCTTTGGTTCCGTGGTAACTGAAGGTTTCCATTTTCCACGTAAATGAACCAATTTCATTGTTTTAGCAGAATAACTACAATGGTGATTGGTTGGGTTTCTTTTTGATTCAACCAATTAGAACACTTTTGAAATATACATAGGCCCATAACCCACAGGTCCATGCACAGAATTTTGTAAAGATGCAGCTTTGCTACATTAAAGCAGTTTAGCTATCATCAGAACATCTTTAAGAATATTGTTGAGAAGAAGATAACTGAGATGAAGGAAGCAGTTTTAAAGGCCACAGATTCGAATAGCGAGAAGCAATCACCAATCATACATTAATTTCTGTTACTTCTTGTTTTCTTATTTTCTTGAGAAGAATGAGGTGTCTTTTACCCTCCAATGTAATATTCTGTAATGACTTTTACTTTAGATATTTAGAAGGTAGTTAAGCAGTTTTGATAGTTTTGATAGTTACCAACTGTCCCATGATGTATAAGAAGAGGAAAAATTATAGAAAAAGGGTCCGAATTTTGAAGAACCTAGAGACAAGGCTATTGTATTCTTGATAAAATTGATGATTAATGAAGGAATCGGGAGTTTTCCACACATTATTGGGTATGATTTGTAATTTCTCTGTTATGAGTCATCATGTGTCTTCCTTTCTTTAAGTATGGTAATGAAGTTGTAGGTCTTTGTTTACTTATGTGAATAAAGTTAAAATTCCTTGAAAGAGAGCTCCTGTACTTAAAGTTCCTACTTCTACATTTCTTCTAAGTTACAGATAATAGTTTCTGTGAAAAACAACATATTGTCTCTAACTTCTCAAAGCGTTATAGATAATAGTTTTTGTGAAAAACAACGTATTGTCTCTAACTTCTCAAAGCATTCTTCACTCAGCATTTATATTTAGCAATCATATGGCATTCTGAGACTTTCATATCAGCTAAATATTAAGGGTTAAAAGTCAGGCCCTTCAGGTCCTTCACTTGAGGATACATCATACAAATAAGTGATAAGAATAATAAACATTAATGTCTTAAGCACAATTTCTACACAGCCAAGAAATTGTTTTCTTAAGGGACAACGAAACCTATAACCATAGTAGGAGGATATGCTCTCACATCACAATTGGAGTTGGATTTCACCCTCATTTCTTTTATGGAAATCACAGTAAGAGGGATTTAGTGGTACTTAGATTATGGTGCTTCATTTTATATGAAAAGGAATAAGGAGTTCTTCAGCAATTTAGAGGAGAAGGACTTACAATTACACATAGATCTTGGAGATGATGGTAGGTATAGTACCAAAGGGATTGAAACTATCACCTTTAAGAGGGAGTAAGGATCCCAGCTTTACCTAAATGATGTAAATTTTGCGCCTGGTCTGAAGAAAAATCTAGTTTATGTAGTTGTACTTGAAGACAGGAGATATGAGGTGTTGTTCAACAGAGGGAAGGCTTATATGAAGCATGTTTCTACTGGAAAAGTAAAACAAATTAGTGTTCAAGTTAAAAATCTCTACAAGCTAGAGGAATATTCCACCATGTATGCAATTATACCTCCAAGAGTGGGGTGGGGTGATGTAGAGCCTTAGTCCCATAGTTGCAAATATTTGGGCAGGGTCCATAGGAGAGCAACAGTAGTTGTTGTATACTCTTTTCATGGATAATTACCCTTGCTACATGTGCCCACAATATATAGTAGTAGAAGGATCAATGTTAGTTGATGCATTCAGATCTTGGGAAATATTTGCAGCGCAAAGATGTAGTTTATTCATATTTTGGATGCTTCTCAGTTGTTGTTGTTGCAGTAGCAACAAAAACAATGAGAGGGAGTGTTATTTTTGTTACAATATATTCCCATAGAGGAGTAGGATTTAGACATCTTGACAAAGGATTTGTCAAGAGGCAATTTTGAGTTCCACAGGAGTAGGACTGGGGTTGTTAAAAACCCTTTTCTTGCTAAGAGGGAGCATTAAATTGTAGCAAGAAAATGCTTCATTTGACTTGTGCATTAGTCAAATGAAGAAATTTGAATTTTCACTTTAGCAGGATGGCTTGAATTGCAGTTAGCAGGAGTGACATGGCCAAGTCACTCAGTTAAGTTAGTAAATTTTGGTTTATGTTCATGAAGTGGGGTTATGCATGGGTTGATTGCTAAGATCTAGCTGTCTAGTGGAGTCATATTTAGTGAAACTCAGTTATTTGAGCTCTAGCCTATAATAGAGTCAGTATGATATCAATTGAGCAGTTGTAACTATTGTTAATTCACTTATCTCTCAGTTAACTATTCAATTTACTAAAATTATATCTAGTCATGCATGCAATTTGAATTTCCTACTTGAGTGGAAAGACAAGGCATAATTGTATTTATTGTTGTATACTACTGAGTGTACATAGTTTGCATGTATCAGGTGAGGAATTATCTTTTGATTGTGTGAGAAAATATGGTCTATTCCTATTCTTAAGGAGCAGGAATTGCAAAAGAAATAGGAGGAAGTAGGAGGCCTATTTTTCCTAAGTATTTGGTAGAGTAGACTAAGGAGGAGATCAATACTGCAATGTAGAGGGAGCTTCAAGTATTGAAGAAATCACTGAAATAGATCATTGTTCTCATTTGATTTAATACAAAGAGAGGAGGGGTTTTCCCAGTTGGGTTGGCTATAAAAAATTGTGTTCATTGTGATTGAATGATTGCATGTGTTTATATTGTCAGTTTCCCTTCCACAAAATTTAGCAGAAGAAATTTGTGTTTATTGATTTTAGTTTGATTTCATTAGCAACTAAAAATTTCAATTTATTTCTACACAACCATGTACATGTTCTCTAGAGTAGGTCATAGTCCCTCCTCCATTGGGAACATCTCCTCTCTTTGGTACTTTACCTTTTCCCTTGCTCTATTTTTTTTTGTCCAATTGTTCTGTCTGCACAAGGTTTTTTTATACAAATAGGGGATCCTCTATGGTTATGATATTTGTTGAACCTCTCACTCATCACCCACCCTTAAGATATGTTGACTAAACCATCCCTCTTTTGACTCCCCTCCTTCCTCCTTTGCCCATTCCCTCGTGAGAAGAATCCTCCTCCCTATCGAGGTCATGTTGTATCTCCGAGATGATAATGGTCAGGTATCATGCTAGGGCATCTAAAATAAATTTTTTGGGGGTTTTGTTTTAATTTGGAGGATCAATGTATGAAATAGATTTAAAATAGTGATGACTAACCTTTTGAATAATATTAATATTTAAAAATAGGGATGCTATTAAAATTCACACAGTGATATAGCTTGTATGGTGGTGAGAAGAAATAGAGAGATGATAGACTATCACAGTCTTCAAATTTAAAAATTAAATAATCATAAGTAAGAAAACCTTTAAACTATGTTTAGAAGGTTTAACAAAATATGCTTAAGCTTACAATAGATGCTGATGATATTATGATTTAGAGGGAATTAATAAAACAAATAGTTTATATAATCCATTCTCTTTATAGATGATCACTTCAGAAGCTTATAAGAATAATTGAAAGACAATTACTCCTACCTGGTTATATTTGTAAAACATAAGAACATGAAGAAAACAATGTGAAATAAAACTGGAAAAAACTTACAGAAAAACGAAATTGTATGAATCAGAATTTAGAATCCATTTGCTTTTGTATTAATGATTCAGAAAAGTCAAGTACATTCAATGTTTAGAAATGCTTATTCAAGGGTGCAACACTTAATAACTTGTGAAAGAGAATTATTTATACAATGGTAGAACTAAGAAAATATCTTAAACTATTTTACAAAAATAGATAATTACAAAATCATGAATATAAACTACTAGCTGATTTGGCACTGTTTTTGTGATGAGTTGTTGATGACTGTTGCTGAAAAAACTAAGAAATGTTGAACTTGTGATGATTGTTCCTATAATGGTTGAATGTTGTTTCATCACCCTCTAGTCAAGTAAATCAATTAATTATTCCTATAGTTTCTTATCTAGGATAGGTAACTTAGTTACTCTCCTATAAACTTCATCCATCTTTGTATACTTAGTAAAATTGGGTTTTACTGGAAATATATGCCTAATTTCATCCAAGATAAAAAAGGAATCTCCTAGTGCATTCAGCACAACCCTTGGTGTTGTTGCACCTCTTATATTTGAAACTGAAGTAGCATTAGTACCCACCTCTATAAGCTTCAGAACATAATCCTCAATGGGCATTAATTCATCATCGATCACAAGCATAGAGAGAAAACCCTTGCTAGTCAAGGGTTCTAACCTACTAAAAAACTTTTGAACTATATTATTTACAGTGTTGTATTTTTCCTCCAACTGAAGGATGAGGTTTTACTTGGTAATGATACTCTTTCCCTCTAGTGCATTTGTTGTCCTATCATTTATACCCAATTCTTCCAGCTCATATCTGTCTTTAGAATTGAGGAACTTGATTATGTCAGAAGAAATTTTGGGCATGTCTTCAAGCTCTTTAGATATAGTTTCAATGGCTTGTTGAGCTTTCTCCAAGAGGTATTTTTGATCAATACTATCTTGATATAGGGCCAAATATCCTTGACTGCTTCAGTAATTTCTTCCCATAGAATTTCCTTTTCCAAACCTAGTTTATTTCCAAGGTAGGACTCGTTGATTTCCTTCTGCAATGATTCAATCTGACCTTTTGCTCTTTGCAACTCAGTTGCATGTGAAGCGTCTACAACTACTTTCATATGTTGTAACTCCTTGAGTTCATTCTGCAACTTCTTGATTTCTCCTATCTAAATAGACAAGTTCTGAACAACTTCAACAAACTGTTCAACTCCTTCTGATGTACCTGTAGTTGATGTTGTGGCTGAAGTAGAAACCCTAGTTACAAGAATTGTTGCAATGGGTACTACATCCATTGGTTTTTGAGCTATTTTGACAACTTCGTCTTTCTCTTTGACCAGTTTCTCCATCTGCTCTTCCATCTGTTTTATTTGCAAATTTTGTTCCATGATGAGCTTCATCATGTCAGACTTCTGAGTTTCAATTTCTTCAATCTCTTTAACCATTGGGTCCTTACAAGCTAGTAGTTTGAGCTGCTTCCTTAATGTTGAGAGCTCAACATTTTTCTTCTTAACAAGTTCTTCTGTTGCATTTATGTTGGAGGGATCATATCCCATCTTCAGCACCAGATCTTCTAAATATTTGATCTTTGTGTCCTTTTCCAATGAGGAGACTTTCTCCAACTTGAGTTGTGATTGTGTGTTTGCTAAGGTAAACTGCAACTTTGACAAACTCATGGCAATGTTAGTCAAAGTGGAAAAAATCATTTGACCAGTTTGTTTGTGCATCTAAATTTGATCAATTGGATGCACATCCTTTACATTAAATTCAAAAAAGGTCTGCTTCTGATAATGTGTAGCAGTCCTAGGCTGTGGAATTTGGGGTTGCAAGAAATCCATCTGCATCTTTCCCTTCTCAGAGTGAAAGACTAAAAGAAGTCTAGCTTGAGAGCTGGACAAATGCTTCCAGAATTGGGTATAGGTGTTTAACTTCAATTCTTCATTTTTCTTTTTAATCTCACTGAAAACATGAAAGATGTCCTCCTCCTTGTCCTTCTAAATGCTTCCACCAATTTGAATTACCTGTTGTTCATGAGAATTAGTGGAATGAGTTGGGGACTAGGTAGACTATCCACTAGACTGTGTATAGAGCATATTCTCTCCAAGTCCATAAAATGTGGTTTTTTTAGACTCATGTGTTGCTCCAACAATCACAGATATCCTAGGTCTCTTTTTCATGTGCAAGTGGAGTTTGTACATTTGAAGTAGAAACTGCCTGCTCTTCAGCTTCTTGGAGGGTGTTCTCTGTCCATTCCAACTTATTTTTGTATTGTTCTATTTGAGGCCTGGCTGTGGGGTGATATGAAATAAACTTGTTTTCCACCCTGAGTTTAGAAATCACTCCCATTGGATCATAAGACTAAGTGAAACTAAGACCAAACTTCATTTCCTTTAGTAACATGTCTACTTCTTCTCCTGGTGCTCTGGTGTTACAGATGAATGGACCAACCTAAGCTTTTAGCTTGAATTGAGATTTCTTGTTTGCTGCCACAAAGTATACTTCATCTGCATTTAACCTCTGCCTAATATATTCTAGTGAAAATATTTTGATAGGGAGGTACTTGGGAAGTTTGTAGGGTGGAAGCTCACAACCATAAACCCTGATTTCTGTGTAGTTTTGGTAAATATACCAATCTCATGTTGTGTCTTGGTCGACCAACTACAATACTTTGACAATCTCATCAATGATTCTTGATACTAGAGTGTTTCTCATAAGACTAATAACTGGATGAATAAACAATTCTATGAACTATTTATAGGTAGACTCTTTTTTCTCCTTCATTTCCATTGTAGTCCAAAAGATCATTGGTTGTTGGTTTCCTTCCTCATCTAGCTTCTGTAAGGTGAATGGAAATGTGTCTCCCTGAAAATATATAAAAAGGTACACAAGTACTGAAGCATACTTGAATACTTCTTCAGTGTTAAACTGGACAAATTGCTCATGTATGGCTTCAGCTAGGAATTGGCTGAAATTATAAATAACAGTGGGTTTGGAATCAGTAGAAAATATAGACAAGAAACCTAGGATGGCATCATTAACATATTGATCAAAGTTATAACCAAGCAGATAGGACAAAATAGTGGTGATTTGCTTGGTTCTATCAGGGAACATGGATGAGTCATAAGGAGGGTTTCTTTTAGGTAGAGGACTATCAATAGCTAGGAAAAGTTCAAGAGTCTGGGATCTTTTAGTAAAATCTAGTTTCTGATAGGTTTCTTTCAGGATTTCATGGGAAAAAGGATGGGTTGGTGTAATAGTAGGGGCTTGCAACATCTTTTCAATGGACTCAACATTGATTAAACAGAGGATTTCTCCTGTAGGTGAAATGATTGCTCTTTGGATGGGATCATAGGAATCATGGCATTTCCTGATAAATTAAGGTGCTTTGTGTATTTGAGGGAAAATGTAGTGGGGAAGGAGGGAGTGCCAAAGTCCTATTTCATCTATCTGATCAATTAATTGATCTTCCATCTAGCAGTAAATTTAATATAAATCAAATTAAGAAGAAGTCTCAATGATTTTATAATCTCTATCGACCATGGGGGTTTGATGGAAGTCAACCTGTGGATGTAGAAGAGGATTTGGGATTTCTACAACTTCTTTTCCCTTATGAGGCATTTTATCAAATGAATTTGCAAACAGAAAATGATAGAAATGGAAAAATCGGTCTGAAACAAAGTGATCACTGTAAAAACAGTATGACTGAAAGATAGACAAGTGGACCTAGATGTCGGCTTTCTTCTAAACAGGAGAGAACAACTGCTTAATTGTCGAACCGTCATGGAGTTGTAAGGAGGCAATCTTGAATGATCAATTTAGTTACAGAAATGCACTGTGTAACCGTTTTCATGGAGGAACAGGGCTTTTAATGGAAAAATTGGAGCAGAGTTGTTGAATGAATGGTTAAATCTGCATTAATTATCCAACGAGATTAATTAACTGGTCTTTGGGACATAAATTCGCAAGAGTTATGAATTGAATGAATAACGGATAGGCATAAGTTGATTGGATGGAAGAAGTGACATGGAGCGAACATGGACATTGACATGGAGCAGCGGTAAACCTTCACAAATAAACCGCATTAGGGAGCAACTTGAGGCAATGAGTTGTTTCAGGATTTAAGTCCTGAAAGACTAAAATGAGGAAAAGGTGGTTTAAAAAGGTAGCTTCGGAAACTGCCCATTGTGGACCACCCCCCCCCCCCCCGGCCACCGACAAAGTTCGGACGTCAAATGAGGGCCGAGGAGGGATGTGGGCCATTAGATCTCGAGGGAGCATGTGGGATGAAAGGTAAGGTTGAAGGGATTTAACATGTGAGGCGGAAGTGATGGCGGGGTCACAATTTTATGGCGGATATGACAATTTTGAGTAATGGGGGAATAAATGAATGAAGTTAGGATACCATAAAATACATTGGTACTTGGGATTAATATTAATTAAAAATGAAACATCGTATGCACGCATTATCCAATGTTACAAATTAGGATAAAAACCTTCCACGCTCCAATTATTTTTCATATGTCTACCTACCCTTTATACTCCTAACATTTTCATTTATTCATCTGAGTGCATTTAGGCTAGCAACTCAATATTTCCTTTTAATAACTAATCTACCTCTATCCCTTATTTCCTCCATTGGCTCATATTAAACTATTGAGAAAATTTTATTTGCTACCTATTGACAAATAATTTAAATCAAATCCAACCATGGTTAAACTATATAGTTGGATTGTATAAACTAGTGTGGCATCTAAACAATCTGCACACAATTTTATTTGCAAAACTAAACTATACTAAGAGAAGTGGCATTTGGATTTGCAACACTTTCAGAGTTTATTATTTTTTCTTTTCTTTCTAACCTAACAATTTATTTTTCCCTCCATTTTTTAGGGCATTTATTCTATCATTTTATTTGATATGGACTTTTTCATCAAAAATACCTAACATTTTTTTTTTAATATTATTTTTGTCCATATCCTAACTTAACATTTTTTTAAAATATATTTTCATTTTTTGACTAATTGACACTAACTTACCAAAACAAAAAATTGCTACAATATCGGCTCCAACTGGGGACTGCTTTCTCCTATAGAATGCAAAGAACCTGCAGATCCATGTGCCTTCTCTTCGAGCTATGGAGTCTTTTCTGTAAAAATCAAACTGAAGTTTTTACAATGATAGTAATGAAATCTACTTCAACTTCTCAGTACTGAATGTAATGTTTGAGAAACCTTCCATTAACAGGATAAGTGGAATATAGTCCCTCAAGATTTTGTAGCACAAAGTGTTGTTTCCCTTTACTTCAGCAATAGCTAAAGGTCCAAACCATAGGTTATCAAACTTGCCATGTTTTCCTTTATCTTCTCTTCTGGAATCCCATCTTAGAACTAGATCACCTTCCTTGAAGTCCCTTTCCCTGGATCTTCTGTCAAATAGGCTCTTCATCTTATTCTGATACTTTTTCAATTTATATTGAACTTCATCTCTTTTTTCATTTAATTCAATAATCTGATTTATTCTCCTTAAAAAATCATCAAGTTCATCAGTTGAATCCTATAGGAATTTTAAAACGGGGAAGGCCAAGTTGGTAGGGAAGATAGCATCTTTCCCATAGACCAGCTGAAAAGGAGAATTTCTAGTAGACCTCTTTGGAGTAATCATGCTTGCCTAGACTGCATAAATTAGGTGAGAATCCCATCTCCTTTTATGATCTGCTAAAGTATTTTTGATCACCTTTACCAGACTTTTATTTGAGGATTCTGCAAGACCATTACCTTGAGGGTAATATGGAGTTGAATGATGTAACAGAATCTGATATTTCTGGCGAAACTTAATCATTTTAACACTGGAAAATGTTGTTGCATTATCAATAACAATTTTTGTTGGGAAATCAAACCTAGATAAAATGTTTTCTTCAATGAATTGGATTACTATTGAATCAGTAGCATTTCTTACTAGAATTGCTTCCACCCATTTAGTGAAGTAGTTTGTTGCCGTGAGGATCCATCTATGTTGATTGCTTGAAGTAGGATGAATCTCTCCAATAAAATCTAGTCCCCATTGGAGAAAAGGTGCTGAGACTATTGTTGGGATAAGTGGAAGAGCTACTAATTTTTGCTTACTAGAAAACATCTGACAAGGGACACAACTTCTGACCTTTGCTCCTACTTGTAAGAACAATGCGGGCCAATAAAATCCTGACCTCAATAGTTTATATATTGTTGCTCTCCAAGCATAATGTCCTCCACAAAATTCTGTATGAAACTAATCAATGATTCCTTCAATTTTTTATTCTACCAAACATAATAACAAGATATTTAGTGGGTCCTTCCAGTAAATATTTTCATTTATGATACAATATTTCACTGCCTTCAATTTGAGAGCTTTACACTGACTTTTGGAAAATGATTCTGGACATTCAAAATGGATCAAGAAATTTACAATATCGTGATACCAATTCGAAGAGAGAAATTTATCATCAATATGTAAAGGGATGATCTGATCTGAAGGTAAAGGTTCTTGTGGATTCTTTTCTTTAGGATGAAGGGAAGGTTCTTGTGGATCCTCCCCATTCAAATTTTGGGAAGGTTCTTGTGGATTCTTCTTATCTAAACTTTGAGAAGGTTCTTGTGGATTCTTCCCTTGTATTTCCAAAACAGATTTGATGCCAAGAACTTTACAGTTTGATTTAGCTAGAAGCTTAGCTAATCCTTGACCCTTGACTAGCTTTGTAGTTTTGATCAAACTCCAGTATTTCAGTGATCCATCTACCTCTCTTCCCATCAATGTCAAGTTGGGTTAAAATAATCTTCACAGCACTGTTAGGAACATAAACAGTAATAGGTGAATGTAGGGCATACATCCTGAATGATTTTAGGGCTTGTATTAGGGCATAGGCTTACTTTTCATTTATGTCATACTTAAGCTCGGAACCTCTCATAACCTTACTGAAAAATACTATAGGTTGGTCATGAGAATCTTTATTCTTTTGCAGTAAAACAAAAGCAAGTGTTTTTTCGGAGGCAAAAAAAAATATACTGAATGACTTAGTATAATCAGGACCAGCCAAGGTTGGATCTTCAGAGATAGCTTTCTTGATTTGGTCAAATGCATACCTAGAAGAGACATTCCATTTAACTTCATGATCCTTTCGGAGCATATCAATTATGTCTTTCACAATTTCAGCATAATTTGGGATGAACCTTAAAAAATTAATCTTGCCTAGAAAATCTTGGATCTCCTTCTTCTTTCTAGGCAATGACAATGTTTTTATTGCAAAAACATGTTTGGGATCAATCACCACTCCTTCTTTTGAGATTATATGGCCTAGAAACTTTCCTTCTTTGATAGAAAAAATAGACTTTTTAAGATTGAGGAATATTCCAAATTTCCTACACCTGTCAAAAGCCTTCATCAAGTGCTTTAGATGTTTCTGATCAGAACTAGAAAAAATAGTTTGATTTGGTATAGGTCTTTCAATTACATCTTCAATTTTTACTTGAGTTTCATGTGTTTGGTTTGAAGAAAGTTGGAAACAACCAAAATATTGATCCATTACATTTTATATGGGATGGTTTCTTGGCTGATCTATTTTGCAAACAATATGCACAAATCTCACCTCTCCATACAGCCTTAGTTGCTCAACTAGATGTAAAACTTTCCCACTGTAGATCAATAGATTATGAAATATACTAAAGCAAAATACAAGATCCACTTCTACAACAAACTTGCGGAAGCTTAATCGGTTTTGAGCAAGATCAATTAGAACACATATAACTAAAAATGAGAAAGCAATCACACATGAACACAGAAGAATACTTTGGGGAAAGCCTCGGCTAAAAACATTGATCGTTGTATTATCATACAAGTGGAAATATGTTCAGATTACACAAAAGCATTAGCTCACAAGCTATCGTGCTCTCTATACAATCCAACAATACAGCTCACAAACTGAATAGACACAACATATGCCTTTCTTCAGTCCTCCAAGCCTCCTATTTCCTTGCGCAGTTTCTCTTGGGTCCTCTAGTTGCAACCTGTGCGATTCTCACCTCACGCACAACATTGACCTCTGAAATAACTGCACAATCTCCAAGGAATGAATTCCTTCTGCATGAAAGAGATATCCTCAATGGAATATTCTTGCAACTGATAGTACACTATCCCATCATCTGATCTCAACTATGTCTCTGACTGAGCTGACATGCATGAGTTATTTATGAGAGAATATTCAGTTATCTAAAGTGCAGCAGTTACATGCATGCATGCATTAACTAACTGAACTCACAATTAGTTCAACGAACTATTTGAACTAATCTAACTGGACTTAACTCAGTTAACTAAGCTAACTAATTACAACTCAAAGTACAACTCATCCTGATCTCCTTTAATCAAGGAATAACTTCCTCAATCAATGGAGACACTGTTGCATGTCTTCACATAGACTTCATGTTTGATTTTCTCTAACTAATTAACTCAAGATGAATTAATTAATTATTTTACAAACAACTGCTAAGATCAAATTTGAATTTTACTTCTCA
>APFE031321576.1:78970-139491 GCA_000404065.3 Pinus taeda
ATGTTAACTGGTCAACAGATCACCTTCACCAGCGTTGGAGGATAAGACTCCACAAGAGGTATGGATTGGTAAGAAACCCTCTCTTTCACATCTAAGGGTATTTGGATGTGATTCATATGTACATGTTCCAAGGGAGAAACAAACCAAGTTGGATAGTAAATCTGAAAAGTGCATCTTTATTGGGTATAAGGAAGGTTTAAAGGGTTATAAGCTTTCGAACCCAGTAATAAGGAAGGTTGTGTACATCTGAGATGTGGTGTTTAGAGAGGTAAAAGATGTTATTAAACATGAATTCCAACCAAAGGATCCTGAGAAGATAGAGTTTGAGCTAAAGGAAGAAGAATCAAACTCTATAGCAGAGGAGGAATCAGAATATGAAAAGCCACAAACTCCGGGTGTGAGAAGATCAGTTCGAGAAAGAAGGCAGCCAGAAAGGTATATTCCATCTACTTTCTATTCAAATTTTTCTTTATCTATTACTGATGATGATCCCAAAACTTTGAAGGAAGCAATAGATTCAAAGGATGGAAAACTCTGGAAAGAGGCCATGGTAATCAAATGGCATCTTTGCACAAAAATGAGGCTTGGGATCTGGTGGAGTTTCTGGCTGGAACGAAACCCATTGGCAGCAAATGGGTGTTCAAGAAGAAGACAAATGCAGAAGGAGAGGTGGAGAAATACAAAGCTCGATTGGTAGCAAAAGGTTATTCCCAGGTCTCAGTAACTGATTTTGGTGATATTTTTTCTCCTGTTGCCAAGGTAACTTCTATTAGATTACTTTTATCCATTGTTGTTGCTTTTGATTTTGAGGTAGAACAGATGGATGTGAAGACATCATTTCTTGGGGATCTGGGATCTACATGAAGTAACCTGAAGGCTTTGCGATGAAGGGTAAGAAAGAACTGGTATGCAAGTTAAAGAAGTCTCTGTATGGGTTAAAACAGTCACCAAGATGTGGTATCATAAATTTGATACATTTATACAGGTACTTGGCTTCACCAGAAGCAAAGCAGATCACTGTGTGTATTTTAAATTAATTGGTGACCATGTTATTTATCTGGTCTTGTATGTGGATGATATGTTGCTTGTTGGAAATGACAAAGAAATTATCGAGGATTTGAAGACCCAATTGTCCTCCATATTCGACATGAAATATCTTGGTGCTGCAAACTATATTTTGGGCATGGAAATAAAAGAGATCGGGCAAAGAGGAAGCTCTGGTTAAACCAGAGGAAGTATGTCGAGACAATACTGCAGAGGTTTAATATGCAGGATAGTAAACCGGTGAAGGTTCCTATTCCTATAGGTGTGGGGTTATCTGCTGAACAGTCAAGACACAAGAAGAGGAAGAGGACAAGTCCCGTGTTCCATATGCAAGTGCAGTCGGTAGCTTGATGTATGCCATGGTCTGTACTAGACCAGACATTGCACATGCAGTGGGAGTATTGAGCAGGTTTATGTCAAAACCAGGGAAGGAGCACTGGACAACAGTGAAGCGGGTTTTCAGGTATTTGCGTGGCACTAGTGATTATGGTTTGTGCTACCAAGGAAGACCAGGATTGGACAGAGTGTTGGATATTCATGGATTTTTTGATGCAGACTGGGCTGGAGATCGAGATCAGAGAAGATCTACAAGTGGGTATGTGTTTAACCTATTTGGAGGTGCAGTCAGTTGGATGAGTAAGAAACAATCTGTAGTGGCACTATCAACTACAGAGGCAGAATACATGGCAGCCACTCATGCAAGCAAGGAAGCAGTTTGGTTGCAGAGATTGTGTTCAAGTATGGGGTTAGTACAGGGAGCTATAAGGATAGACTGTGACAGCCAAAGTGCAATTTTCTTGGCAAAGAACCCTGCTTATCAATCAAAGACAAAGCACATTGATGTTCAGTATCACTTTGTGAGGGATATGATAGAAGACAAAAAGGTGTTGCTGGTAAAGGTGGACACTTTGAAGAATACTACAGATGCATTGACAAAATCTGTGAGCTATGAGAAGTTCTCTTGGTGTAGAGAAACAATGGGCATTTCAAGGCTGGAAATATGACTAAGCTCTCCTGTGGCCCCCTGTGGAAAGAAAACAACAAGTGGGAGATTGTTGGGTTGTGTTATATTCTTTCCATGACTAACCTACGTAGTGAACCAGGGGTTATAGGGGGGGCAGAGCCCCCCATTCATTGCGTAGCGAGGGGAGGTAGCCTCCCTTGTCTAGGGGGTTTGAGGGGGGTGGGTAGCCCCCCTCTACGGGGTCCGGGGGAGCGCCCTGGGAAAAAAAAATTTGGACCTTATATTAGGTTGGGTGAACCTACCTATGGTTTTCGGTCCATGGTTTTGGACGTGATGGTTTTCGGTCCATGGTATTGGATGCTTTGGCATGCATAAATGTGTATTGTAACATTGAAAGGAACATATTGAAAAATCAAGCTTGTAGTCCTGGCCTTGGGATCCAGTGGAAAATCTCTGTGTATATGTGTTTTATGTGTTATGCTCTCGCATTTTTATTTTTCCTATGATTTAGAATTCGTATGCAAATGATTTCTATACGGGGTTAAAACCTACATTGCCTTTGCATGGAGGGATGTATTCGGGCAACTTAGTGATAGGGTCAAAACCCTTGAATTCAATGTCCTTGACTTCCACCCCCAAATCCTCATCATCCATTGGGAAGTCCTCAATTTCTTCCTCCTTTGGCTCCAAGTTAATAGTTTTTCCCTTTTCCTATGCAGTGGGCTTGTCCTTCTATGCGTTTCTTCTAGGTGACACATGAACTGGTATCACAACCTACTTACCCTTCTTATCCTTCACACTCTCTTGGTTAGGGTAGGCTTTGGTCTAGGTGTCTGTGGTGTCTTGGGGACTTCAGCTAGTACCTTTGTAACCTTTGGAGCATCTACTTCAACCTCCATAACAACCTTTGGCACAGCCCCCTCGGTTGTCACTACTTCAGCATCCATAGCTTTGGATCCTGGGATAAAATCACAGATGAAATTGTGGTTGGACGCTAAAAATCGATCACACACTGGGTATCAAGCAATTCTTTGAAGAATGCACGGATCATGCACGTTTGAGAGCTCACCAACTCAATGTTCAAAATGGCAACTGTTTTTTGTTGGGCCTCCACCTATAATTTATAAGCCATTTTGAATTCAAATCCAACTGTTCCCCCCACATTCGGTTCATTAATGCTGGATTGGTGGCATATTTCAAAGGATCTTACCCACAAATTGTGTCTTAAATGTCAGCCGCCCACTCCATTTGGCCGCTTTCTTATCGTAAAATCATGAACAGTGACTTTAACGGTCACTTTCCAGTTGACCTTTGCGAATTCTCCCTAGGTAGCGCATTTCTCTTTGCATTGTTGCAGACACTGTGACATCTCGTTCCACACAAAACTCCAGTCGCGCAGTTCCCCAACCCAGCCAGTGTAGTTTATAGTCTTGTGCCTCCTTTCAGCTACATTCACCTTACATGGGAAGCGATCTCTATTCAATTTAACCAACTGAACTGCTCCACCATCGGTAATCTCCTTAATGACATAGGGCCCTAGCCAATGCATTCTAAATTTCCCTGGAAGTTTATCAAACTTGCTATCATATAACAAAACCAGATCATTTACCTTAAAGGTGAACAATTTAATGTGCCAATCATGCCATGCTTTTTCACATTGGTTTTGGACCTGTTGCTGAAATCCAGCTAGAAAACTTTCTTCCTCAAGCTCAACAATCTGTGCGAGCCTCTCTTCCAGGGCTCTGTGATCTGTCATACCGATGAGTGCTGCTATGCATAGACTAGGCACAATGTATTCCATGGGCATCATTACTTCAACACCATATACAAGCCTAAAGGGTGTGTTCCCAATCAAATTTTTGCACGTTGTTCGATAGGCCCATAGGACTGTGGGTATGTGTAGGTCCCAATCACTTTGCTGAGCATTGCAAACCTTTGTTAGTGTGTTCTCCAATATCTTATTGAATGCTTCCACTATCCCATTAGCCTATGGGTGATAAGGCATGCTTTTCTGGTGATACACTTGAAATTCCTCCATTAGTGCAACAATTGTTTCGTTCAGAAAGTGTGTACCACGATCACTCATTAAAACATTTGGACACCCAAATTATGTTAGTACATACTCAAAGAGAAACTTCACAGTGGTCGCGCATGTGGAGTCCTTCACAAGCTGTCCCTCTGCCCATCGAGTCAAATACTCATTCATGGTGATAATATACTGTGCTCCCATCTTCTTTCCTTGGGGCTGAATGGGTCCCACAAAATCTATTGCCCATTTCTTGAAAGGTTGTAATGTCATATATGGGTTCAGGGGAAGCTCATATCTCCACGATGGCCTGTCAGTCTTTTTACACACGTCGCATGCCCTACAATAGGCTTTGGAATCCTTATGGAGGGTTGGCCACCACAACCCACAGAGGCTTCACTAGTGGAGAAATACCATATCTTGTGGGTTCAAATTGGGGGATATAAATTGAGGAAAAAATGACATAATATATTGGAGGATATATAGGGGGTAAAGGGTTTTTACATCGACAGGTATAAAAAATGGAGCTCAAAGTTAATGAAAAAAATATAAAGAGGTATAAAAAATGTTAATGAAAAAATGGATATCTACAATATCTAGTGAAAGTAGGGGGTTTTTAAGTTGGGAAGGTGTATTGGATTCATATTGGTAAGGGGTTAATTAATGAAATTTTTAGAGGTATTTTCCAATATGTAGTCAAATTAGGGGTAATGTTTAGTATGCCACGAATGCATGCGATATATCGTAGGTTCATTGAGTGAAGCCCCCATGCCACAACTTTGCATGTAGAATCTTCTGCGTGGTCTCTCTTCCTGCATAATGGCCTCCTATGACACCCGCATGAGTGTCCATGTTGATTTTGCTTCTTTCAAACTCTGGTACATATCATCACAATACTTCATCAGACCCCATTTTGTACAGATGTCTGGCAATGTCAAAAAAATCAGCCATGCGCACCATTAATTCCTTTTTCTGTTGGATGTGTAACCTTCCATGGCAGTTCCTGTTGTTAGGAAGTGTATGATGTCTTCAAAGTGACCATATGTGATTTGCACTACAAAGAGCTGCGTGTTAGGCATCCCTCCTCCAAATTAGCAGGCTCTTCCCCCATTTTGATATGTGACAGATGGTCTAGTCCCACATTCAGTTGTCCAGGCTTCATAATAACTTCAAAATCATACTCTTGGAACAATAATAACCGCCTATAGATTCTCCCCCTTAACACAGGCTTATTGACTAGGTATTTCAATGCAAAATGATCCGTATACATCTTAAAATGTCCACCCAACAAATAGTGTCTAAACTTCTAGAGCACGTATACCATGGCTAATCCTTCGCGCTCATTGGTGGAATAGTTCTTCTCAGCCTTGGATAACCTCCTGCTCATGAATGCTATATGATAGTCCAAGTCTCCTCCACTGGCTTGTGTTAGTACTGCCCCTAGTGCTATATAGGATGCATCTACATGTACATGAAAGTCCTTCTTCCAATCCAGGAAGACTAAAATTGGTGCGGTGACCATTTTTCCTTTCAGCACATCCAAGATTTTCTGACAGTCCTTGTTCCAACAAAAGGTGATATTCTTTTTCAACAACTTCTTCATAGGTGCAGTGATCTAGGCATAGCCCTTAATAAAATTCCTGTAGTACCCCGCATGTTCCAAGGTTGCACACAACTATTTCACACTCCTCGGCACCTCCAAGTTAAGTATCACTACAATCTTTGCAGGATCTACCATCAGCCCCTATCTACAAACCACATGACCCAGTAGAGTCTCAAAAGGAACACAAAATAGACATTTCTTCAGATTGAGGGCAATTTGGTACCTTTGACACATATCTAGCATTATGCACAAACTAGCCACATGGCATCTTACCAACCCAAACACAGTCCAGTCATCAAAGTACACCTCCAGAAACTTATGAATAAAGTCTTTGAATGCAGCAATGACTACGTGCAAAAAAGTCATAAGCGCATTCTTTATTCCGAAAGTCATTACAGTGTACTGAAAACATCCCCATTCATTCGTGAAGGTCGTCTTGCTTCTATATTCAAGTGTAATTTTGATCTAATGGTACCCAAAAAACCCATCAATGAAGGAGTACGTTTCATGGCCACCTACATTATCCAATACCTCATCAGTGAATGGAGTTGGGAAAAGATCATTACGCAAGCGTCATTCAACTTCCTGAGATCTACACATATCCTTATTTCATCCTTTTGCTTCTTTTCCTATACCACCATTGGGCTCACCCAATCAGATTCTTCTACGGGCACAATGATTCTTATTGTGAGCATCTTATCTAACTCTAAGCAAACCTTCTCTTTACACTTCGGATTGAGACGATAATGTATTTGCTTTACTAGCTTCGTGTCGGGTTTTAACGTGATCTTCATAATGCCAAGGTCCCCTATTATCCCCTTTAACTCCATAAAATTGGTAGGAAACAAATCCTGGTATTCACGGAGGAATTCAATGATCTTATCTACTATCACCTCATCCCAATAATCTCAAATCTTTGAAAGTTTTGGCTCTACCTCCGTACCAATATTTACCTGTTTAGTTTTTAGCAGCACAATTATATTAGGATTCTCGATCTGTGGTCCCTCGACCTCACGGTGACCCTCAGTTTTAGGGATGTTAATCTTTTGGTGGTCCTCGTCTTCTTCTTCAATAGTCACATTATAGCATTCCATCGCGTGGCTCAACTAAGTAGTCCAATCAGGTTGAATCAGATCCAAAGGGTCCTGCAGAATCCTAAAGATTGTTGTTTTAACTCCTTGTAGCACTTCGTCAATACAGTCAAACCCGTCTTTGAAGCTGAACGTCATATGAAACCTTCACACAAAATATCCCATTCTCCTGTGCCATGGTGGAGCTCTGTCTCCAAGTACCAGTTCATTGGGATGACATCCAAGGTGTGACAAAACAAGTGCACCCATTCAAGTTGGGGCCTCGTTCCCTAGACCTTAGCCCATTTGGCTAAGTGTGCACACAGATCATCCTTCCTGTCATACTTGTCTGCCACTTGTACTTTTGACTTCCTAAAGTGTGTTGTCCTCATCCTCCTACATTCACACCAGTCGTCAAAACTACCCTTGTGCGTACCCCACCATCTCGTTGGCGTAGCATGCAGTGCCCAATCCAAAGCCTGGAAGCACTGCTTCTCTTGTACTTCCCACTAAAATGCATCCAAAAACACATCCACATTATTCAAACCATCATAAGTGGGCAGATTTCATACCTTTGGTGACACATAATGCAACAACTGGGTCATCATGCTACAGCTAAGTGTGGTTACTTCATTTAGCATATTCTGCCAGCACTCTAATTCTTCGTCTAAGTCTGACTTGCAGGAACTCTCACGATCCCATGTAATTTGGCCATCCACTCTTGGATTCACCCAAACGTGGTCTCACGTTGTTATTTTATATATGCAATCAAAATCATCATCACTTTCATAATCGCACACTGGTTCAGTATATCGTGACCCTTAAGCAGGATCTAGGGGTACTATTACGCGAAGTGATTTCTTTTCAAATATCATCTTTCACTTCTTTAGGTTGATTACCTCATTCAATGCCAAGGAGTGTAGGGTAGGGGTTTTTGTCAATAACAATTTCTATTACTTCAAAGTCATCCAATGCACTCACGCCTTCAATATCTACAATTACGCTTTGCAGTTGTCCCATGGGGATGATTTTCTACTAATTTTCCATCCTTAACTGAATCAGATACCACTGCAGCGTGGGTCTCCCCATACGCTCCCAAGTCTGCTTTAGCAAAATGTTTGCTTCTAACCCTAGATCTAGAATAACCTGATCCATTTCATATTCTCCTATTTGCGCAGTAAGTCTCATCTCGCGCCCTGTCTTTGCCTTATGCTTACCAATCTTTTGTACCACACATGGTTCACCTGGAGTGTTTGCAGCACATCTATTTATAAGTTCCTGTAACCCCTTCATAGCCTTGCTATCGTGTAGTAGCTTCATGTAGGTCTCTAGAAAGGTTGTAAGCATAGAAGGGTCCATTTCTTAAATAGGCTTATCCTGACTCCCTGAGGTAGAGGCCACATTGAAGCTCTTCTTTTCTCCCATGAACGTTTTGTGTGCGTGCTCCAAATAAGCTTCATCCTCCTTCGCTAGAGCTTTATGAACCCATGCACTATCTTCAGGATGTTTCCCCTTATTATTTCCCATTGCACTTCCACTTCGGAGCACTTTATTCACATTTAGATCCTCTTCGCGATGCTCAACCCTCATCATCTGCAAGTTTTGAGTCAGTTGCGGTGGTAGCACCCCTTTGTCGTGTATCCTCACTATTAGTGTAGGACAGTCCTCTATGTCATGAACAAACTGAGTACAATATTTTCACAACGGACGTGTTGGGTTAGTGCATTCACGGGCATAGTGTCCTGGTCCTCCATAATTGTAACAGATCAGCTATCCCCAACCTCTGCCAGGTCCTCCTCTGCCTCGGCCTTGTTCATGCAATTAAAATCCTGTTTGCACCATCCCAGTGCTCTAGTTAGGAGGTCGCATTTCTACCTAAACTCTATAGGAGGATTTTCTGTCCATCATCAATTCATAACTTCGGCAGTTATGCTCATCATGCCATACCGACCTACAGAAGTTGTAGAATAGTTGTTGCGGTGTTTGTACAAACTTCTACAGCAAATGATAGTTATCAATCATATGTTTCCCTTCTACCTACCACATAGCACACAACAACGCAGGCCTATGCTCGGTCTTGCTTGGACTTCTAGACTCAAAGGCATTAGTTCTACTCCTGCAATATAGTTCGCAAAGACTGGATAGTGGTCTTTGTCATGCCCCCAACCTTTACATTTCAGGCACCATATCTCTTCATGCACCTCTATTCAAATTGCTCTGATCCGCTTCAAACTTTACATTTCGAGGCAAAGATTTTGAAACTGTACATGGATTTGCTGAACCCCCAGATTCGGATATTGCATCAATGTTCATATAGTATTATTGCAATCTCCAAGGCCTCTGCTTGGGTTGTAATATTCTTTTGTGTCAATTGTGGTGGTAGCACCCCTTTGTCGCGTATCCTCACTATTAGTGTAGGACAATCCTCTATGTCTGGATCTCTACCAACTCAACATTTGGGTCATCATTAGAGTACTTTGTGTACCAAGTTAGCGCACAATCTTGTAAAGCAGTAACCAATGTTGCCTTCTTCATGTGATCATCTGTGACACCCTGAGCTTATTATACAACTTTTACGATGAACCAGAACTGGTCCAGGAACTCATTTCCCAAGCCCTTAAACAAATGAAGCTTCATTGAATTCACCATGTTGTACTATGGTGGAGGTGGTGGTGGTGTGGGTGAAGTCACGGGTGATGACAGTGAAGGTGGAGGTGGTAGTCGCGGGAACCCTTGTTTTATCAATTGAAGTGCACTTCACGGATAAGCCTACGCTACTCCCTCTTCGTCACTCAAAGGAGGTGAAATCAGTGGGCTATATTCAAGACCCTTTCTTCATTCGCTTTTGTAAGTCTTTCCAGTTCACGTAGCTCCGAACATCACGGTAGTTGTATAAAACATTTTTCACACAATAACATCTTAATCCAAGTGTTTAAATACTTCAAGTACTTACCTCGCAGACCTTTGAAAAAGTGTCGCTCCACCTTGTTGTAACTGACTGAGGTATCGATTGTGAATTCAATCACAAATCCTCCTATGATATGATCAAGCCAATGATCGACAACACGGACAATCTTATCCTCAGAAGCTTCCAGTCTCTGTACTAGCTCCGAGGTCCAGAAAATAGGACCATCAAGCATCCACCTTCCTTAGTTATCCACTAGCTTTGCGATCCACTTGTATAACTCAACTGGAAAGGAACAAAAAAAGATCTCATGGATTTCTGTATACAGGTATCTGTCTAGCCACTATTCCTTTATCATTCATGGATTTCTATTCTCCTATTCCATGAAATCATGTATCTTTCTATCCAACCAGTCTTCGATCTCATTCTTAGTTGGATTCCAGTGATACGACATCACACATCTCTCATGCAGATTTTTCTACCAACAATCGAACCATTTGTTGGCTTTGTGGGCCTTGATCCAGGTTTAGCGTTAGTAAGCCAAACAAATCCCTACACTACTAGTCCTTTCGGCATCATCCCGCGGAGCATGGACCAAAGTCTCACTCGAAGAAGTATGTGGTATGCTGGAACCCAGTTTCCACACCCTGAGATGGTCATGATGTCGGTTTCTACCCTCTACCCCTACTTTCATGCAGGTCGCTAAGCTTTACGGCTTTGTCAATCTACCCTTTATTCTTCCCTTCAGTACCTCTGCAAAGGTGTACGATTGACCTTCGCCTAGCCCTAACCCGTGGTCCAGGTACTCTCATGCAGCTATGACAATGTATTATATAGGTTCCCAAGTTATCTCAAGCATTTTACTTATCTTACTAATCAATCACAGTTAGCGTCACGTAAATTGATATCCTTACTCGCGTTCAATTAACCAATACAATTGCATACATTCATGCAACAAATAAACATTGTAAATTAAAACCAAAATGCAATATAATCAGATGCATTAATAGGGACTAAATACACAATAATTGTAGAATACTTCTCTTAATTGATATCTTCCAGTTTAATACAAACTCAATCTACCCTGTGTGATCTAGGTGGATCTCAAGACACCAGGGGCATGAAAAAGGCAAAAAAATTGAAGTGCCAGAAAGGTAATTATCTTGACATCAAATCGAAGTGCTCGTTGCCCTGATTCCAACAGTGTGAACGAAGCTCCAATCCGAGTCCTAAGGAAGGATATAAAAGCAGTCAAATTTTTGGGTTGAGTTGCCCATGTGGTAGGCTTAAAGGAGGATTGATCCAAAATGGGTCCTAAAACATCTAAAATCTTCAAATAGTAGAAACAAAGGAAAATGAAAGTCCAAGGATGCTCCTATAAATAGTCCCACTATGTAGATCTTTTCATTCTGAATCTAATGAAACTTGAATGGGCTAAAATGGAATTCGGATGATGAAGTTATCGCAAAAAAAGAAGTTTGACTTTGTTCCTTTGAAAAAAGGAGGAATTTCTTCTAAAAATGGGCTTAAAGCCTTATAAAGGAAAATCACAATCGAAAGGGTTCAAAGGGTGGACTTAAGGCTAGGTGGAAGGAACCCCCAATCAGTGATCTCCGACTTATCGCAATTAGGGGCATGCTGTATGCGATATTGGGACCCAGACCAAGCGACATGCGATTACCGATATCAGCATCGGTGCATCAGCGTATGCCAAGGTATAAGGAAAGACCCCGGGGCCATTGTGACAATGATATTGCAATATGCCGATGGGGCCAATAGCGATACGACGATATCGACGATATCGATGATCGGTGATTGGCGATATCGACAATCGGCGATTAGTGATCCCTGCTACAAGGGCCGTTGCGATAAAGCATGGACCCGATAGGAGAATAGGACAGACTTGATATAATTTGAGTTCTGGCTTTTAAGCCTTGCGGTCAGAATTTTTAGTGTTTCTGTGTATTATTGTTTTAAATGGAGAAGGGATATTTTCGGGGTTTTTGTTGTGAAGAAAGGTTGGGCAGTCGGATTCATCACGCCCGCCAATCCTTTTGTTCAAACAACATCTATTATAAACAAACAGATTCCGAGTTTTCAGCGGCATTGTAATAAAAAGAGCTGTAAAAGACGATGAATGTAGAAACGTGTAGGGGGGAGAGGGAAGTGCATGCAGTTCGAGGAAGGAACTTGCAAGAGGAGCAAAAGTTGATTTTGCCAAAATTTGACAAATATTATATGGTTTCAGCCCCTCTCGATGCCACGAACTCATTGGCGCTATCCGTTTCTCCATTTGAGTTCTACATTTTTCAGCCATTTTTCAGAATGGAGGTATAAGACTTCTTTTTGTAACTGATGATTGTATTCTTGTTTTCTCATGTCATTTAATGAATGAAGGCCTCCCCATTGATTGAGCAGGGCCTAGAGACATAGTCCAAGTTTGACGAACTCTGTTATCAAGCTTATTTTCTTCTTTCATGCTTTATGTGTTTCCTCTCTTTCCTCATGTGTATATTAAGTTTTCTTTATTAAGCTACAATTTATGCATGTAATTCTTTAACACATCTTGAAGCAAAAGATCTTGGATCAATGTGCACACAACTAAAGGGGTCCGCACACTTAGTTGTGGACTTCCACCCTAGGCGTCTGTGCACTCAGCTGTATAGCCTCTACCTATGCCAAGACTCAAGAACACTTAGACTTCTCTACTCTACTTCCCAACTTTCTTCCTTAACTTAAATCCTTAGAGCTTACTTAGCTCCTTTTTATACAATCCCATGGTCTACGGACCATGAGTGGATCTTTACAGCCAACTTGACACTTTACAAAATAAGGGTAGATAACCCTTTATGACTCTTGACACCTTCGTGCTCCGTGACCACAAAATGTGGAGACTATACAACTTTATTACAAAATTATCCCAAAACATGGGCTTTTAGCCCCAAAACGTCTCTTGGGGGAACCCGTTCCCAACAATTGTTATGTTATATTAGTTGGAAAATGAAGGAAGACCTTTCAACTCGTTAAACATGTTGTCTCTTTAGCTAAAAGTGCATGTGTCTAATGCTCAGAGTCCACCTAAGGATGTGAAATCAAGATTCTTTATGTTCTCGTACTTGCTTGATGTAATTTGTTCCCATCAGTATTTTTATGGCATGGGTTGGACATGGACACCATCAGAGGATGTTGGGAACATCTATTGCAAGTTTCTCTCTGAGTGCAACTACCAAAAATTCATGGTGAGGTTGTCTGACCACTTCATCACCTCACTGTACAGGATGATTTTTGAACAAGATCCACCTTGCATGTCACAAGAAGCGATGCAGGAATTTCTTAACATTGTAGATTGGTATGCCTGACTCGGTGGATCCTTCATGAGGATTTTTGGTGCAGAGAAGCCTCCGCATGAGCTACCAAGGTTTTCCACAGACAAGATGGTCATGCAAGAGGTTGCATACCACATCTCAATAAGTTTATTAGCAGGACTGCACAGGAGGAGGAAAGCACCATGGCCCACTCTTCCTTTGTATATTGGGTTGTATGAGATTTGTACCTTAAAGGATGTGAATTTTGAGGCCAAGGACTTAAAGAAGTTTGGGTTTAGCACCAAGAGTTTCAATCCATATGATCCCCACTACATATGAAAGAACCACTATGTGAGACTGTACTACCCATGAATCCACGGGGCATGTCATTGGTCAGAGGAATATGCTTTGAGGTATTTCTATAACTCCTCTAGGCTCCATGAACCAGTCGACATGGTTGTAGAATGGAAAGTAGCACCACAGGAAACAACACCATAGGAAGAAACAACAACAACATTAATCAGAAGAAAACTGACATAAGACAAAGGTAAGAGGAATATTGAACAGAGTGTAGAGGCTGATAAAAGCTACAAGTTCAAAGTAGATACTCTTGTTGAGAAAGTAGCTTTGGAGATAGAGGTGAAGAGGTGAAAATGAAAAAGGAGAATAGAGTGGAAGAAGAGAGAGAAGAAAAGGTTGGAAGATACAGAGAGGAGATTATAGGAGACTAAGACGAAGCTAAAAGAAGAATAGGATCTCAAGTGGAGAGAAAGGGAAGAAAAGAAAAAACATGAACAAGGGGAAAGACAAGGTGCATTGGCAGAGCAAACTACACCTATAAAGGTTGAGATAGTAGAGCAACTAGCATATGAAGAAGAGGGTGAGCAGGTGTAGGTTCGGGAATCTTCCCAACATGTTAAGAAGATGGTTGATGCAATGGGAATGGAGATAGAACATGAGCCATAGCACCAAGAAATTGATCTAATGCGTATAGAATTCGAGGTCGCACCGCTGTCTCTGCCACTTCCAGAATCACAACCCGTCCTGAGTGAGCAAGGAGAGGTTGTTCTCCTTCATAATGATCTGGAGATGGATGTGTACAATCTGTCATTCGATAAATCACAAAACAGGATTGTACATGCATGTAGAAAATAACTCCTATATGCTCACACATCACCTGTGCACGTAGAGGAAAGGGTGACCGTTTGAGATGAGATAAGACATCCATCTGCCATGGTCGAGACTTCTTAGGCTTATGCAAAAGCCATGAGTTCGATGGTCAAGTTATTAATAGTAGATAATGACCGGATGGTGAGGACTTGTAAGAGGCTAGGAAAAGAACAGAGCAGCCTATAGAATCCGCTATGGTAGAAATGAAGAACACAATGCTTGAAAATATATCAACTTTGGAGGCCACCATGCAGATGTTGTATATCATATTTTTCACCGTGCACAAAGAGATTGTCTATCTATATGATTTTCAGTAGCAGTGTATGAAGACAATCCAAACTCTCAAGGACATTCATGCTACTATTGCGCATGTACATGAATGGATAATGAGGTACAAGGGGGCCTTGCTTTACTTGCACAAGATGATGAAGTTGCAGGTAGAGCTAGACAAAGCATGGATTTAGATGTTGATCTAGAACTATGGGCAGCTCCCTCTGCTCATCACCAACATTGAGGCTTCATATGCACAATTGTGTAAGAGTCTGGATGTCATAGTGAGGACACACTAGATCCCTTCCATCAGAACCCTCACTCAAGCCATGAGGAAGAACCAAGTCATGTTGGAGGTTGATAGGTACATAGAGTAGTTGATACATGAAGCCACTAGTGATGACTAGTAGCTCAGTGTAGAGAACATGCATAAGTATATCAGTGTTCTCGACACACTTAGGACAGTGTTGCGCATGCTTCGGGATGAGTTGGAAAGAGGTTTCAAAACCATATACCCGGAAGACATGGAGGCAAGATTCTGCTTCGATAAAGACATCACCAAATAGTATTGGGACACAATAGTGCAGTACCAAGCTTGCTATTAGTTGGTCACTGAATACCATCATGAGGAGGTTACCGAGTTGGTCTTTCAACAAGACCCTAAGTAATGTTGTTTTTCTTATTAGGTTGAATCAATCTTATTTTTGTCTCACATGGGTATATGTGGTGTATGTTTTAACCCCGTACAAAAATTACCTGCATACGAATTCCAAAACACAGAAAATAAACAATGCCCAAAAATTTTTGGGGTGCTACCCTGGACCCCATAACGTGGGGTTACGGGTACCCCTCAAACCCCTTGTGACCTCCTCCCCTCTAATCCCTGGTTAACTACGTGGGATAGTCGTGTAAAGAATATAACACGACCCAACATGTGGAAATCATATTATTGTAAATATGTTGTAACTGAAATTCCAAGTGTCATTAGTGGAATGTGAACAATAACTATTGTAATGTGAAGAGTCATGAGGGTAGTCTAAGAGTCAAAGGGGAATGTCAAGGGCCACCCTACCCTTTGTTATATATAGAACCTCATAACTAATTGTATTGGCTTTTGGGAGTCAAGATTTTGGGTAGGCATTACTTAGAAAAGTCTTGGAGAATCTTGTGATGAGCCTTCACTTCTCTATAGTGCACAAAGAGTACATCTCTTTGGAGGAGTAGGCAGTGTTGGCTGTAATGTTCCACTATCAGGGCTAGTGGATGTAAATGGTGTATGTATGGATGGAACTTTCACTTAATAAAATATAACAAAGCTAACATGTTTTCATGCATATGTTGTTATTGTAGTTGGAATATTTTGGTTGCTTAAGAAATGTATGTTTTTAACTTACACATTTGTGGATGAACTATTTTGTATACAATTGTATGAATCTTGTTGCAATCATGTTGTTGGTTTAACCCGTCACTTTGGATTGTGGACTATTCTGCTTTCCATCTTGTGATGTCATTTCACTTTTGTGTTCCTTTCATGTTGCATACTATTACAAGATTCTAAGGGATACACTTCCTTTTCCACTCTATGTGTTAGAACTCCCATGAATCTCACTTGACTCTCTAGAAGGTCACACACTTGCTTCCAAAAAGTATATCACACTTACCTCTACGCATTATCACAAACAAGGAATTACTTTACTACCCACTACTGGGACTCCCACTCCAAATGGTCTGAGATCTAACTGGAATTTCTTGCTGGGGAGATCCCCTAACTTTTTGGTGGATCTAGTGACATCAACACAATGCAAAACTAATAGACAAGATATAAAATATAAAATTTTGAATGCATTATTTTCAAAATGATACACATATTAATATATTTTTTAGGGCCATTGGATTCATCTTCCAATTTCTCTTGGACTCCAATGGATCTTCATATTCCATGTCATAACCCTTAGCAGATTAGGTGTCCAACATCCCACCCCTTAATCTGAAGGGGTACATATGATTTCAAGAAGAGATCTATAATACTAATATGCAAAAAAAATGCATGGCAGTAATTGGTTAACTGTGCTCTATGAAATGATAGTATAAGGTGTGAGTAATCCAGGTGGATCTTGGTGGCCACTTGCCAAGTCCACCTAGACCTCCACCATTGTTTCTCTCAACATTTTCAGTTCCCTTAATTGTAGCACAACTTACTATTTTTAGCATTTTTTTCAGGTCCTGAACTTCCAGAGCTGTTTTGAGGCCCTAAATGACGTTTTTTGGGAAATTTGGGGGCAACGTAGGTCCATGGACCGATGTTACCTTCCCAAAGTGGTAATGCTCAGATAGATTTTTCTAACGAGCTATTGTATGCGTCAAACAAAGATCGTATGCCAAAGTTACGACCCCGGGAAGTTGATGTTCCAATTTACCCAAACGGGGCCCACAGTGTGGCGTTTCATCTTCTAGGGTTAGGTTTTGGAATGTTAAGGGTTTTCCATTATTTTTCAACAATAAATAGGCCTTGGAACCTCATTGTAACATATTTCAGAGGGATGTAGCCACCACATCTCTTCTCAGAGATAAGCTACCATCGCCCTAGCTGGTTTATTTTGAACTTTGTTTGTAAGCATATTTCAGTATCTTCCATTAATGAAATGAAGTATTATTTCCACTGCATCTTTGTGTATATGGTTATCTCTGTATTTTGTTGCGTTCTTATTTAAGTCCGGACCAGTGGTATCAGAGAAGTCTGCTTTTTCTTTGTTTTTCTTTGCATGTCCCCAACGAGGTCAGGATATAAGGAGTTAGGGCTTGAACTGGTCGAACCTTTGCAAGACTATCCTCACAAATCCCGAGGGCCTCCCATGGCAGGTGAGAAGAAAGACAAGGGGGCAAGAGATCCTATCAAAAGCTTGCTCAAAGAAACCCTCGAGCGACAATGGAACATGATGATGGATAGCTTTGCCCAGATCCTTCAGCGGCTACCCAGAAGCGACGCATCAGATTCCAGCAGCTACTCTGGAAATGCCACACCCCTTAAGGTACAAGATAATTTTGAAATCCCCATATTTGAGGGTCAAATAGATGCAAATGCTGTAGATAGATGGTTAAATCTGCTAGAGGGTTATTTTTCTGTTCATGAATTTTCGAGTCGGGAAAAGATTGTTTTTGCTCTTCTCAAAGCATCCCCCCACGTCAAGGACTGGTGGGAAACCTACTGCGAGTAGAAGGATGAAAGTACCAGCTCACTATTTTCAACTGCACCCACCTGGAATTCATTCCGAGATGCCATTAAGGAGCAGTACTACCCTGTCGGAAGCTATGAGGATGAATACATAAAGTGGACCACGCTGCAGCAGGGAAGGGACGAAGATGTGTCGGAGTTCACCAATCTTTTCCATACCCTTCGCACAAAGTTGGGTATCAAGGATTCAGAGCAACATTTGATACTCAAACATTGTGGCTGCCTACGCAAGTACATCCAGGAAGAAATATAATTCCTAAACATCTCCTCGCTCGGCATAACATATCAATATGCCATCAAGTTCGAGCAAAAGTTTAACAAAAGAAGCAAGACTTTGGGTCTGCAAATCGAAAGCAAGGGAAAGGTACCCCTAAACTATAGAACAAAGGACAAAGCGAAGGCGGGGCAGCCCAAGACAACCCACCAAAGCTACAAGCAAAGAATAGTGTCGCGAAGCCAAGAAAGGACACAGGAAAGTGGTGTGAGTTCCATAAGAGCTCCACTCACAACACAAGTGAGTGTCGGGCCAAGCAGTCACTGGTGGCTGAGAGAAAGGTTTCAGAATCAGATGCATGTTCTGACTCTGAGTCAGAACCCGACAAGGGGAATGAAAAATGGAAGTAGATCATTGATGCAGATCCCAATGCCACTGTTGCTACCGCCAAGATCTAGAAAAATGAACCCAAAGATCCAGAGGAGGAGGAGCGTCTCTTCCACTCCTAGATGTGGGTAAAGGGCTCCCTGCTACAGTTCATTATCGATAGCGGGAGCCAAAAGAACCTCATTTCAGTAGAGGTCATGAAGCGGTTGGGCTTACTGACCAAAACACATCCACAATTGTACACCACCGGGTGGCTTCACCAAGGACGAGATCTTTGCGTGAGCCAGCAGTGTCGCCTTCCATACAACATCAAGCCCTTCATGGACGAGGTATTGTGTGACATTGCTCCCCTTGAAGTTTGTGATTTATTATTAGGACAACCATACTTGTGGAAGTGACATGCTATGTATGAATCAAGGCCCCGTGCTGTTATTATTACATTGGGAATAAGTTGTACAGGATACCAGAGGTAGCACCGCCTACTACCATCTCTTTGATTACTACAAAACAATGCAGTAAGCTCATTTCCAAAACCAGGAAATTTGTTTTCGTGATGATACGCCCTCAAGGAAAGAAGAATACGGTGGCCACGGCCTCCAAACAGGGCCCCTCCACATGACAACTACAGATGGACAAGGTCGTGGAGAAGTATGAGGACATCTTCACCTCCCCCGCAGGGGTTCCTCTGCACTGTTAGGTCAAGCACTCCATCGCTTTGACTCTAAGTGCACTACTACCCATTGGACCAATTTATCGGCGCTCCATTCTGGAGAACAATGAAATCAAGAGGCAGATTCAAGAGCTCCTGTAGAAAGGTCACATTCGTCCAAGTTCATCGCCTTGTGGGAGCCCGATCATGTTGGTACATAAGAAGGATGGGACTTGTAGACTCTGTATTGACTATCGGATGCTAAACAAGATCACTATCTATAATAGGTACTCGATCCCTCGGATTGATGACCTCCTGGACCAACTAAAGGGGGTAAAATATTTCAGCAAGATTGATCTAAAGTCAGGATATCACCAGGTACCAATCGAACCCTCTGATGTATGGAGGACTGCCTTCAAAGCCAAGGAGGGCCTTTTCGAATGGTTGGTTATGCCTTTCGGATTGATGAATGCTCCTGCAATCTTCATGAGGCTAACGGATGACATCTTGCAGCCATTCACAAACTCATTTGTAGTGGTATACTTGGATGACATTTTGATCTTCAGCCAGAGTTAGGAAGAGCACCTCCACCACATTCGACAGGTTCTCCAAATGCTGTGGCAACACAAGCTATGTGCCAATTTGGAGAAATGCACTTTTGGCATGACCCAGGTTCAGTATCTGGTATACATTATTGATGAGCAGGGGGTGCATGTGGATCCAGCTAAGATCTAAGTCATTTGGGACTGGCCATCTCCAACGACTCTGACAGAGCTCCGTAGCTTTCTAGGTCTTGCCAACTTCTACCGTAGGTTCATGTTGGGGTTTTCTCATATCACTTGGCCCTTGAGTCAAGTCACCAAGGGAGGAGCGAAAGAAAAATTATTTTGGTCTAAATCTCAACAGAAGGAATTCATAGAGTTGAAAGATCACCTCTACACGGCACCAGTGCTTGCGTTACTAGATTTACAACAACCATTTGAGGTCAACACGGATGCCTCCGACTATGCTATTGGGGCAGTCCTTACTCAACATGGGCATCCAGTGGCATATCACAGTGAAACACTTTCAGACAGAGTCTGGAAGTATCCCACTTATGATAAAGAGATGTATTCCATTGTGCAGTCCTGCTGACAATGGAAGCAATACATTTTGGGGAAGGAAATGGTCATCCACACAGACCACTGACCCCTGCAGTTCATATAGACCCAAGGGAAATTGCAGAATGATCGCCATCAGAAGTGGTCTACATACCTGCAACAGTTCCACTTGAAAATCAAGTACAAGAAGGGCAGCACCAATAATGTTGCATATTGCCTCAGTCAACCACCGATCATGGAATTAACCACCATGCTCATCTCTTGTGGGCATGAGACTTCTGATTGGCCACTTCTCTACAAAAGCGAACCAGAATTTTGCCACACATACGAGACACTCTTGGAGGGTCGACATGTTCCAGATTTTCACCTCTAGGATGCCCTGTTATTCCACCTGGGTCACCTTTGTGTTCCTTCAAACGAGCGTGCCAAGATGATTTGGGAAGCACACTATAGTCGGGCTGCTGGGCATTTCGGGGTCGAGAAAATAGTGGTAGTATTGCAAAAGTATTTCTATTGGCCGCATCTTATATAGAATGTTGGGAAGTACATCAAATAATGTACTGCCTGTGCCATTTCCAAACCGACAATCAAGAAGCAAGGCCTCTATGCCCCGCTGCCTACCCCTAGTCGGCCTTGGGAATCCATCTCCATGGATTACATGTCACGCCTTCCTTCCACTAAGAATGGAAATGACTGTGTTTTTGTGGTCGTAGACAGGTTCTCGAAGATGGCCATTATGACGGCTTGCAAGAAGAATATCAAAGCAGAAGCCACTGCTAAACTCTTCTTTGAACAAGTGTGGGTGCACTTTGGGATCCCACAGTCTATCATCTCAGATCAGGACAGTGGGTTCCTTAGTACATTTTGGTCCAATCTCTGGTCAATGTTGGACACCAAACTCACTAAGTTCACAGCCTTCCATCCTTAAACTGATGGCCAGACAGAGGTTGTCAATAGGATGATTGTGCACATTCTACGCATGTACAACTCAAAGCATCCACACACATGGGACAAGAGCCTCCCCTATGTTCAGCACATCTACAACTGAGCTCTTCACAGCTCAACTGGCCATAGCCCTTTTTAGGTGGGCATGGGATTCCAGCCACTATGCCCCATTGATGTGGCCATGCCACTTGCGGCTACTCGCATAGATTTGGCTCATGTCCAGTTTGAAACAGACAAGGGAACCAACTTCATTGAGCACATGCAACATATTCGCTAGCAGGTCCATCACATTTTGGAGAAATCAAATTCCATGTACAAGCAATGACATGATCAACATCAGGTGCCACACAAGTTTCAGGTGGGCGACAAAGTTTGGTTGCATTTTCAAAAGGAACGCCTTACTGGAGCATATCAGAAACTAAGACCATTCTGATATGGTCCTTACACCATTACTAAGGCTGTGGGAGACAATGCATTTGAGCTCAGCATTCCCCCATTCCTTGGCCTGCACCCAGTGTTCAATGTGGATCGCCTTCGGCCATACTTTCCACCATTGCTAGACACATCCGACATTGCAGAACAACTCACACCCATAGAATTAAATCCAGATTGCATGGAACAAGCTACAACTGATCGGATCATGGACACACAGATCAAGAACACTCGCCAACAAAATATCCAACTATATTGAGTTATCAAAGCAGGCCAACTCCTTCACCAGGGACCAAGTTGAGCAAAGTTTCCTCATCTCATGCAGGAACTCAACACAATGGGGACTATTGCTTCCTAAGGGGGGAGGAATGATCTAGGTGGATCTTGGTGGCGACCTTCCAAGTCCACCTAGACCCCCACCATTATTTCTCTCAGCATTTTCAATTTCCTTAACTGTAGCACAACTTAGAATTTTTAGCAGTTTTTTCGGGTCCTAAACTTCTGGAGCTGTTTTGAGGCCCTAAACGACGTTTTTTGGGAAATTTGGGAGCAACATGGGTCTATGGATGAATGTTTCCCTTCCCAAAGTGGTAATGCTCAGATAGATCTTTCTAACGAGCTATTGTACGTGTCAAACAGAGACTGTATGCCAAAGTTACGACCCCGGGAGGTTGATGTACCAATTTACCCAAACGAGGCCCACAGTTTGGCATTTCATCTTCTAGGGTTAGGTTTTGGAATGTTAAGGGTTTTCCATTGTTTCTCAACAATAAATAGGCCTTGGAGCCTCATTGTAACAAAGTTTAGAGGGATGTAGCTGCCACATCTCTTCTCGGAGATAAGCTACCATCACCCTAGTTGGTTTATTTTGAACTCTGTTTGTAAGGATATTTCAGTATTTTCCATTAATGAAATGAAGTATTATTTCCCCTGCATCTTTGTGTATATGGTTATCTCTGTGTTTTGTTGCATTCCTGTTTAAGTCTGGATCAGTGAGAAATTGAGGTATTAAATTATAGTTATCTAAGGATGATCACCAACACTAGAATGTTTAGTGTAGTTCCTGGAACTCTTCCAAACCTAGCTAGAAGTTGAAGTCTTATGCTTGAGGAATTTCTCCCTAATGATTTGAAAAGGGAGACCATTGGAGTATCGGCCTAGAAATATTGATGCAATTCCTCGAACAATTCTAAATATAGCTAGAAGTTGATTCTTCTACTAGAGGAATGTTCCAAAAAGGGGATACCATTGAGGTCTCAACTTAGAAATCTCCCAAATATGGCTAGAACTTGAAGTCTTCTGCTAGAGGAAGTGTTTTCAAAAAAGGATACCATTGAGGTCTCAACTTGTGGTGGTTTAAGGAAAGCCAACAACCAAAGGCATGCTCAAGTGTTTCTTTTTCTCTGTCTACAACTCTGAATTTGGGAATCAGTAACTCTAGCTCTAGGGTCAGGAAGCAAGTTCAGGCTATGGCTCTGACTTGCTTTATTTATCTTTGAAACTAATAGTTGACCATCAATTCCCCCCTATCAAATACAATGTGCGAATATGAAGAGATCTCAATTGCATGACTTTTCAATAATCGAGAACAAATCCTATGGTATGAGAAATATATATCCTTGGTTGTTGAAGCCCATTTCCAAGAAGCGATTCAACCAAGGTGAATCTTCATTCTTGTAAGAGGCTTGTTTTTGAAACATTTGTTTGAATGATGAGTGTATTGACCACAATATGCACATGGATGGAGATAAAAAAAATGATCTTTCACATGGCCAAATATTGGCTTGAGGGGGCTTGGACCTAGATTTGGAATTATCTGCACTAACCAACAAAACCATATACTACTAGCCCTTTCGGCAACAACTAGCTTAGCACAGGCTACAATCTCACCTGAGGGAGTATTAGGGGATACTAGAAATAGGTTTCTACATCTAGAAGGCTATGTGATGTGGGGGTAAGGCATTTCTTCATTTTTAGGACTTATCTGACCTTCACAAACCCTTATCCTTGAAATCCCCAAACTTAAAGTGATTTCCAATTAAATAGTGTTACGAACTTTTTATAAGAGTCTAATCATGCATAAATTAACTTATAACATGAGATCCAAATATTTGCGGAGTAATTAAAGAAATAATATAGATAAATGGCTTTTAATTGAGTGTAAATATAGAAAACACATAAGTATATAAATTGGACACATAATTGCTTCAAATATTCTTTATTATTTCAGATCTTCGACATACAAACCTTTCAAATCCTATGCACACAACTGTAGGGGCCTGCGCACTCAACTGTGGACTTACCAAGAAATCTGCACACATAGCAGTAGCATCCTTTGGCTTTGCCCAAAAATACATAAACATCTTACCCTTACAAGCTCAAAACATATCAAATATGACTCCAAATTTGTCTTTTTGACTTGCTAAGACATCCCTTTATATACGCTTTTCTATTACAATACCATGGTCCACAAACCATGGGAAGAGCTCAAAACAATATAAAATCTAAGGGGCTTTGACCTTGCTAGAGCCCCTTGACTCCTAGTGACCTGCACACTTCACACTTTTCTCCTTAAAATGTGGAGGATTTTACAAAACTTAGTCAAAATTGGATGTAGGGGACCTCGTCCCAATAGGCCCCCAACACAAAGATGTGACTCATCCTCGAGGCACTCTGTTGGTATGATTTATATCTTTGCTTTCAGGCTGCTAAACAAAGACTTCACTGGGTGAGGCGCCTCCATGCATTGTGTTGCTTCCTATCGAACTTCTTCAACCAACTTCTTTGTAGTCGGTCCTTCTGCTGCTAAGCCAATTGTCCACTACATTTCTTGCATACTCTTGAGCATGCCTTCCATATTCTATGAAAGATTCCCTACCTCTTCTTCCCAAGGTTGCATCTATGTAGTGATAATCTGCATCTTCTTTTGTAGCTCCTCAATCTATGCTTGTAGGGATGTCCCCTCTTTCAATTGGGTGAACCGCTGCAGAGGGGCTAAGGTGCCCATCATTGCATTGATCTCATCATACTTCAGTTTCTTATCCCAAATGGTGACTTCAATATTTTTCACCTATGCATCCTCCTGTAGTGAGACCCATAGTTCTATCATTTCTTTGAACAATTGGCTATAATCCTTGACTGCAGTGTTAAGTTTTTCCCTATCTATTCTGATGGAAGCCTCACACTTCTCTCATATCCCTAGTGGCATGGTGGACTGTAGCTTCAATTGAAGCTTAGTAATTTTCATTTGTAGATCAAAATGAGCCTTGTCCACCTGTGCCTTCGAACCTCTGAAGGCATCTTCTAGTTGTTGTACTTTATCTTCTGAAGCGGCCTTAGACTGAATTTGGAGCTTTGGAAGCTCACTGCATACTCTTGAAATGGCCTGCTCTAGCTGCTTCCTTCGTGCAACTACCTCATTGCAATATTGGAGAGATTTGTGTTTTTCATCGCACATCTATTGACTTGTGATATTTTCATCTTTGATCACCATGAGAGCCTATTTATCTCACACCTTGAGCTCATCTGTTATACCCTAGTGTATCTCATGCAATGTTTGTAGAGGGAGTGTTGCAAGGTTAACACTCACGTTCTTAGGTGGCTGGACACTCTTCCTATCTTCAACATTGTTGAGGTGTAAAGATCCATCAGGGAGGGGTACATCAGGGAGCTTTGAAGTGAGTACCATCTCCACACTGCTCAATGTAGTTGGTTCCATGCTTGCTTGAGACCGACTCGCTTGAACCTTGATCGCTTGAAACTAACTTGCCTAAACCTACAATTCTTTGAGACCCTCTTGGACCATTGTCAATACGAATTGGTATTACTCTTTGATGTGGCCCTAGATATCTTTTGTCATGGACCTGATAGTATCCCCAATTTCATCAAGTTCCCCTTAGTGAGGACCATGGCCTCGAGGCCGATGGACTTATCATATTTGTGCTTCTTATGTGTGCCTCTCGCACTTGTCTTCTCCCATTGTTTGAGAATAAATGGAGAATCGATGTCCTCTAGATCTACATAGGGGTCTTCGCCACCTTTATCAAGTTCTTTTCTATGTTTCCCTTCTTCTTGTTCACACTCTGGTTTCTACGCATTATTCTTGTCTAGTTCGATGGTCACCTTCTTCTCTTCCTTCAGTGCATCTTTACTAGTCCCTGCTGCAACCTCTAAAATGTCTATTGGAAGGAGCCAATCAGTCGACCACTGAAGAACTAGTTGGGCGATATCTTCCTCAATGACCAAAAACAACAACGTCATCCATTTCTTTGTCAAATCAAGCCTCCCATGGATGTACACATGGTGGAAATCGGCCTTTAAGTCAGCGATGCGCCGATATTCCTTGAATAGACTTAGTGACAAACTTGGCTTTTGGGTGATCACCATTTGCAGATCCATTTTGAATAATACCCAGAAAATCTTATTTTCTATCATGCAAGCAGGTTTATTTGTTGCCCATAGCGAGGAAAATTTAACAACCTCACAATACTCTAGATCCATAGTGGGGAGATGTGAATTGTCCACTGTCCTCCAAGCTATCAGTGTGATCAACAATAAGACCCAATGTAGTGGAACTCTTTTCCTTCCTCCTATGCTTCGCAGCAATCATCTAGGAATTCTTGACACAGGTATTTTTCCCAATTGAACTAAACCCCCTTGCTACATTATGCAACCAAGAATACCACTGGTGTCAACACTTCATCTGGACGACACTTTTGCATGATATTTCCTACCAAAATTTGTGTATCAAACCACACAACTTCATCTAATATGGAACTAATGGCATATCCCCTAGAAATTTTAACCAACCCAAAGTCGCTTTTTATTTGATCTACAAGCATTTTCTCCTATGACTTCCCCACAAAAGTGTCTACGAGGTTCACGCCTTGATAGGGAAGAATTGTGATTCTTTGTATCAATATGTTTTCCATTGGTATGGGCTCTCCTAGCCATAGACACCCATTGTGGACCAACACCAACAACTAGCACACATAAATAATGTTGATGCTGCTGCAACTAAAGTGTGGGATGTACAACATGTTCAACAATCATGCATGTTCAATACGGTCACCTATTTCATTTTTTCAAGTCTTGTGAGGCCCGCCTCCTCATAGTACATTGTCTTCAAATACTTGCTGAGTTCCAACTGTTCAAATTTCTCATGGTCACCCAAATCCCAATATTCCATGTGGAGCTAGGGTACCCTTGCCAACAAGTCACCTTCAATTGGAACTTCCTCCAGTAGCAACGGGGTGAATACTTTGAATTTCATAGAGTTTAGATCCTTATTCACCCTTGAGGTTGGCTTATATGGTGGCATATACAGTGACAACTAAGAAATTTTCTCCACTTCTTTTGTTTTGATTTTCTCAACACCTTCATTTAGCTCTTATTCATCCAAGTCCTTTGGCTCCATTGGCTACTTGTTTTTATGCATTTTTTTCCCTTTGTCTCTGCTCGGTTGGAATTTTCCACAGCAATTGCTTAACCAGGGTCTGTTGTGGCTTTTTCTACTTTTTCTCTTCTACCATAGAGGCAATAGGCTTTGGTCTCAGCTACCTAGGTAGTGTAGCATGGATTGGTGGTGTTGCAGACATTATGTCCCATACTCCTCTTTTCAAAAAATCTTGCTTAATTTCCCCCCAACTTAGGTAACCAGACATGAAACAACATACTCATCACTTTAAGCACAAGATCACACAATGAATTATCAAGAATAAAAGTGTTCCAATGTGGAGCAGGGTGCGATATTTATATCCAATATCCAATTTCAAATTCAAATTGTTTGTTGCCCCTCAGATATTCCTCATAAATGTGAATTTGGCGATAGATTTTCCCATATTTTCTCCTTAAATTCATTTTACCCACTCCTTTTAATTGCAAAATCATTGTCAAATCAACTATAGTGGTTTCAACGGTCACTTTCTAGGTAGGGTCTGTGGGATTCTTCCTCATAGCACAACTACCTCATTGTAGCTTCCACCTATGCCATCTTCCTAAACATCATGCAACCCTCCTTCTTAGATAGAAAATTTCCTCGATAGAGTAGTTTATAGTCCCATGCTCTCTTTAAACTTCTAGAAGCACTAAGAGTTTCCTATTGTCATGTAGTCATTGTGCAGGGGAAGAATCATCCCTGTAAAATTTCAATCTGCCCCCATTAACCCTGTAAGGAAACATTTCTTCATTCAGCTTTGTGAACTGAACTGCATCACCATCTGAAATATCCTAAATCACATATGGTCCTAGCAAATTCATCTGAAACTTCCCTGGAAATTTGATAAACTTGTTGTCATACATCAGGACCAAATCATCATTGTTGAAAGTGCATTGTGCTAGTGCCTAAATCTGCTTTAGGCTGAAGGAAGAAAAAATTTAGGGTAACCACAAATCACACTCAGTCTGGTAGCTAGCCCTACCAGAATAGGAGAGGGCTCTCTCTGAGTCACGTTCAGTGAAGAATAAACAATATGGTCTGAGATGACGTAAAATGAATACTAATTTTAGGCTAGTAAATAGATATGAAATAGGTATTTTGATGAATGATTGAGATTCTCGGATGTATGGGACCAACAAACAGCATGAGTAGAGAATTTAACACAAAGGCACAGATTACTTTGTGAGGCAAGACAGGCGGAAAGTCTAGCAATTAAAGTTGAAATAATGCGAAATGGGAAAGATTGTTTAGGAGGGTGAAAAGGGCATAAACACATGAATCCTTTTCAACAAAAGAAGAACATAGAACATGAAACTTTCCCAAAGGCAGAGCAATAAACATGAATTCTACCTTATCTTACTTAGAAACTTTCACTGGAAATGAGTATGAATGAACTGTGAAACATAACGAAATACATATGAAACAGAAAGAAGATACATTTGCTAAAATCACACCACATGAATCTCATGAACCAGAGCCACTGCCTTTCATTAATTCTTTGTCAAAATATACAATGAGTAACTGAGTTTCTCTCGCACAGTCTCCTAGAAATTACAACCAACCCTTTACAAATGGTTTTTCATACAATAAATAGACTTTGCCATTAGGAAATGGAACGACCCAAAGTTGGAGATTTTTTCAAATCATTACAAACTGGAAATGGAAAGCCAACCATTAGTGACAAGTGTAGCATTACAAAAATGACAAAACTATAACGTAGATTGGTGGGTGACTTCTCACCTTCCTTTTTCCACTTGGATAGAAGCCAACCTTTAGCGAAAATACTTTTTAAACTTTGCCTTAGGTGCCAAGAAAAATGTAGTGTAAATGAGTGGGCCCACTTGGAGAAAATAGGAATCGAATTTTCGTGAATCGAAATTTCAGGGAGCGGAAGTGATTTTGGCCTTTGGATCTCCCTGCGCCGCACCCAAAACTGTATGCGCCGTGCCACTTTGGAGGAAATTTTGAGGTACTTTATGAATTCCAAATTTTGCCCAAGTATGATTATTAGAAATCCCTATCTATCTACTTTCCAACCCAAGTAGAATTTCTGAATTTGGTGCTCATTTTCTCCTCCAAAACTTCAATCTCCCAAGCCTGCTCCCTGTGTGTCAAAATAGGGGCAGAGAGGTCAGTTTTTGAGTGTTTTTTACCTCCTGGGGACTCAAAACTTGCCCAAACTTCTTGGCCATGCACCATCATTCGTGAGGTTTCATGCTGAATCCGAAAATGTAATCCTTTTGCCATTTGGAGCTCTCTATCATAAGCGTCGCGCCACGTGCACGTTGCATAGAGCTTGTGCATGGCACTTTTTTGCGGGGGACTTGTGGAGGCCTTCTTGGTGTCCAAATTGGGCACAGGATAGCTCGTTGGAAATTTCTTTGAGTCTACTTTCCAAAACAACTAGAATATTGTAATTTGGTGCCCATTTGATTCTCAAAAAAATCAATCTCCCAAGACTACTTCTTGTGCGTCAAAATAGGGGCAGAAAGGTCATTTGGTGAGTGTTTTTGACCTCCTGAGGACTAAAAACTTGCCCAAACTTCTTGGCCATGTACCATCAGTCATGAGTTTTTATGCTAAATCCAAAAATATAAACGTTTTGTGATTTGGAGCTCCTATCATAAGTGTCGCGCCAGTGGCGCGGCGCATAGAGCCTGGGCATAGCATTTTTTGCAGGAGACTTTTGGAGACCGTCCTGGTGTCCAACGTGGGTGCAGGATAGCTCGTTGGAAATTTATTTGAGTCTAATTTCCAACCCAGCTATAATTTTTCAATTTTGAGTTTATTTTCCCTGTAAAAAATCAAATCTCCCAAGACTGGTCAAAATGTGCCAAGTGAGGCTGCCTCAAGGCAGAGTGCTGTTGCGGTAAACTTTGGAAGGTGTTCCTAAACTCCAAATTGAGCTCATGATAGCCCATTAGAAATATATTTGTGTCTAGGTATCATTTTAATCATCAGGAAAGTCATTTTGCTAACCGAGATAGGAGAAAACTTGATTTTCCCAAGGTCACTTTAGAGGTGCATCAATTCTCCCGAGGCAATTGTATTTTTGACATTTCTCTAAAACCATGAAACCTGTGTAAAAAGTGAAGGCGGTTTTTATTCCTTGCGATATGGTGGAAAAAAACCTCTCTCCATTTGCCAAAATTCATCTTTTCTTGCTCAAAAACATCATTTGAGTGAATTATTGGACCTTCCTTTGGCCTGCAAGTATTATTGAAGAACTTTGAGAACAACAATTTGCAAACCCTAGACCTAATGACTGAAATTATTCTTGTCCATTAAAAGATCAAACATTGACTATCATGGATTTAAATAACTTTTATGAAAATACCTAAGCCAACAGGTTCAAGACATGAGGGGAATGAATTGACAAGACCCTTCTGTCAGATTATGGCATGCCTCTAGCGGAATGCAGCTGAGTGAATGGAGAGAGACACCTAAAAATGAGATGTAGAAAGAGTTTTTATCTCTGAAGGAAGACTAACAAGACCGACTCTAACATTGGCTCCAATGGGGGATGGTAGCTCCAGCTCCTTGGAGGTGCCAAGAACTGCAGATCTTTGGGTGAGCAGACAGTGCCTTCGTCCATTGGGCTATGGAGTCATTATTTTGACAAACAACGCAAGACTTTGACACATTTATTGACTGGAACTTGACTTAAACCAACATTAATTATGAAACCAACATGACTAAAAAACTGACTCAATGCAAAAGGAAATGACTCATGACTGACTTAACTAAAACAAGAACTGATAAAACTTATTCAATGGCAACAGTCCATCAAGATTCGAGGGTTTCAAATTATGATGAAAACCACCTGCATATTAATGCAATATGTACAATCATGTGCAATGTGTCTTCCAATATAACCAATCAAGCAGATGCCTTCTTGATTGATTCTCCTAATCAGATCTCCCGGTCAACAACATATACTAGTAACTGGGCATCCAAAAACACAGTTGACCATGATCTCCTTCATCACTGAATACTGCAATAATCACCTTCACTACTAAATGCAACATATTTCCATTGGATTATGAAAAACATGAAGATTTACCTCCTGTTTAGGAAACAAGATGTCTTTTTCTTTTGATTCTGATCTTCCTTCATAATGTACTTCGGAAAAAGTATGGTCCTGGTCCTAAAATTTTTTTGAACAAGTGGATGAGAAGATTTCCTCATCAAAAAACATTTCAAAACATGAGACATATGAGGAAGAATCTGAAAGGGAATCCTGAATGGTCTGGTCTGCTGAAGTATGGATATATTGTAGATCATCTTCATATGATATGACAACCAGATTGTCTTTGCATTCATCAATCATGAGAAAAGAAACTTCAAAGGATTCTTGAAACCCAACACAATCATTTATATCATCTACCATAAATTCACCCAGAGCTTTTTCACTTACTTGAAAAAAGATCTCATCTTGCTATTCATAGAGGGAATGAGCTACCTCCTCATGAAGATCTAGTTCTGGTGAGATAAGGTCAGTTAGGTTTGTACCTCTGTTTTCTCCATTTGAGGCAGCCTCAACCATGCAACTCTCTTTTTCCTCCTCACCATCTATCTCTTGATCTAATTTATCATCCCCATTATCTGAGATTGGAACATCATTTTCTTGCATATCATATTTTATTTCCACCAGATCTGAAACAAAACTTTTTCTTTCATCATTTCCAGCCATATGGAAATCTTCAGCCTGCTGATCTATAAAGCTGCCCACAGGACTATCATCCTTTTCAAAAGAGCAAAAATTTCCACCATCACCTTCTTGACCGTGTGCACACTGCAATTCTGTGTTAACTTGAGCCAGAACATGACTATTCAAGAGTTGATCTATTTCATTTTCAGACCAAGGAGATAATGCTTTTCATTTTCTCTTGCACGAACAATGATTTTCTTCAATATTTTCAAGTGAAGGAGTGTACAAATTTTCCTCAGACTGCTGATCCATTTCATGTAATTCATGTTGACTGTCAAGATGCAAAATTCCTTCATCTTCCATTGTACTACAAATTACAATCTTGATTCTGTTGCAAATTTTCATGATCATCTTCATGCTGCTGAAATGGGTTTTCACACAGGGCTTCCATGATCTCTTCATCCATGAAATTATCATCTTCATAATATTTTTCAAGGCTTTCAATGAAACCATCAACGTATTTGCAACAGTCATGAACTAAATTTAATGTTGGATAAGAGTCTTCATACTTCTCAAAGAACATGGCATGAAAATCCTTTAAACAGTAAATACAAGCAGGCAGCAAAATTTCATACCAAGATTGAGCTTCACCTTCTAGAGTGGCCAGGAATATCTTCATTAAGCAATGTTCAGGAAAATCAACCTTCAACTTGTGAATATGCATGTGAAATCAAACTAGATGTAAAGTAGCGTCCTTCTTACCATCATGTTTAAATGTAGGCAGATTCGTTGACCAATATACGTTCGGAATTTTATTTGGAAAGCCTGGAATGTGATCTCGGCTCATGGGAGCGTATCTTCTTGCAATCCGCTCCATTTTAAAAAATCTCAAAGCTACTGATCCCTCTACAGGGGAGTCACCATGAAGCACCAGTTGCTGGATTCTTCAGTGAAAGGAGTCGCCAGGTGAATGATTTTAGCCATGTTCTTATGTCTGATCATTGTTCACCATCAACCATCAAATCTGAGCTTCATATATGTACTAGGGAAAAGCAATATTCAAGCAAACCATTTTCGTTCCCCAGTATGGTCACCACTATGTTAGTGCCTAAATCTGCCTTAGGCTAAAGGAAGGTAAAATTCAGGGTAACCACAAACCACGCTCAGTCTGGTAGCTAGCCCTACCATAACAGGAGAGGGCTCTCTCCAAGTCACGCTCAGTGAAGAATAAACAATATGGTCTGAGATGACTTAAAATGAGTACTGATTTTAGGCTAGTAAATAGCTATGAAAGAGGTATTTTGATGAATGACTGAGTTTTTTGGATGTATGGGACCAACGAACAGCATGAGCAAAGAATTTAACACAAAGGCACAGATTACTTCGTGAGGCAAGATAGGTGGAAAGTATAACAACTAAAGTTGAAATAATGTGAAATGGAAAGATTGTTTAGGAGGGTGAAAAGGGCATAAACAAATGAATCCTTTTCAACAGAAGAAGAACACAGAACGTGAAACTTTCCCAAAGGCAGAGCAATAAACATTAATTCTACCTTATCTTACTTAGAAACTTTCACTGGAAATGAGTATGAATGAAATTTGAAACATAACGAAATACATATGAAATAGAAAGAAGATACTTTTTCTAAACTCACACCACATGAATCTCATGAACCAGAGCCGCTGCCTTTCATTAATTCTCTATCAAAATATACAATCAGTAACTGAGTTTCTCTCCCACAGTCTACCAGAAATTACAACCAACCCTTTGCAAATGGTTTTTCATACAATAAATAGACTTTTCCATTAGGAAATGGAATGACCCAAAGTTTGGGAGTTTCTAAAATCATTACAAACTGGAAATGGAAAGCCAACCATTAGTGACAGGTGCAAAGTTACAAAAATGACAAAACTGTAGGGTAGATTGGTGGGTGAATGCTCGCCTTCCTTTTGCCATTTGGATAGAAGCCAACCTTTAGTGAAAATAATTTTTTAACATTTTCTTAGGTGCCAGGAAAAATGTAGTGTAAATGAGCGGGCCCACTTGGAGAAAATCGCGAATCGAAATTTCGCAGAGCGGAAGTGATTTTGGCCTTCGGGTCTCTAAGCGCCGCGCACAAAATGGTATGCATTGCGCCACTTTGGAGGCGATTTTTAGGTGCTTTCTGAAGTCCAAATTGTGCCCAAGTGTGCTCGTTAGAAAACCCTATCTATCTACTTTCTAAATCAAGTGGAATTTCTGAGTTTGGTGCTCAGTTTCCCCTCCAAAACTTCAATCTCCCAAGACTGGTTCCTGTGTGTCAAAATAGGGGTAGAGAGGTCATTGTTTGAGTTTTTTTGACCTCCTAGGGACTCAAAACTTGCCCAAACTTCTTGGCCATGCACCAGCATTCATGAGTTTTCATGCTGAATCCAAAAATGTAAACATTTTTCCATTTGGAGCTCTCTATCATAAGCATCGCGCCACGTGCGCGGCACATAGAGCTTGTGCGTGGCGCTTTTTTCCAGGGGACTTGTGGAGGCCTTTCCGGTGTCAAAATTGGGCACAATATAGCTCTTTGGAAAGGTTTGTGAGTATACTTCTGAACCCAACTATAATTTTGCATGTTGGTTCCCATTTTCCTCTCCAAAACCTCAATCTCCCAAGACTGCTTCCTGTGTGTCAAAATAGGGGCAGAAAGGTCATTTGGTGAGTGTTTTTGACCTCCTGAGGACTCAAAACTTGCCAAAACTTATTGGAAATGTACCATCAGTCATGATTTTTCATGCTAAATCGAAATATGTAAACCTTTTGTGATTTTTAGCTTCCTATCATAAGCGTCGCGCTAGTGGCATGGCGCATAGATCCTGGGCATAACACTTTTTGCAGGAGACTTTTGGAGGCCTTCCTGGTGTCAAAATTGGGAGCATGATAGCTCGTTGGAAATTTATTTGAGTCTAATTTCCAATCAAACTATAATATTTAAATTTGGAGTTCATTTTCCTTGTAAAAAATAAAATCTTCCAAGACTAGTCAAAATGTGCCTAGTGAGGCTACCTCAAGGCAGAGTCTTGTTGTGGTCAACTTGTAAAGGTGTTCCTCAACTCCAAATTGAGCTCATGATATCTCATTGGAAATATATTTGTGTCTAGTTATCATTGTACTCATCAAGAAAGTCATTTGGCCAACCGAGCTAGGAGAAAACTTGATTTTCCCAAGGTCACTTTAGAGGTGCATCAATTCTCCCGAGGCAATTGTATTTTTGATATTTCTCTAAAACCATGACACTTATGCAAAAATTGAAGGATTTTTTTTTTCCTTGGCCTATTTTGGACAAAACCCTCTCTCGGGTTTCCAAAATTCATCTTTTCTTGCTTAGAAACATCATTTGATTGAATTATTGGACCTTCCTTTGGCCTGCGAGTATTATTGAAGCACTTTGAGAAAAACAATTTGCAAACCCTAGACCTAATGACTGAAATGAGTCTTGTCCATTAAAATAGCAAACATTGACTTTCATGGATTTTAATAACTTTGATGAAAATACCTAAGCCAACAGGTACAAGACATGAGGGGAATGAATTGACAAGACCCTTCCGTCAGATTATGGTATGCCTCTAGCGGAATGCAGCTGAGTGAATGGAGCAAGACACCTAAAAATGAGATGCATAAATATTTTTGATCTCTGAAGAAGGACTGACAAGACCGACTCTAACACGTTGCTTAATGTGATGATTGTCCCACGCCTTTTCTCTAGCTTTCTGCACCTGTCGATGAAAGACTGCCAAAAAATGGTCTCCCTCTAATGAAAGAAGTTGCGCTAAGTGTTCCTCCATTATGTTGTGATCCACCATCTCAGTTACTGCTATGAGCCTGAGGCTAGGTACTATATATTCCATTGACATCACTGCTTTTTATCCATAAACTAGTCGAAATGGTGTTTTCCCAATCGATTTCATATAGGTTGTCCTATATGCCCATAGAAACATTGGTATGTGCACATCCCAATCATTCCTAGTAAAATTGCAAACCTTTGTTGGGGTATTCTCCAAGATCTTGTTGAAAGCCTCGACATTCCATTCGCTTGGGAATGATACGACGTAATCTTCTAATGGTACATCTGGAATTCTTCTGTTAAAGCCACAATTGTCTCATTCAAGAAGTGTGACCCTCAGTCACTGATTAGAATCTTCGGGCATCCAAACCTTGAAAGAATAAATTCAAAGATAAACTTCGCAGTAGTGTCCATGCTACAATCCTTCACAGGTTGAGCCTCGACCCACCTGGTTAATTACTTTTTTGCAGTGATAATAAATGTGCTCTCATCTTCTTACCTAGTGTCTGAATAGGTCCAATGAAGTCAATTTCCCATTTATCAAATGCTTGTAGTGTAACATGTGTATTTAGTGGCAGTTCATGCCTTCACGATGGCCACCCATTCCTTTGACACACATTGCACACACTAGAATACTCCTTAGAATCTTTATGTACCATAGGCCACCATAATCTTGCTCATAGGATCTTCTATGTAGTTTCCTTTCCTGCATAGTGTCCTTTAGCAAGACAACCATGTGATTCAGCTAGAATATTGTGTCTTTCATATTAAGGCACATATTGGCATAGAACTTCATCCAACCCCATCTTCTATAATTGACTTGCAATCATAGAAAAATCTGCAAGTTGGGCAACTAATTCCTTCTTCTGTTGTGTCGTATAACCTTTAGGAGCTACACCAGTATATAAAAATTGAATAATATTTGCAAAATGGTCATCCGCAACCCTAACAGAAAAGCGTTGTGCGTAAAACAATCCTTCATCAATATTTGTGGGCTCTTTTCCGTTCACAATCCAAGAGAGGTGATTCAATCCAACATTCAATCTCATAGGATTAACTATCACTTCAAAATAATACTCTTGGAAAAGAAGCAACCATCTACAGATCCCCCCCCCAACATAGGCTTATTAACTAGGTCCTTCAAAGCAGAATAGTCTATGTGCATTTTAAAGTGTGCACCCAGTAGATAATGTTTGAATTTTTGTAGTGCATAAACCATGGCCAATCCTTTGCACTCAAAGGTTGAATAATTCTTCTCTACCTTAGATAGTTTTTGACTGGCAAAGGAAATTGGGTGATCAATATCTCCTGCCCCTAGTTGAGTTAAGATGGCTCCCAACACTGTACAAGACACATCCACATGCACATGAAATTCCTTCTTCCAGTCTTGGAATACTAGGATTGATGTCGTAACCATATTTTTCTTTAGAGTATCCAAGCTCTTATGATAGTCATCATCCCAAAAAAATGTAGCATCCTTCTTAACAACTATGCAGTTTGTTGGTAGGTCCACTTGGGCGAAGCCTGGGAGATCGAAGTTCAAACCCCACGGAGTACAATGACCTACTGTGGTGGTAGCTAAAGGAGCAAATTCCCCTTTCCCGTAAGTCTTGTTCTTGCTAAAATCATAGGATCTTAGTATATCCGATTTGCAGGTAGTTGGATGTACTCTTGGCGTTATAGAGGTAGCTACGAGGATTGACCTTGGGTCTCCCATAGATTAGGACTGGTAGTTACCAATTCACCATGTGTTAAAAAAAGAAACTTCTCCATGGGAAAAATGATCTGCGCGTACACCTTAATAAACTTCTTGTAGTACCCGATATGTCCCAAAGTTGCACATAGCTATTTTATATTCCTGGGCGGCTCTAAATTGATAATTACAACAATCTTTGTAGGGTCTACCATCAATCCCTGCTTACAGACAACATGTCCCAAAATTATTCCATAAGTACACAAAAAATACATTTCTTTATATTCAAGGAGATATGATATTTTCTACATGTATCCAACATCAGGCGTGGACTAGAGACATGCTTCTTGACTAGCCGAAACAATGTCCAATTATCGAAGTAGACTTCCAAAAATTTATGAATGAATTCCTTGAACATTGTGACTACCACCATTGAGAAAATCGTAGGAGCATTTTTTAATCCGAACAACATGGCTGTATATTGGAAAGATCCCCATTCTGTAGCGAAGGTAGTCTTGCTTCTATCCTCCAATGCAATAGATATCCCAAAAATCCATCTGTAAATGAATAAGTTTCCTGTATGCTAACATTTTTTAGAACATAATTTGTAAACAACGTAGGGAATGGATCATGTACACATTCATCATTTAACTTCCACAAATCTATGCAGATCTTGATATCACTTTTCGTTTTCTTCTCCTGGACCACCGTAGGACTAATTCATTCTGATTCTTCTACGGACTCAATTATTCCTGACACAAGAATCATATTGCATTCCTCTCTTACCTTTTCCTTGTATTTTGGATTCAACCGATATGGGAGCTGCTTAACCATATTTGTATCTGGTTTTAGATTGACCTTGATCATACCCAAATCTCTTACTATCCCCTTTAATTCAGAGAACGTATTTGGGAATAAATCATGATATTCGTGTAATAATTCAATGACCTTATCCAATGTGTCTTCATCCCAATAGTCGCCAATGTTCGAAATTTTAGGTTCTGAATCTAAGCCAGTATTTACCTGTTTTGTGTACACTTGTTGTGAGATATAAGGGATCCTCGTATTAGGTCCAACAACTTCATGTTTTCCCTCTGACTTAGGGATATTAATATTCCGTGGATCCTCATCACCTTCTTCCATAGTAACATTCCAAAGCATGTTGTAGCTGCATAATCCAATCAGGTTGTATCCAAGTGATAGGCTCTACAGGTGTTTATAATATTGCTACTTTAATATTTTGAAACACTTCAACAATGCATTCAAACCCATCTTCAAGACTAAATGTCAACAATAAACTCTCCTTCATTTCATCCAAATAAGCAGTCCCATGCGTAGCTCCATCTCTAAATACCAACTCCTTGGGATAACATCTAAGGTGTGAATAAAGATATACACCCACTCTAGTTGAGGTACCTCACCCCAAGCCTTAGTCCATCGAGCTAGATGTTCATGCAGATCATCCTTCCCTGTGTATGTTTCAGTGAGTCGGGTGTTTTCATAGCCAAATCTTAATCAAATCATTCTATAATATTCCATTGAGTCATCAAAATTATCCTTGTGTGTACCCCACCATCTTGCATGTGTAGCTCTCAAAGCTAGATCTAAGGCATGGAAGCGATGTTACTCTGGTTTGTCCCTTTAAAAATGGTTAAGGAATATACTGACATCATCCAAGCCATCATAATAAGGCAACTTACATACATTACTAGATATACATCGTAGAAACCTTGTAAGTCGATTGCATCGCAGTGTAGAGTCCTCAAGCAACCGATTCTGCCAATTTTCTAACTCCTCATTTGAATCTGATTGGTAGGAATTGTCCATATCCCAGCTAATCCTTCCATCCACAATGGGATTGATCCAATATTCATTTCATGTGGTTACATTGTATATGTTCTCAATGTCTTCGTCTTCATAATAATCACGGTGCGGTTCTGTGTATCATGCACTTCTTCTGGATCCAACAGAACAATCACTCGTAGATTATTCTTTTCAAATACCATGCTTGACTTATTTAAGTTAATGATTGCATTCATGTAAAAGGCCCAATCGACCCCGAGCAATGCTAGGTATGCATTACTATCATTTACTATCTTAATAACTTCAAAATATGTCACTGCTCTTTGTTTTGGAGAATTTGGTAGCTATGGATAAATACTCATTCCCTAGATAAGTAGCCATATCTAGAACAACGGTTTAAAGCACTTTAACCTTTTTGTATATACAATAGATAAGACAAACAGAATGAGAGGACCTGCTTGTACTTTCTCTTTCCTCTTGTCTCATTTGTATCGGTCTCGACACTCCTTCCCATACTTAACACGCTTGAGAAGTACCTGTAAACATCAATAGAAGACATAGAATCAATCAAAGCAAAAGACCTATTGAATACAAGTAAATGGAATCAGATACATTCACACATATAAGCATTATATAACAATATAAGCATATGGGGAAAAGGTTCAAATACTTTATTGAATAGAAGAAGGAATTACAGCCATCAAGTTTGATTTGAAGTCACTCCTCTAGCTTGGATCCCATCCACATCACATCAAAAGAATGACAAACTTGTAGCATAATAGCACTTGTCTCAAAGTCAATTCTCATAGCAACATTATCTCCTTACAATTCAACATAGTCCAACCCCTTTATCAATTAGATGAGTGCTCAATTTATAGGAAGATGGAGGAGGTTTTGTTATCAATGAGGGTATTGAATGGCCTTCCACACTTAGAATTAGTTCCATGGAGGAAGGAAAGAGAGGATAGGATGCATCTTAACTCATTCCTCATCCATTTGCGAGCTCATAGGAGTTGATAAGTGAGGGAAACTTCTAGATGACTCCAAGAGATAAGAATATTCCCAAAACCCTATGTGAATTTCTCTCAATCTCACCCAGCCCAAGTGAAAGAGGGCCTAAGTGCTCTACAGAGCACCCTGCCATGGACTCAACTTTTTTGTAGTGCACCCCTACATGGGCCTACCTGCGGTGGTCCCTTTAGAGGTCATTTCAGGATGTCTTCAAGTCATGAAACTATCTGGGAAGGAGGCATTCTAAAGGGTGACTTGTTTAGGGCATGTAGCAACTGAAATTAGGGTTTGATGAGCCCTAAAACACTGATCTGGATGATGAAAGTGATGTGCCCAATTGGATCTATAATAGCTTCCCCCTAAAACAAGAAGTCAAAAAAATGTTAATGTCGAATGAAATTCTTTATGATGTGATGAGGAGGTTTCGAAGTGGAAGGTGACCTGCATCAATTACAATACATATATCATGATTTTTTTATTTTTTCATGAATTGCTAAGGGAAGGCATACCCATGCTCAACATATAAACTTTCATTACATGTACAAAGACAATCGTCTACAGATATAGACCCACGATCGGAATGACCATCAATGTAAAGCCATTGTACATATGATTTAGTTCTCCTGAAATCACAGCTCGGATGGATGAAACTAGATCTGGAGTCTTCTATCTCGTTTAATCGTTCGCTCAAGTACAAGTCTAACCATGTGAATATGTGATCTGAAGTCGAACATGGGAAGACACCATCTGATTACTAGCCAATGATGTAAGCTATTAATAGATGCGAGAGAAATCACAGATAATGATAATGATTCTCAGGGTAATGCAGTACATTCTACATGGTGTAAATAGATGTCTTGATGTCAAACACCATACAAAGTCTTCCAGTTGAAGGCCAGTGATGTCAACCTATTGCTGGAAGCAAGAAACTTGCCATTGATGTATGCAAGCCTCAAGGTACTGGAAGGGTGTTTCTAAGTCAACTTCTTGGATAATGTGTTGATGTCGACAAGAAGAAACTCATCATAGGAGGGCCTTGATGTATCCCACATAAACGACACGAAATGAGTGTAATGATTTTTGGAGACGGAATGTGACTGACGACACAAGGTTCAAGAATGGTGGTCATGAAAGTTTATGAGTATTGCAAACGATGAATTTTAACTGAGTGACTTCTCTTGACATGTCAGCGACATTGAATGAATTGGTAGCATTGACCCAAAACCAAAGTAATGGATGGTATGATAGACCAAGGTATGATGACCATCAAGCAGATAACCCAACCCAAATAGTCACACTGATGAACTAAAAGTGTTATGTTCAAGAGCGACCTACTGCCACAAAGTGGCTTTCCCCCTTTTCCCTTTTTTAGTCATTGCTGACTAGTACCTCTTTATTTTATATCAAGCTTGAGGAGGATAACGTATTCTTGTTGTATAATTCCACCCTTCAGGTGAATCCATCGCTATGTGATGTTTTAATGAGTCTAGCAATGGTGAAACTTGGTCTTGTCTAGATGGACAAGTTTGTTGATATTTTAACGAGTTTAAGGACAAAGATGACTCAGTCCTTTTCATGTTTAGAGAGTTTGAAAAGGGACAAAAGGAAAACTCCACAAGTTTTTTTTCATAGATTTGTCTCTCAAGTCCAAAAAAACATAAAACAATATGAGAGAGAACCTATTGATCATGTTCGATCAAGGTATTCCTTTTTCGTATTTAATTTATCTCAACCCGAAAAAGGGTTAAACTTATATTGAGTAGATGTTGTTTCCAATCCAATAACGAGCTTAAAAGGACAAGTGCTTGACAATCTTTTCATGTTTAGAGAGTCTGAAAAGAGCTTAAAGAGGACTCCAATTTGAGGAACGAGTGGTGTATAGGATAGGAACTGGTTCCGGTGATGTTGGAACTTCTCAAAACATGTTTATTTATGTGAAGAGGCTTGCTAATAAGATCACTCATTGCAACTGTTCTTCAAAAATTGTAAAGCAACCAAGTAAAAATGTATGATCGTCCAAGCAGATAATGATGATGGAAGGAGAAAAAACCAGGGCTCATCTGATAGATAAGGGTAATAGAATGGAAATCACAAGGGTTAAAATGGATATGGGTTCATTTTTACACAAGCTTGAACCATGGGGAACTATGCTTGGATTTAGTTTCACGTTTACACAAGCTTGAAATGAAAAACTATGCTTGGATTCAATTTCATGTTAACACAAGCTTGAAACGAAAAGCTATGCTTGGATTTAGTTTCATTTTTACACAATATTGAAATGAAGAACTATGCTTGAGATTAGTTTACATGCCCCCAACATGATGAAAGGGAGAGTCTCCTGTAACCAGATGGAAGCCACTACAGTGAAGCAGGATGGTTATCCAACACCTTCCTAGCTTCATCCAAATAGGGACAAAGGTGAATGGGGTGATTCCCTTCACATAACCTATAGGGAAACTCAACTTTACCACTAGATGCATGCCCCCTAAGCTTCATTACATTCACCTAAGTAGACTACTCATGGTTATCAGGTGGATGGAATGAAGGTTCATTTATGATATCAAGTGAAAGACTTGAGTGGGATTTTATGAGATCTGCTCAAAGACTCGACTTGGAAATTTGCTCCAGGGGACCTTGTTTCTTTTTTTAAATATTTTGATATGAGACAAGGAACTATGCTCATACCCTTTGTTTCATTTTTTAACGAGGTTGACACAAGACCCAGAACTATCCTCATATCCTTGGTTTCATTTTTTAGCGAGGTTGACACAAGTCCAGGAACTATCCTCATACTCCTTGTTTCATTTTTTAATGAGGTTGACAAAAGACAAGGAACTATCCTGATACCCTTTGTTTCATTTTTAACGAGGTTGAAACAAGACCAGGAAATATCCTCATACTCGTTGGTTTCATTTTTTAATGAGGATGACACAAGACCAGGAACTATCCTCATATCCTTGGTTTCATTTTTTAACGAGGTTGACACAAGAAAAGGAACTATCGTCATATCCTTGGTCACGACTCATAAGAGGTCATGACTTCCAAGAGGTTCTCATAAGATGGGAGAATAATTCTTTGAAACGGATTCGTAGCAAGGAATCCATTATAGAGATCTGGTTCCAATGCCCCCAGTACATAATTTACAACATCACTGAATTGATTGTCAATTAATGTAGGCAAGGAACGAGTTTCCACATAATTAACCCATGGTAGGGATGATACCATTGGTACAAAAGGAACATTTAGGGAAGATGGTTGACTGGAAGCCATATTTGGACCGAGAAATGAAAGCTGGTCAACGGTGAGAATTCTTCTTTCATGCGAGAAACAAATCACTCGAAAGAGTGTTGAAACAATAGCTCCCATGTCATAAGCATAGTCGCGCCCAAGAAGTAAATTGTATTCTAAAGGGTCTGGGATTACCATCACATTGAGATAAAAAATATTTCCTCCCAAAGTAATAGGCAACTAAGGGAGGATCCATAATGGTTGACCGGTTCCTCTATTAAAAGCCAACATATTTTGGGTAACAGACATAAGTGGCGGCTTACAGAGTGCTTGGCAAGCAGTTGAGGAAATGATACTAAAAGATGCACCTTCATCTATAATAGTGCCAGATACATTCATATTGCAAACCTATACTATGATCTGGAAAGGCACATAAGAAGGAAAACAGAATCCTACCAGTCGATTCCAATCAAAGGAAGTGACTAGACTACTTGGAGGGGGTATCGTAAGAATGCGAGAATTATCCCCTTGACTTACGAGAATGGGAGCATTTTCCTCCTATCTTGATGGAATAGGAGGGTTACCTCCAAGCTCATTGGAATTTGAAGAAATGGAAAGAACCTAAGTGGTATCATAGTCACTCTCTATGGGAAAGTTTCGGTTAACTGAAGGTGAAATCGAGTCAACTATTTCCACGACTTGTTGATTTGGGTCAGGTATAGACTCATGGAATTCACTTTTAGAGAGAGTGGGTTTGAGAAATGGTTGATTTTAGTCAGTCAATTTATCAACTAATGAAAGATTAATGGAGAGTCTCCTATAACCAAATGGAAGTCGTTGTGGATAAGCAGGACAGTTAGCCAACGCTTTTTTGGCTTCATCCAAATAGGGACAAAGGTGAATGGGGTGATTCCCTTCACATAACCTATAGGGAAATTTAACTCTACCCTTCTTTCCATGAACTTTACTACCACCAGTTGAGGGTGTGTCACCGGCATGATCTCCAGAATTTGATGACACAGGATGATGTGAACAGGAAGACCATTCCTCTAAGATGTGAGGAATACCATAACAATTTCAAAGAATATTGTCTCCCACACAAAGTTTGCATGGATAACGAACCTTGTGAGGCTTGATAGAATGTTTCTCATCAAATGTTGCGTTCAAAGCAATAGTTTCTTAGTTTCCCCTCTGCTAAATTTTCTCCTTCTCCTTCTTCTTCCCTTTATTCTTCTCCTTGTCCACCTCGTTACTAGTACCAACAGTTTCACCAGGCGAAGAGGAAGAAGGGGAGGAAGAAACAATCGAGGAAGAAGGCAAAGGGTCATCTTTAGGATCAACTAGAGGTTGATTTTTTCCAGTTGGAGGAGTACACGATTGTGGAGAAATCACGACATTTTTAACCAAGGAGATTGAAAACAACCATGCTAGCAAGCTAATGGTAAATCCCGAAAGGATCAATGTAGCCATATATGGAGCACCAATATTTCGGAAAGGAGGAAAAGGACTAGGATTCACATCAAAAGGAATTTCTTGATCGATGGACTCTGGATTTGTTGCCATATGTCTCAACTTAAGATCAACTAAGGAGAGAGCGTGGAGGATGTTAGTTGTGGTCAATTAAATTTATTTTAATAAAAATAACAAAACAAAACAAAAGAGGGATGATCTAGGCAAAATGATTACCAAGTAACAGTGAACTGGAGAATACCTCCCAGCGAACCAAGAAGTACAGGTAGGAAATCTCTCCGAATGTTGTGTTCGTTGTATCACAGTGTACGAGGCGGCCGACTCAGTTACCTAAGGATGGATAGAAACCTAGTTTTTTTCTCCCATATATTTTCGAAAGTACATGGAGGCCCAATCCATATTAGCATTGTCTAATGCAAAATCGCACAGTGACAGCATTCCCATATACTTTACGTACTGTAACATCGCCCTATATACCTGAAGGTACATGGAAAAGCTATGATATACTCATGTACATGGAATGAGATATCACACTTGGGATGTATTGCAGACAAGTTAACAACAACTTCTATGTTCTACGACGTTGGAACACGTCTCTAACGTAGACCTCTAAATGTTTTACATTAAGTGACAATGCTCCATTAGGTAAATTCAGATAAATTTTAAGTTGATCTTCTTTAGAATTTTCCTTTCAGGGTTCACCAGGTGATGTATGTTTGCAATTCCTAAAATGCAACTAATATGATAAGCATTATTTTCATTCAATTGAAAAATGAAAACCTTAGCTAGTATGGATGAGAAATCCAATTTTTGACGGAGAGCAAAGAGCACACCTAATGCAATTTCCCTAGCTATTCCTATCAAGCATTCACAAACTATAATATGAACGATGCAAGTTTTTCTTTCCAATTTCCTTAATGTTAAGGTGAACAAAAGGAAACTAATGCACACACAATCAATCAATATTTTTGCAAGCACGAAGAATTTATGACAGTTCCTTTTCGAAAGAAATGAAGACTTTTACGACACTTTCTTTTGAACAAAGATTAATCGACTATAATCTAACTTTGACTATGGATCGATAATGACAAAGAAAACATCTAAGAAACATTAATCAACCAAATCAAAGTAGGGCTAGCAAAGGATATAAAAACTTGTTTTCTGAGACATGACATTCATTGATCAATTAGCAAGCAATCAAACAGAAGAAATTTGCAAAAACCTAAATCCAAAGGTGGGAAACTGTACCTAGGAGGATCAGCGCAGCCCTGAATGGGAGACAGTGCACTTGAGAGCATTGTTCTTAAGCCAAGGGTGCTCTGCAGCACACCGTGTCCCTCGCAAGCCTGCACTGGTGACAGTGAGCCATTTCAAGAGGAAAATTGACATAGTTTTGACCAAAATTCAATCCAAAAGAGCTTAAATAGAATCAATGAACACAAGTAGGGTCTACAAGAGTGTCCTAGGAGGTGGATAAGCTACTAGGACTCCCCAGTGGAGTTGCCAATTTGTTTTGGAGAATTTGATATCTACGGATAAATTCTAATTCCCTATATATGTAGCCATATCTAGAACAACAATTTAAAGCACTTTAACCTTTTTCTATAAACAATAGATAAGACAAAGAGAATGAGAAGAACTACATGTACTTTTGATTTCCTCTTGTCTCCTTTGTATTGGCCTTGCCACTCCTTCTTGTACATAACACACTTGATAAGTACTTGTAAACATCAATAGAAGAAAAAGAATTGATCAAAGAAAAATATCTATTGAATACAAGTAAATGGAATCAGATACATTCACACATAGAAGCATTATATAACAAGATAAGCATATGGGAAAATGTTCAAATACTTTATTGAATAGAAGAAGGAATTACAACCATCAAGTTTGATTTGAACTCACTCCTCTAGCTTGGATCCCATCCACATCACATCAAAAGCATGACCAACTTGCAGCATAACAATACTTGTCTCAAAGTCAATTCTCATAGCAACATTACCTCATTACAATTCAACATAGTCCAACTCATTGATCACTTAGATGAGTGCTCAATTTATAGGAATATGGAGGAGTTTTTGTCATCAATGATGATATTGAACGACCTTCCATAGTTAGAATTAGCTCCTTGGAAGAAGGGATGAGAGGATAGGATGCATCTTAACTTGTTCCTCATCCATTTTTGAGCTCATAAGAGTTGATAAGTGAGGGAAAATTCTAGATGACTCCAAGAGATAAGAATATTCCCCAAACCCTCTATGAATTTCACTCAATATCACCCAGTGTAGGTGAAAGAGCACCTAAGTTCACTGCAAATCACCTTGGCATGGACTCAACTGCTTTGTAGCACACCCTTACATGGGCCTACCTGCGCTGGTCCCTCTAGAGGTCATTTAAGGATGTCTTCAAGTCATGAAACTATTTTGGAATGAGGAATTCAAAAGAGTGACTTGTTTAGGGCATGTAGCAATTGAAATTAGGGTCTGATGAGCCCTAAAACACTGATCTGGATGATGGGAGTGATGTGCCCAATTGGATCTGTAACAATCTTGCACCTTCAATATTGGCAGTTACTCCATGCAAGCAACCCATTGGCATTATCTTTTGTTGATTCACCATGCATAGTTGAACTCGCGACCACTATAACTTAGGCTTCCCCATACACTCCCAATTTTTTTTTGGTAGTAAGTGATGAGCGCCAATATTGCAGCAAGGATGTTGCAACTCTTGGGCTACTAGCTTTACTCTATCAAGTCGGGGTTTGTACAAAATTGAAGGTGACAGTGTTGTTTACACAAGTAAAAGTTATGGTTCTTCCTTTTGTCACTATTCAGCTAGAGAGAGACCACTAGGGTTTGCAAGCCAGACTTCTATGGATTTAGAAGAAGCTTGGTTCCTTGACGAAATAAATATAAATATACTCTAAGAGAGAGCTGATATATTGCAATAATGAAAAAGGCTGAAATTCAATGATAAGGCACACCATTTTCTAATTATGTGCTAAGAGCTATGTTATGCAATGATGCTAGATTAACATGAAAAAAATGATACTATCCTAAGCATGGAAGTTAAGAACATCAAGCATAATTGTTATGCATGTAAAGGATGGTAATAAATCTATTTTGTCTTTTTTTGCTTTTCATGAAAAATCAAGTGTGCAAACTAATCTCTTTTGGTGATGTGACAGGTCGTTTAGGGATGCTTGAGGATGGCTGGAAGGTTCAGGAGATGGTTGGAAGGATTGGGAGACCATTGGGTGACCTTGGGTGACCCGCTGCCTTTTTCTTCTTCTTCCTTCCTTCCTTCTAGAATTCCTAAGAGCAGTGGTGGACTGAGTCACAAGCCAATCCAATTGACTTTGATCCTTTTCATAGATTGCTTATACATGGGTGTCCTATTCAGTGCTTCTCTCATTCTTTGAGGAGATTGGTACTCTCTTATCTTTAATCTGTATGGCGATGTGTTCCATATCCTCAGGTAAGCTTGTATGCTGTCATCCCCTAACAACCTAAACATGTCCTAAAAATGTGTAATTGCTTGCTCTTGGGTAGCAAGATATCTGAGTGCATGCTGAGGATCATTTGTAATTAAATTATGTGTATTGATGAGGGCCATTGGACCGGATTGCTCAGCTCTCATGATAAGAGGCTCTGTTTGTTTTCTTACCAATATCTTCTTCATTTTTGCAGCCCTTGCTTCCTCATGTTTCATCCATGATGCCAAAGCCATCAATTATAAATCTCATAGATTTTCATTAGGGTCCCATATATTCATGTATATTAAGGCCATGTTATGCAAATAAAACTCAAACATCTTGGACCTATCTTCCAATCTAATTTGATTACAAAGATCAATGAACTGTCTATGATCCTGAAATGGCACAATGCCTCTTTGTGCTAGGGTCTTGATCTGGAACTATAGCCACTGTTCCTTAAGGTATAGGGCATAGGATTTAGCTACCATCTTGCACTGAATTGCTTCCAAAGAGAGCTGGCCATACACACCAATTGGTTCTCCCTTTCTTGCAGTTGTCCTTTTAACCATGTGTTTTCTGTCTCTAACTAATTTCCAATTATGGCCTCTTTTTCTCTCAAGCTACTTAATTCTCTGCCCATCTCCTTGAGTGTCTCCTCCATGTGACCAATGTCTTCCAACCCTTTGGATTTGAAAATATGTATCCATCAATGAGTTCTAGCTCTCTCCTTCTCAATCTCAAAGAATAGTGGAATATGAATTTTTTGTGGAATGACCCTGCCCCCTTCAATAAATATGTAGTGGGATTCAATGTTAGGTTGGGGGCTAGGTTCCCTTAGCTTTGGTTTTTCTTCTTTAGTTTCTTGCTATAGGCTTTTCTCCTTATCCAATTCTTGAGTCTCTTATAGATTTAGCAGAGTCTCTTGTAAGACTGCTTCTGCTTCCTGTAGGTCCTGCTATGTATCCTATAGGATTTATTTTCCCTTGGATGAGGTGGATCTAGCTATAGGCCTTCTCACATAGATGATAGGAGACTTAGAAGGAGGCATTTTCTCTTGCTGTTTAGGTGAGTCCTCAATTTCAATGGGAATTTTGGTTGGAGTTTGGGGTTTCCATTGCCTTATCCTTGTGCTTTTCCTTGTCCTGAAATATAAGGGGGTCTGCCTCTATCTTTTGCCTTTCTATTTGATATGGGTGCTAAGAGAAATGAGGTCATCTACTACTTCTCTCTCAGTGGGTTCTGGAGACACCCTAGGTGACTCCTCCTTGTCTTCTCCCTCCTCTCTTCCATTGCCCTTTTCATGTATGTTTTTCCCCTCTTCTCCTCCTTCTAGATCCTCATCTTGTTTATCAGTCTCCTCCTTGACATCTTCCTTTATTTTCTCATCACCTTCCTTCTCTTTCTCCTCTTATTCCTCCTCATCTGTCTCATCTCCTTCCCCCTCTACTTCTTATCCATCCGTTTCAATTTCTTCCTCATTGATTTCACAAGCAATAAGACTAGTGTCATATGTGAGGGATTTGATATCTTCCTCTGTCTACATGTCTTTGAGAATTTCCCATTGGATAGGAATTATGAGGTTGTGGAGGGCATCTTCTATGATGATTCTTATTTACTAATGGTGGGATAATTGTTTGTGGTTTCCCTCCTGCACCTTTATGCTAGTATCTCTCAGTGATTGTAGAAGGAAGTATGGTATGTTGAGCCTGTGGTGAGGAGGTATTTCATCTCCAAACCTCAATTCTTCAAGAAGCCTAAAGTGATACCCATGAACCACAATATACCTACCCTCACACGATAGTGTTTGATAAGGTGGTAGCTCACCTCATTCCAGGGGTATGGCAGGCTTGCTCACCTTACTCCATTTTTGTCCTGATTCGGCTCTTCTCCCTCTAAATAGAACTTCTTCTTGGAAATCTAGGTATCTCCTTTGTCTTCCTTTCTCCAAGGCACTCATAGGGGAAGTGTGGTAATTATGCTTATGAGTTCTAGGGTGAGCTCTATGGAGAGGCCTCTCACCATAATAGTGGCATGAATTATGGTCAGTGGAATGAGGGAGTGAGCAAAATCACAGGCCACTTCATCATCATACCCTATTAATTTTTCAAAATACCCCATCCAATTATGCCTTGTGAAGATTTCTAACACCTCAAGGTGTTGGTAGATTCACATAGTATTAATGGGATCCCTTCTATTAAACCCCCCTGTCATTTTGTTGGTGAATTTGGAGGAGTTGAGATGGTTGACACAATTTTTTGAATGTAGAAGCAAATAACTAAAAGAATTGTGGAGACAATTCCTTCACACAACTGCCAAATTCACTCACTACTAGGGGATTTTCTGTTCAATTCATTTAAAAAAAGGGAAGTAACTATAGAGCCTACCTTTTCATAGTTTTTATTGTATCCAACCCCTGTGTTTTCGCCTCTGAAACTCCTCTCGGCCAATTCTGTAGACTGTTTGTCTGTAACCTGTAGGATTCCTATGTGATCTTGTAAGATTTCTAGTGTAATCCTGTAGGAAGTCCTTCATAGGAGATAGATGGAATTTTCCTCTTCTATAGGTTCCCTAGGTATGAGAGTGACTTTGCTAGAGTGAGCCTCGAGGAAGTGAATGCATGAGTGCATGGGGATCAACGAGTATTTCCTCTTATGGCCGAGTTATGTGAGGTAGTGTGCTGGTAGCAGAGGTACATTTTCTATTTTTGGACCATTGGTCCCCACTACCACCTCGTCATTCCCCTCTCCTCGTAATTAACTCCCAGTTCATGCCTCCATAGACTTAACTGTTTTTGTCCTTCTCTTCTCTTTTTTTGACTTGACTGCTGCCACATGTGGGAGGACCAACTGTTTTGTCTTCGTCAACTAAACAATGGTGGCCAAGTTAACTAGCCACCTTTCTCTTATAAAACAACTTACTCGTAACCTTTACATCTTTTGATTACATTATGTAAATGAGAGAGTGAAGCGAGATACTTACTTGTGGTGCTAATAGCTTGCTGCAAGTGTTGAAGACCTGAGGTGCTTTCCGTGTGTTTGTTGCATGCTATTTCTCCTTCCTTTTTTCATTGCTCTTTGATGATTCTTTTGATGTGAAAGTACCTGGTGTTGAAGACGATGGTGCTGCTGCTAATCTGGAGCACCTTCTGCCCTTGGATCTTCATGCTGGAAGCTTGCTGCTACTCATGATTTTTATTTTGTGGGATAGGCTGCTATAGGATTTCCTATAGGATGTCTTGTAGCTATTTCTCCTTCAGAAATTTTAATCATACACTCTGCTAAGATTTTGAGGATGGTGACATGTATTGAGAGGAAGACTAGGAGTGTGGAGAAATGAGAAATACTCAGGTGCTTCTCCCTTCTGCTCTCTGTTTTTTTCTTCTTTTTTGTGTTTTCTCTTGAAAGACTGTGATTTTTTTTTTTTGAAACTGATTTTTTTTTATGGTGAATGCAGGGGTGATGAAAGTGAAGACAGGTATGGTGATGAAGTTGTGATGTCATTATTTTGACATGGAAGGTCCTTTTCTCGCCCTAGGGTCACTTCCTGTAGGATTCATGAGCCACTTTAATTCCTACAGGATCATCCTGTAGGTTTTTAGGTGATCCTGTAGGTTTACAGGGGATCCTATAGAAAACATAGTCCCCTTGTAAATTGAAGCAAAGGAGTGAAAAAAATGAAAGAAATGGTGGAGTGATGTGTTAGTATCCTATAATTATAGATAACTTGATTCTTCAACTATTTATTTGGCATTGCTCCTATGACGAAGACATCTGGCTTGATTGGGCTCGATTGATTTCATTTTGCCTAATCTTTCATCACCCTGTTGCACCCCCCATGCCCTGCCATCCATTTGTTTCACCCCTCCATCATTTTCATCCATTACACACATAAAGAAGCTTAGGATAAAAATAAATAAAAATTATTGGGTCAAAAATGTTTAGAGGCATTTTTTAACATTAATTAGAATAAATTAGTGTAAAACTAGGTTAGATTTGTTAATAATAAATAAATTATTAACTAATTAATAATTAATCAGTTAGTAATTAGGTTAATGTTTAGGTTAAAAACTAAAATGAGAAATTAAAACATTAAAAACAAAATAATACTATAATTAAAACATATATAAAAAACAAACTAAAAAATTAAAACATTAAAAACAAAATAATAATACAATTAAAAATATATATAAAATAAAAAACATTATAACATAAAAACATTGTAGAAAAAGAAAAGAAAAAGGCAAAAAAGTGAAATTTCAAACTTACCATAAGCTTGCTCCTGCTCTTCAATTTGGACCCCCCCCTTCATCACTCAAGCCATGCGGGGTGTGAAATAAATGGTTTTGAGGAGGCAACACAACCTTAGGAATTCAGACCCACCTCCAATCCAGCTTACCACTCCAAGGGGACTAAAATTACCACTTACCACCTTGAAAACCGCCTTTCAAACCGCTTTTCTACAGTTTTACGAGTCTGTTTACAAGAGCGATTCAGGGAAAATGGGAAGGAATTTTGGAAAACTGAAAGAGGTTTTTGTTCAGCACGATCTAAAGAACAATAAACTCTCCTAGAATTTACAGAGGTATCAGAAGTTGGGAGAATCGAAGCCATATTTGAGCTCGAGTTTTCAGGTTTCTTGTTCTTCCTATTTTGGTCATGATTTTACAGTAGAGATTTTGGCGAGATGGAGATGAATTAAGAAAAAATGAAAGAGGCTTTTATTCATAACAGGTTGAGGAATAAAAAATCCTCCAATTTTCACTGGTGTCTTTAGGTGGGAGAATTGAATCTCTGAGTTTACCCCTGTTTTCAGTAGTTCGGCCCGTTTTTTGTGGCAATTAGTCCAAGATTTTCAGGGATTTGTGTCCATATTTGGCTGATGTAGTTGAATTCTACCTCCTTATCCTAGGAGAGGATCTCTTCTATATATCTTAAGAATTCTAAATTCATAGAGGGGGGAAAATTCATAAGAAGGGAAGAGTCCCATTCAGTAACAGTCCTCGCTGTGTTTCAAGTGATGGTTTGCAAAGGAATAAAAGATCACTTGTGCAGGATTCAATTGGTGTACTAAATGGTGAAGTTTTCTCCTATTGTTATGTGTTTATCCATTGTATTTATTTCTCTCTATTTCTGAATCCTCAATTGTAAAACAAAAAGTGAAGATTAAGATTTGCTATTTGAGCACCTTATTTCTGGATGTGTTACAATTTACATGTTTTCTACTCATGCCAAATCGAGGAATTCTTAGTTTCTCTTGGGTTTCTGCTGAATTTCTCTCTTCTTCTATCTCCTCAATCCATTTTATTCTCAGAGATCGGTGAGATCGATGTAGTGCACCTAGCTTGCCCTGTTTCACTCCTATTTGTTGTTTTTGCAACTTGATCACCTCAAGCCTTTGACTCCATTTCCCAATGGTCTTTTCCCCTTGCTTTCCCTACCAAAACCATTTAAAAAAAAACCAAACCTGTGCTCATTAAATAGCCTAATATCCAGTCAGCCAAGAAAGCTAAATTTCAAGGAGAGACCCCTCTCTGAAGTTGGCAGGGCTAGATGTTGGTTTCCATAGCGGTCTGATGTTCTCTCAGTTATTTGATGAGGCAGGAGCTGAAACTTGAACCACCACCATCACTGTTTTATTGATACCATTAATGAACTCTTGCTTTGACAATGGTATTTTGTAAACTTTCAATCAGTTTCCATTAACAAGTAAAGGAATGGCCTCTTCATCTATGGTTTTGATCTGCATTAAACCATTATCATGACATATTTCTATAACATAAGGTCCGAGCCATCTTGTCCTTAACTTTCCATTAAAGTATTTATATTTGGAATCATATAACAAGGCCCAATCACCTTCTTGATATTGCTTATCCTTGATGTTCTTATCGTGCCAGATCTTCCTCTGAAGTTGAGTTACCTGTGTGTATAGAAGCTCCTGCATTCTGAACTCATCTAAACCATTTAACTAAAGAAATCTCTCTTTTTGTGCACTGCTGAGGTCCAGATCTAGTTGGGCTGCCATTCTTAATATGTTATACTCAAACTCAATGGACAACAGGGCATTTTTCTGATAGAACAGCTCATAGGGTGCGAATCCAGTGGTGGTCTTCTAGGTGATATTATAGGCCTAGGTGGCCTCAACTAGTCTATCTGCCCAATCTTTCCTACTTTTGTTAATCATTTTGGTCAAGATGCCATCCAGTGCTCTGTTGGTCTCCTCCACTTGCCCATTAGCTTGTGGGTGACAGCGAGTGGAGGTCCTATGCTTGATCTTGTGTTAGCTGAGAAAGTCTTCAATCATGTTGGAGGTAAATTGGCTGCCTTGATCAATGACCAGCACTCTAGGGTACCCAAATTTGTAAAATACATTCTCCCTTAAGAACTCAACTACCTTCTCCTCTGTTTCTGCCTTAATTGCCTTAGTTTCAACCCACTTAGTTAGATAGTCAATGCACACAATGATGTATTGTTTTTTCTTGGAAGGAGGGTCAATAGGTCCAATGAAGTCCATGCCCCACTTGTCAAATGGCTCGAAAGTCACTTGGGGTTGCAGTGGCATTTCATCCCTTGGAGTAGGCTTTCCCATCCTTCGGCACTGATCACACTGACTACTATATATTTTCACATCTTAATGAAGAGTGGGCCAATAATAGCCTTCTTGTAACACTTTGAATGTTGTCCTCTTCACTGCAAAGTGACCTCCATAAGGCCCATCATGACAGGTTAGAAGGATGTCAAAGACTTCCTCCTCCCTGACACACCTTCTTAAGATTTGATCTGGGCCAAGTTTGAAGAGATTGCCCCCAATCCAAGTGAAGAGGGTGCTCTTCCTTATAACATTGATTTTCTCTTTGGAGGACAAGTTCAGTGGGAACTATATAGATACTAAATAGTTTTCTATGTCAATAAACCATAGAGAGAGAACTGAAATGGAGAAAAAGTGCTTATTCGGTAGTTGGTCATCAACCATTCCCTCTTCACCTACACGCAAAGTTAATCTAGAAAAAAATTCTGCAAAAACATTTTCCTCACCAGGCTTATCAACAATAGTTAGATCAAACTGCTATAATAAAAGTAACCATCTTATAATACGAGCATTCACATTGGGTTTACTCATTAAATATTTGATTGTAGCATGGTCAATATGGAAAAATGTTTGACAGGCTATAATATAATGCCTAAATTTGTTCAGTGAATGCACAACAGCCAGGAGATCCTTTTCGGGTACTTTGTAGTTCAGTTCGGCCTTTGACAGATTCTTACTGATAAAGTAAATGGCATAAGGCAATTTTTCATCTATCAGACCTAGGGCTACTCCTATGGATTTTTTTGAGGCATCGGCATGAATGTGAAAAGGAAGGGCCCAATTTAGGCCTCAGAGAATTGGGGTAGTCATTAACTTGTTCTTCAGGATGTCCAAGGCCTCTGGAAAACTTTTTGACCATATAAACTTAGAGTCCTTGGACAGCAACCCAAATAAAGGAGAGGCCAAGTTGTTGAAGTCCTATATGAACCTTCGGGCGTATCCAACTAACCGTAGGAAACTTCTAACATCTCTCTACTTTTGAGGAGGTGTAACCCTTTGGACGGTAATTATTTTGTTTGGGTCCACCTGTAGTCCTTCCTGAGATATTGAATGACCTAACATGGTCCCTTCAGTCATTAAGAATTCACATTTTTTGGGACTGAGAGATAGGTTCATTTCAACGCATTTTGTGCAGTACCTTACCTAAGTTGGAAAAATCTTCCTCGAAATCACCCCCATAAGGTGTGAAATCATCCATATAGATTTCTACTGCATCATGGAGCAACTCAATGAAGATACTCAGGACTAGTCTCTAGAAAGGGGCAGGAGCATTGCATAGGCCAAAGGGAAGGACCTTATATGCAAAAGTAATGCAAGGACAAGTGAAGATGGTTTTATCCTCGTCCTCCGGGCTAATCTGGATTTGATTGTACCCACTGAATCCATCTAGGAAAGAGAAACCTTTTCCCTACTAGGCCATCTAACACTTGTATGATGAAAGGTAGAGGGAAATGGTCCTTCTTTGTGGCTTTGTTCAACTCCCTGTAATCGACACAAATCCTCCACTTACCATTTTTCTTGGGAACTAACACCAAAGGAGAGACCCACTCACTATCGGAGATAGTATAAATGAATCTAGCATCTAGCAATTTTTGCAGTTCTTCTTTGACTATATCTTTAAGAGCTTGATTCATCCTCATTTGGTGTTGTTGGACTAGTTTGCAACCTTCTTTGATGTATATGTGGTGATTACACACTGAGGGGTGTACTCCCTTCATTTCTTTGTAACTCCAAGTGAAGGCATCCAGATGTTCCTTTAGCATGTTGCACAAGTTCTCCTTTTGGAGAACATAAAGAGATGGATTGATTTTCAAAGTTCTCTCGGGACTGAATTCTATGGTTTTGACATGGAGAGGGTTGGAATCAGCCAAGTACAGAGCAATTAGATGGTTGTTATGGGTTTCCTTTACTACTTCTTCTAGGGACAATGTATTGGGAGTTGGACTTTGGAGTAGGTGTTCAATCAACTCATCTTCATCCTGTAGTCCTCCTCTCATGGTTGTTTCTAAGGTATACAATTGGGAAGAATAAACTTCATCTTCTTCCTCCTCTTCTAGCCATAAAGGTAAATCATGCTCTAGAGATGGCTGAGTAGGAGGGTATAGGACTAACTTCTTAGACATATGCCCATTCTTGATGTTCATATTCCTAGCTCTGTAGATGATGTAAGCATCAACAGTGGCTAACCAGGGCCTCCCAAGGATGAGAGGGTAACCAGTAAGCTTAGCCTTAGGCTGGAGAACAAGGAAATCTGCAGGGTACTCCCAAGAGTCAATGGAGACCATCACATCCTCCACAATCCCCTCAGGGGTCACTGTGGAGCGGTCTGCAAGTTGCAGGACCGTTGTGGTCTTTCTCAATGAACCTTGGAGCTTGAGCTTGAGCATGGTGTCCTTGCTCATCACATTAATGGTATCCCCAATATCGATCAAAGTGTGTGGGACAATGGTGCTATTGATGTGCACATCTACTACAGGGCTTCTAGGGTCCAAATACTTTGGATAGATTACTCGCCCTAGCATTAAGTCAGAGAGTTGTCCAATGACATTAATGGTAGGGGCATCTCTTTTTTGCCTCCCTGGATGCTTAAAACACTTCTCCTTAATAAACTTGTTGTAAATAGGTACATCTTTGATGGCCTAGAGAAGTGGAATCTTGACACATAGGTTTTTCGATTGTCGTAAAAGTTTGGTCTCTTCTGGGGTAGGATGGAGTGGTTGAGTTAATCTCTTAGGAAAGGGTGGATTTACTTTAAGAATGCTTTCCTCTCTTTCTTCTTCAACCTCCCTAGGTGGAGGTGGAGGTTGGTTATTTGGGAGAAGTATCCCAGATCTCAGGTTAATTTCCTGTATCTAGACAACATAAGCTAGATATGATGTCTCTCCATTGTATACTTATTGTGCCTATCTATTGTTCGGGTTCAGATTTGGCTGGGTAGGCATCTGGAGTTTTTTAGGTGGAGAAAAGTGTAATAGATATAGTGGGGCAGGTGTTGAAGGCAATAAAGTAGGAACATTGTTGTACTAGCGCCTCCACCCCTAGGGCAGTGCATTCCACTGAGGTTGTGGTGAAGCATATGGTCGAAATGACTGGCTGGATGGCTAGGAGTGATACTGAGATGTAAAGGACCAAGGAGGAGATGTAGACTAGGAAGGATGAGCAAGGGGTCCCCAAGAAGGTATGGATGTGGTCTGGTTGGGGTTGTAATATGCATGGGATGACCCTTGCATGCCCTGCTGGTATGGACTAGGCCCATGAGGTCTCCTTTGGTTTATGTAGTAGAGCTGCTTAGTGACCCCTTCAGCTCCTTGATATACAACTTTGAGTCCGGGAAAAGAAGGGCACTTGTTTGTGGAGTGGTTTTCTTCAAAAATTGAGAAAATTTCAATAGAATTCAATGGACATTCATTCCTAGGGTGCCTCCTGGTGTATATAGGACAAAAAATGGCCAAGGCTCTCTCTGCTTCCTCCTGCTTTATCCTAATGTGCATAGTGTCCATTTGTAAGACAAGGGTTTGTAGCATCTCACTCTTCAAATCTTCCAACATGTTTCCAATTTCACCTTTGATGGATGAATTAAAAGAGGATGTACTGACCATAGGTTGACTTCCCCTACCCTTTTTCCTAGCCGCCCTTGAATGGTTTCTAAAGACAGTCTTGATATCTGTTATCACTTAGAATTAAAATTTTATGTATATAGTCCTTTGTCCTAGTTAAATGTCAAAGTTTTGTGTCAAATGGTTTTCGTTTCATATTTCATACTTAGGATTGGGAGTTTCAAAGGTGTTTGTTTCGAATTATGCTCTAATCCTATTGGTTTTCCTCCATCATCATTGTGTTATAAGCCATGTCTTGTCTTATTCTATCCATCGAGTCTTTTCGTGATTTCGCAGTGTAACCTCCTATTGGTCAATTTCGCAGCATAATCATTGTTCAGTCATTTCGCAGCGAGCTACGAAACCCCTGTAGCAGCCTGTTTTATCATAGAAACATTGTTTTTACTAGTCAACTTAAAGAAGTTTTCCTGAGCAGCTGAGAACTCCATTTTGCAAACTGAAAGAGGTTTTTCTTCCTAACATGCTACACTACAAAAACCTCTTTCCGTTTCTTCAAATTCATTCTGAGGTAGGAGGAATTTATGGTTGAACTTGCGCTACAAAACTGTTGTAAGTGCAGTTTTTCACAAACAGACTTTTCCTGTTTATCACCTGTTTTTCAAAGAATCATTCTGGTCAGTAGGAAAGATGTTTCAAAAAACCAGGAGAGGTTTTTGTTTAGAATGGATTGGTTCAGAAAAAACTCCATCAGTTTCCTCAAATAAATCATGAGCTGGGAGAAACGGGTGACCAAAGTTGCGCTACGAAACTGCGAAACTGCTGTAGGTGTTATTTTAAAAAACACAGGCAAACAGTTTGATGAAATACTCAGAAATTTGCAAAGGGAACACCTCAGTGACGTGAAAGGGATCAAAGAAAGCTTCCACAGACATTCAACATATGCCAGGTGTACTTTTAGTAAAAGGTAAAATGTTTTAAGCTAAGTTTGGAATTTTTGGTTATAAAGCCACTTTATTCCCGGTGATTAGGGTTTGAAGGGAGCTGCATACGAAAAAGTTTTAGTTGCCACACCTGTACAGCAAAGAATCCTCCAGCATATCAGGAACATGGTAATGCCATGTATTTTCCGGTTATTAAAGAATTAAAGGACCTACTGCTGCATACTCGGTGATGCTAGGTAATGGAGGACCAAAACCGAAAGTTTAGGGATATTTTCAGCCAACATGGAGCGGATCAAAGTCTTCAGCATCCAAAGCAAACATGGAACATTAATTTCTCATCTCTTGCCATCTCAGCCAAATGCAAAGGAAGCCTGAGATCAGAAAACAAAGCTTTAAAGAAGGAGGTTACCAGTTTGAAGAAACAGCTAGGTAAACTAGCTCACTGATTTGAAGGAAAAGGTGCCTTTCTAAGTTTTCATCAATTTTGTTTAAGCTCCATCATTTTGAAGTCATCTAGGTCCCTAACACTTGTAGAAGAGGTCTGAAGAAGTCATGAGTTCAAGAAAGAAGCTTTCAAGGCAAATACACTCTGTTTTAGCAAAAACAGCAGTTTCGTAGCGCGCTACGAAACTGCTGTAGGTGCTGTTTCATGAGGAAAATGAGCAGTTTAATGGTGAGGTCAGAAGATTTTTGAAGGAAATGCCTAAGAAACATAAGGGATATCACTTAAGGCTATCCTAGCTATTCAGAGGATGACAAGTGTGCCTTTTTGTAAAAGTAAAATTTTTTGTCTCAAGTTAAACTTTTGTAAAGGTACTTTATGACCAATTAGGGTTTAGCAGAAATGGCATACGAGGAGTATTGTTTTGGTTTATACACATGGCTATCAACGAAGCTTCCAATGCATCTGAAATATGGTGATGCTCATAAATTTTGGGGTATTAAAGAACTGGGTCATGTTGCTTAGTTTTCGAAGGATGGTCGGAGACAGGGACCGAAAAACAGGGGTTTTGATCTTAGTGATAAATGATCCATCAGCGCCTTCAGGTATCCAAAGTCAGCCTGTTCTTTGCACCTGTAGCTCAGTCATCTCAGCCTAACCAAAAGTAGACAGTTGTCAAAGATCAAGAAAGGAATCATGTTACGAGGAGAATGAAGTTAGAGTTTTAGTTTGATTAGGACTCTTTGTAATTACAGCTCAACACTTAGTGTATTTAATGAGTCTGTTAAAATAGATAGGGATAGTTAATGGCAGTCATCGAGCTCCCCTCATGCTGGAGGAGGAAGCTCCAAGTAGTTAGACTCTTGTTTCTATATATAGCTGAAACTTCTATGTAATCAGGGTTGGACATTTTTAGAAACAGAGTATTGCTTTTGGCTTGTGCAAAAACTGAGTTTGATAATATAATTTGTTGTTTATCTTCTCAGGATTCTTACAGTGTTTGAAATGCTCAAGATATGTGGTTTTGTCTCATCTTTAATGCTTTTTACAGTTGTGTAAATACACAATCACTCAGAATTCACTTATGCTGCTCTGACT